>CAWUFW010012479.1:0-539725 GCA_963921515.1 Calotriton arnoldi | reverse complement strand
AGCCTCCTGCAACAGCCCCAACCACACACTGAAAGAGCCCAGAGCATTTGATGTTCAAGCGACCCACAGAGAGAGGAGGATCATGGGGCCACAATGTATGTTTGAAGTGTTGATGATTAGTGTGTACTACAGTTCACATTAGTAAGCACAGCGAGCTGCATTCTTCATAGACTAGTGAGCTGGGCGACCCACTGTCAAGAGTCAGAAGCAAGGTTTGTAAAGTTTGCCTACTTCCAGGCCAGGGAGAGGTGGGAGGAAGGCAACACCTTTATGAATCCTCAACTAAACGGCCAGCATGCAAGTGTGGATTAACGGCTAGAGCGGCCGACTTTGAAGCTGGGGAACCAGGTTCTAGTTTGGCGGGAGGCTCAAACATCCTGTGATTCTAAGCAAATCACCTAATCTCCATGTGCCTAAAAAAATGAATGTGTCTGTCTGTAATGCAACTGGTGCTTTGGGTCGAGTTTGTGCTATATAAAACTACCAAAAAAAATAATAATACGTACCAGTCCCTGTGCCTCTGTTTTGTCTGGGAGGCAACTGAGGTTCAGGCTGGTACTGTTGCCACTTGGGCCTTTCCACTATTAATGATCTTCAGCAGGTTCACATGCAGAAAACTTGTTAAGACTTTTACTTCCTCTAGATAGTCATGTTTGATCATCTACTTAGTGCTTTGCTAGGGCCATTGCTGACCCCCAGCTGGCCTGATCCGAGCGCCTCACTAAAATATCCAAGCAGTAGTAGCTATGGGAGGTATGTACGAATGGCAGTGACTTCATCAATGAGAGCTTATAACCCGCACACACTGGGAATTCCTCATTCCTGAGAAATAATTGCAATCCCCAACCCCTATCACAAATTGGGCTCAACAGGTTACCCACACCTGTCGGTTAAGGGTAGACACATGCTGATCCATTCAATGAAGCCCATGAGCAGCTTCACATATCTAAGGACATTGCAAACCTATTATTGCATGATCTCGTGTGGCTAAATGCCACTTGTCGTTTTAAGAAGATTAACGGCGACCACTGGGGATCGCATAACTTGTTAGCATAGAGGATTCTCACTTGTTATCGAAATTAACACATTTCTCCACCAACTATGAACACCCATGAACAACCACCCACAGAATTGAGAAAGAACCATCAACCTGTCAATTCTTTCCATGTCCAGGCCGGGTGAGGTGCCCCATGTTGAGTCAAGTTAAGCCATTAGTGCATATAAGCTACTTGTCAGGTCATAAAAATAAGGGCACCAGATTGCTTTGTTTATTGTTGAACTGCAACGGTATCTAATCATCTTCAAACCTTCGACTGTCGTTCTTGATTAATGAAAATATTCTTAGCAAGTGCTATAGCTTTGGTTTGTCTTGTGCCGGTCCAAGAATTTCAGGTTGAGCAGGACAATACTAGGGGGTGCAAAACTCGTATAATTTGCTTTAGTGTAAAATTACCACAACATTAGGCAAAATTGCACAAACTTAACAGAAATTCATCTTGCACTCAAGAAATTACCTGGACAGTTCATTTGGGAAAAAATTAAACTTGAACATGTAATTTCAAATTGATTTCCAGTCACTTGCATTTAAAGCACTTCGCTCGTGTTTATATTTAGAGTTGTACAAAAATTATCCGAACGGTCCAATCTGAAAGAGACACGTTAGTGACAGATTCCTTACCTTAGAATATCCCCAGGCGTCAGGCTGGATCCGGAAAGTTTTTGCGTAGCAGTACCCTTGCGCGTCGGTAGGCGGCGTCGTGCGGCTCCGCGTCCGTCGTCGGCGTCGTGATCGCCGGGATGACGTCGCGGGCAGTACTTAGGCGCCGCCCCTGCGCGCTGACGTCAGTTCTTCTTTTTTCCGCGCCAGTAAGCGCAGATCCGGGAAGAGCAGTGCCCTAGTCACTTTTTGACTATCTTTTTTGGTGAATTTTTTCACTGCTTTTTCAACGAGTCTTCACGACTCCTAAGGTGTCGTAGGGATGCCCGGCTTTAAGCCCTGCGAGGAATGTGGTCGCATGATGTCGATCACGGACCCGCACCTCGAGTGTCTCTTTTGTCTCGGCCGAGACCACGACACGAAGTCGTGTCCTGACTGCCGGAAACTTCATCCTAAGGCTTTGCGAGAGCGGTCTCGAAAGCTCCTCGAAGTCCGGCATTCGGCTCCGCGCCGCACCAAGCCCCGGTCCCGGGAGAGGTCGAGGGGCCGGACGCGGAGTCCCCGCCGGTCGTCGGAATCCAAGTCTTCGCGCTCCTCCGGTAAGTCGAAGCACAAGAAGTCTAAGCGGCGTCATCGCTCTAAGACTTCGCCTCGCCGGTCTCGCGACTCGGCTGAGGCCCCTCCCGGCACCGTCCCCGCCCCCGCGGCCCCGGACATGCCTGTGGAGTCGCCCCCGCCATACCCGCCCTTCCCGGGTTCGGGGGCGGATCCGGCCAAAGTGCAGGAATTCCTGTCGGCCATGGCCCTCCTCTTCGGGCCTCAAGGTCCCTCCGGTGCGCCTTCGGGCCCCGCGGGCCCTGATGGGGTTGCTCCGCCGTCGACTCCGGTCCCGGCGTCGCCTGTCCCACCAGCCTTCGTCCCGGCCCCGGCCTCGACCCCGGCTCCGGTGGTGCCGCAACCCCCATCGACGCCGGTTGACCTAACCACGCCTCCGCCGATGTCCCCGGTGCCGTTTCCGACGCCGTCCGGGGCTCCGGGCGGCGTCGTTCCCCGGTTCTCCCCGGTCCGGACATGGAGCCGGACCGGCGTCGCCCGACGCCGGTTCCGGCGCCAATGAGACCTTGGGTCCCTAATGTCCCTCCTCCTCCATATTTTCAACCTGAGGAGGACCAGGAGAGCTGGGAGGGGTCTGAGGACCCTCTCACACAACAGTGCGAGTTTGACCCGGACTGGGTTGAGGAACTTGGGGATGCCAGTGGTCTGGATACCTCCCTGACTCTGGCATGCTGTCTCCTCCCGTGGCAACGGAGGAGGGGCTAATTTTGCAACGGTGTTGCGTGAGAGCTGCTGGAGCCTTGAATCTCCAGTTGCCTACAGTGGCCGTCAGGACTAACCTCCTGACTGAAGTGCTTCAGCCGGCGGCCTCCTCTTCGGAGCCTGTGCTGCCGTTCAACGATGCACTCACTGACGTTCTTTTGGGTGCCTGGTCCAAACCCACCACAGGGGCTCCTGTGGATAGGAACGTGGCTCGACGCCATCGCCCGGCTCCGGGCGACCCCCTGTTTCTCTCCCAACACCCCACCCCTGAGAGCTTGGTTGTCCAAGCCTCTGCCTCCCAAACCGCCTTCCCTACCGCCCCTCCGGATAGGGAATCCAAGCGCCTGGATCACTTTGGGAAGAAGGCTTTCTCTTCCTCCAGTGCTGGCTTGCGGTCTGTTAATACCGCTTGCCTCTTGGGCCGATACACCCACTCCTTGTGGGATTCGGTGGCGAATGTTTTGCCGCAGTGTTCTGAGGAGGTCCAGACACTGCTTACCCGCGCCATTGCGGAAGGGCATGATGCGGCTAAATATACCATCCGCTGTGGCCTTGATACCGCCGACTCGCTGGGCAGATCGCTTGCAACGACGGTGGCGCTGCGTCGCCACGCCTGGCTGAGAACCACTGGTTTTCAGGGGATGTCCAGAATACTCTCATGGACATGCCCTTTGATGGAGTCGGTCTTTTGGTTCGAAGGCAGACCATGCGCTGGAGCGTTTCAAGGACTCACGGGCTACTGCTAAGTCCCTGGGCCTTGCTGTTGTGCGCCCTCCGCTCACGTCTGCTTTTCGCCCCTTTCGTGGCCACGGAAGGGGCGCCCAGTCACGTCCACAGCCCGGCCAACGGCCCGCGCAGCAAGCGCCTTCGCGTGGCCGAGGACGTGGATACCGCCGTGGCGGTTCGGGCAACCAGCGTGCGGGTCAGGCCACCACCTCCAACCCGTCCGCGGCCTCCAAGCCCTCCTAGTCCCTCCTTTCAGGTGCACAGCACGCCAGTCGGGGGCAGGGTCCGCCATCACCTTCACCACTGGCGACCCATCACCTCGGACAGGTGGGTCTTGGACATTGTCCGAAGGGGCTACTCCCTCCCCTTCGAGACCACCCCCCAGCCATGCCACCTCAATTCCACCGCATGTCAGGGGATCACTTGGTGCTTCTACAGAAGGAAGTCACGGCCCTCTTGGCCAAGAGGGCCATCGAGCATGTTCCGACCCCAGAAGTAGGGCGTGGTTGCTACTCCCACTACTTTCTGGTGCCCAAAAGGACAAGGAGGACATGCGTCCTATCTTGGACCTCCGGAACGTCAATCGCTTCCTCCGGAAGGAGAAGTTCAAGATGCTCACCCTAGCTCAGGTCTTGACTGCCCTCGACCCCGGAGACTGGTTGGCAGCGTTGGACTTGCAGGACGCCTATTTCCACATCCCCGTCCTGCCGGCCCACCGGCGTTACCTTCGGTTCACGGTAGGCCTCGAGCATTTTCAGTTCACCGTGCTCCCCTTTGGCCTTACAAGTGCACCTCGGGTGTTCACGAAAGTGATGGCGGTGGTCGCAGCTCATCTGCGCCGGGCAGGGGTTTCAGTCTTCCCTACCTCGACGACTGGCTGTTGAAGGCGGGCTCGTCCCAGGCAGTCGTCTCCCACCTCCAGACTACGGCCGAACTCCTGCACTCGCTGGGGTTCTCCATCAATGTGCCGAAGTCGCATCTGATTCCTTCTCCACAGCTCCTTTTCATCGGAGCAGTTCTGAACACGACGCAGTTTCGGGCCTATCCTCCCGAACGGCGAGTCCGGGATATTCAGGCTATGATTCCGATCTTTCAGCCTTTATCCTGGGTTTCGGTACGGATGACCCTGAGGCTGCTGGGCCTCATGGCCTCCTGCATCCTGCTGGTCAATCATGCCAGATGGCATATGCGGGCTCTGCAGTGGGACCTGAAGTTCCAGTGGGCGCAGCACCAGGGCAACCTGTCCGATCACGTCCAGATCTCGGAGGGGACTGCAACACAGTTGCAGTGGTGGCTCTCGAACCGGCAATGGGTCATGGGCAGATCCCTCTCCCTTCCCCAGCCAGAGCATACAGTTGTGACGGACGCGTCCCTTCTGGGATGGGGCGGTCACATGGGAGAGGCGGAGATCAGAGGCCTCTGGTCTCCGGCGGAGTCCCGGCTCCATATCAACCTTCTGGAGCTCCGGGCGATCCGACTTGCACTCAAGGCATTCCTTCCCTCTGTCAAAGGGACGGTAGTGCAGGTGTTCACCGACAACACCACCGCCATGTGGTACTGCAACAAACAGGGCGGGGTGGGGTCGTGGACCCTTTGTCAGGAGGCTCTGCGCCTCTGGACATGGCTGGAACATCAGGGCATGTTCCTGGTGGTTCAACACCTGGCAGGTTCCCTGAACGCCAGGGCGGACGAACTCAGCCGCAGGTGCATGATGGATCACGAATGGCGTCTTCACTCGGAAGTGGCGCAAGGACTCTTTCTACAGTGGGGAGAGCCTTGGTTAGATTTATTCGCCACCGAAGAGAACGCGCAATGTCATCAGTTCTGCGCGTTGGAATTTCCAAGGCGGCACTCGCTCGGCGACGCTTTTCGTCACGAGTGGAGTTGCGGTCTGTTGTACGCCTTTCCGCCTATACCACTTCTACCCAGAGTGTTGAAGAAGATTCGGCACGACCGGGCCCAAGTCATTCTTGTGGCTCCGGACTGGGCTCGAAGAGTTTGGTATCCCGAGCTACTCAGTATGAGCGTAGATCCCCGATCCGTCTGCCTCTTCGGGAGGATCTTCTGTCGCAGCAGCAGGGGACGGTCCTCCACCCGAACCTGTCCAGTCTACACCTGCTTGCGTGGAGATTGAGCGGCGGCAGTTGATTCCTTTCGACTTGCCTCCCGAAGTTTGTGATGTGATTCTGGCAGCCAGGCGTCCCTCCACTAAGGTGGTATACGCCTGCAGGTGGAACAAATTTGTGGCATGGTGCACAGCAAAGGCTGTGAACCCCCTTTCTGCCCCTCTTTCTGAGGTCCTTCTGTTCCTTCTTTCTCTGGCCCAACAGGGTTCTGCCCTGGGTACCATCAAGGGTTATCTCTGTGCTATCTCGGCCTTCCTCAGGCTCCCTGATCAGCCCTCCCTTTTCAAGTCCCCTGTTGTTAACAGGTTCTTAAAAGGCATTACACACCTCTTTCCTCCTGTTCCATTTGTGATGCCTCAGTGGGACTTGAACTTGGTTCTTACCTTTTAATGTGCGCTCCCTTTGAGCCTCTGCATAACTGTCCTCTTCGTCTTCTGACTCTAAAGACAGCCTTCCTGGTGGCCATCACCTCCGCTCGGCGGGTGAGTGAGCTCCAGGCTTTATCTTGCAAACCTCCCTTTCTGTCTGTTCATCCAGACAAGGTTGTTCTTCGGACGCGTCCGTCCTTCTTGCCAAAGGTGGTTACTGCTTTTCACATTGGGCAGACCATCACTTTGCCTACCTTCTTTCCGCCTCCGCATCCTTCCAGAGAGGAAGAGAGGCTCCACCGTCTGGACCCAAAATGTGCGCTCTCCTTCTATATCGACCGCACAAAACACTTCCGGGTGGATGACCAGCTCTTTGTTGGCTACGCGGGCGCCAAAAGGTCGGGCGGTGCACAAGCGAACCATCTCCCGCTGGGTTACCTTGTGCATCAAGACCTGCTATTCTTTGGCTAAAAAGGAACCTCCTGTTGGGCTGCGTGCCCATTCCACCAGGGCAACGGCTGCTACCACGGCCTTGGGCCGCGGTGTTCCGCTGCCGGTTATTTGTCAGGCAGCTACGTGGGCCTCGCTGCACACGTTTACAAAGCATTACTGCCTTGACAGTCAGGTCCGGAGGGACGGCTTCTTTGGCCGTTCTGTCCTCCAGGACTTCCTTGTCTGATCTTTGTTCGCAGACCCACCACCGGGGTTGGTATTGCTGGGGTATCTATTCTAAGGTAAGGAATCTGTCACTAATGTGTCTCTTTCAGATGCACAAGTTACTAACTTGTGTAACGATATATCTGTAAGAGACAGTAGTTAGTGACAGATTCCTTACCGCCCACCCATCCTCCCCGTTCTGCGAACTGATTTCTAGGGTTAAGGACATCCCTTTCAGGGCCCTAGTATTTTTCAGACACCTATGTCAGCTTCTTGCATGGCTCTGCGTTCCTGGCGCGGAAAGTCGTGTACAGAACTGACGTCAGCGCGCAGGGGCGGCGCCTAAGTACTGCCCGCGACGTCATCCCGGCGATCACGACGCCCGACGACGGACGCGGAGCCGCACGACGCCGCCTACCGACGCGCAAGGGTACTGCTACGCAAAAACTTTCCGGATCCAGCCTGACGCCTGGGGATATTCTAAGGTAAGGAATCTGTCACTAACTACTGTCTCTTACAGATATATCGTTACACAAGTTAGTAACTTGTGCCTCAGGTAAAAAATCTACCTGAAATTAGATGACCACCCACATTAAAGACACAGCTGCTCACATTCAGATTTGTAATTTCATGCTCATAAATTGCTGGAACGGTTCGCTTAGGTAAAAAAATTACTTGAAATGCCTCTCATGTTCAAAAAATTACCCAAACTGTACATCTTACATTATAATTTCTCCCGATATTATACAATGTGACATAATGGTGTAATGTTGGAAATTTCACATAACTTTTGTTACGTGAAATTACCAAAATGAAACCAAATACATCAGCATAATTAAAATTTTACCCAGGTTTACACAGTATGAAAATCTTGGCCCCAATTAGGAAAACTAGCAAAATAGACCCAGAGTCCTACTCCATTATTCCTACTTGTAGTACTCGGACGATCTGCCTTCTTTGAACACTAATCTTTTCAAAGTAAATGCTTTGGACCCCGGGACACTCAGTCAAGTGCATCAAGGGGGGCCCAAGAACCAGGGGCTGGGACATGCAGTAGCTCGCCTCATATCAGACTCTCAGCTCAGTTTCCAAGATCCAACTTCGAGCTTTTTACCTGCACCAACTTTAATCTACACCATTGGTGCTGGAATTTCCGCATCTGCTGGCGCCAGACTTGTCTTCTAATGGATCCTTGTTACAGGATTAAAGTCTACTCATTTTATAGGCCTTTTAAAGAGTCCTGTATTATTATTTTTCATTGATGTCTCAGAAAAATACATTCGAAAGTTGATAGGACTGACATCTGAATGTAACATGACGATCAAGGGAACATACAATAGGACCTACATTATTTAGAGTCATCAAAGCGGGTGGGAGGGCTAAGATTGGTCTTGGTGTTATAAATACGTGCATCGTTGGATGTGAGCTCTCATCAGCATATTTTAGTTGTAGTATTACCACAGTTATCCATGTAAAAGACAGAGCCATCAAAGTAACCATATCTTTTTTTTTTTTTGCAGACTTTTATATAGCGCAACTTGACCGAAGGTATCAGGTATCAGAGCTCTTTACATGAGCACCAGTTGCGTTACACAAGGACACATTCATTTTTGTTAGGCACCGGGAGATTAAGTGATTTGCCCAGAATCACAGGATGTTGAGTGTTGTTGCCGAGTCTCAAACCCGGTTCCCCAGATTTGAGGTCGACCGTCCTAGCCATTAGGCCACATCCTCTTATTTACTGAGCCATTTGGCTCACTGTACCGGCTGTGTGAACTTACATGAGTACATGGACGTCATTTGGGGGTCGCTAGGGTTCCCAACTGTGACCCTTCGCACAGCCCTTGCGACCCCTGGGACTGTCCGTGCAGTCTCTGGTTAAAATGGAGACAAAGGCAGCACCAGTAACAAAGGAATGTGAACATAGAGCCTCTGTGGCAGCGTTCCTTGAGATTATAACTTCAATTTGTAACTGTTATCATTTGACCTGGTCAGCTGAAGTGTAGTTGAGCAATGCCCTATATAGACCTAAGCAGGCCTGGTAGCTTTCTATATTGTTGTGCTATGGCAGATAGAACTGCACAGAAGACGTTGGACCCCATTCACAAACTTCACTTTGTAGTATGTTTTGTAGATCTACAAAGCATTCCACAACATGCAATTCACAAACTATATGCATAGTTTCACAACTCCATAATCCATAAACTTATGTGTGCGGAGTTTTCCACCCCAACTGCAGAGTCTCTGGGTGCGGAGTATAGGGATTGTGTAGTTGTAAAGCTCTGCACATAGTTTGTGAATATTGAAAAAGAGGTAAACTTACACAAAAGTGTAAGTGTACCTTTGTGAATCTGGCCGAGTGTGTCTAAGTTCAGGCCACATTTGCTGTTCTAATATGCAACCACTGGGGTTCCCATCATCCATCTGCACAGGAAGTGACATCATTGGTTTACTGCCAAAACTCTTTCTTTTTTTTATAAAAAAGCCAAGGAAGAGGACTTCATTTCCCATAATCCATCTGCACAGGAAGTGACATCACTGGATGCCCCATCATCGATCTAGAGAGGAAGTGACATCACTGGATCTCTCATCATCCATTTGCACAGGAAGTAACGTCATTGGTTTCCCGCCAATACTCTCTTTTAAAGAAAAAGCCAAAGAAAGATGAATTAATTTCCCATCATCCATCTACACAGAAAGTGACATCACTGGACTTCGCACCATCCATCTGCTCAGGAAATGACATCATTGGATCTCCCATCATGCATTTGCACATGAAGTGACATCACAGGTTTCCCACCCAAAGTCTCTTTAAAGAAGAAGCTAAGCGACAGAAACTTCATTTCCCATCATCCACCGCACAGGAAGTGATATCACTGGTTTTCACCCATCATATCCTGTGGTCTGCCCTCCTCCTAGGACCTAGTTAATGACAGCTGTAGTGAGGACGCGCAGCGGTCGCGCGCATTGGGTGCGCTGCTGGTGTGCCAAACCCAGGCTGCCGCTCGCTGCACTGCTTCCATACGCCACCACAGAACAAGGCAGTAGCATTCTCTTGCACCTCTTGCAAGTTTTCATGCACTCACTCACACACCACACCCACAATTCACTCACCAATAGCACCCAGCAACCCTTTCCCTTGTGCTCACACACACCAAACACCACCCAAACAAAATGCCACACTGGCATGCATGCTCCTCAGCACCCGCTCGCTCACCAAACATGCCATGGAGATATGGGACCTACTGCACAACCACACACCGGGCCAGCTCATTCTTACAGAAACATAGCTAAACCAACCTTGACACCGGATATCACTACCGCTATCCCTGTTGGCTACAAGATTAGGCAATACCGTCAGCACAAGCCCAGAGGTATGGTCGCTATCATATTCAAAAATACCATCAGCTGCACTACCTACATGGAACACTTCATGTTTAAGATACACATCACAGCCAACTTCTCCAGGTGCAGAAAACCTCCTCTACAGACCCTGCACCAATTTCTCCAGCAACATGACAGACTTTGTTGCACCTCTCAACATCAAAGCCAGCACCTTCATCCTCCCAGGAGATCTTAACTTTGACCTCAAAGATCTCTCTGACCCAAAGATCCTTCTAGAAAACCTAAAAAGCCTTGGCCTAGCCCAGCACGTCACTGAACCCACCCACACCGCCAGACACCTGTTGGACCAAATTTTCTCCTCAATCAGTAACATCTCAGTTGACAAGCCCACAACTATGACCTGGACAGACCAAGGCCTTGTGAGTTTCAATATACCAATTCTGCATCATCACATACGTACCAACTCAGGAACTGCCTGCCAGAGCTGGAAAAGCGTTTCAGAAGAGGATTGGGCTTCCATCCTTTCTGAGCATCGGCCCAAGCACATCAGCAATTTGCTAAAAGCCATCAAAAACCTCAACCTCTGGATTACTGCATGTACCCAACACCTTTGCTCCCGTCAACCCAAAGGCAAGAGCCCAACCACAATCCAGCTGGTACACAGAGGAACTCAGGCTAATGGAACGCAAGCCACTACAAGCAACTGGAGTACAAATGGAGACATCAATTCACTTCAGATAAAGACTTCTTCAAATCAGCCCTGAGACACTACCACCAGCATATACCGAACACCTATCACACAGCTCATGTAGATCACACATCAACACCAGCACCAGCACTAACAGCAGCAAGGAAATCTTCTCCATCATCAAAGATTTCATCACCCCTCCTGCCACCTCCAGCAATATTACCCCCTCAAAAGACCTTTTGAAGCAAGCTCTCAGAATTCTTCTGTAACAAAATCACCTCAATAATCAACAACTTCGATCCTCAACTAGAACCCATTATTGTTGCAATTCAACTTCCCATCATGACGATGAACAAACTCTGACCTTGTGGCCTGTTGCCACTGCTGTCGAAATTACTGCTACCATGAAGACCATCCACTTAGGGGGCTACATCTGACCCTTGCCCCACCATGATTCAACAAAGGACTCCTACCAATCAGTGAAGCACTAACACCTATCTTCAGTCCCTCCATTGACTCAGCCACATCCCTGAACACCTGGAAACATGCCATTGTCATGCCTCTGCTGAAAGAAAACATCCCCTTGTCCAGCCATGCTTTCCAACTACAGACCCATATCCCTCCTATCATACCCAGCAAAGGTCTTAGAGAAACAAATGCACCAACACTTCACGGACCACCTCAGCAACCACCATCTCCTTGATGCCATGCAGTCTAGATAAGGCCCAACCACAGTATAGAAACTGCAGTCATTGCTGCCATAGATGACATCCGTATGACCACTGACAGAGGAGACACGGCAGCCCTCATTCTCCTGGACCTCTCTGTGGCATTTGACACAATCTCACGACCCATCCTTATCAGACGCCTGCATAACACTGGCCTCCAAGGTCCTGCTCTCCGCTGGATCTGCTCCTTCATAACGGATGGGATACAAACTGTCAGTCTAGCACTTTACTGCTCAGAAGCCCGCAAAGTCATCTGAGGAGACCCTCTTGCTCAGTCCCACTCTCTTCAGTGCATATATGATCCCTCTGGTCAATGTCATCCATGCACACAACATCAACATTTTCTCCTATGCAGATGACACGCAACTCATACTCTCCCTCTTGGAAAAGAACCCCAACACAAGAAAGAAGTTCACCGTATCCATGACCGAAGCCACAAACTGGAAGAAAGCCAACTGTCTTAAGCTCAACACAGACAAGACAAAAACAGTGATCTACGGCAAGAACACCTCACCATGGAACTTCAAATGGTGACCGGCCGAACTCGAACCCACACCCACACCCAGAAACCTCACCAGGAAACTCAGAATAACCATCAACAGCAAACTGGACATGACTGCACAAGTCAGCACTGCCACTGCACCCTGCTTCCACACCCTGAAGAGACTGAGGAAGATCTCCAAATGACTCCCAAGCAAAAGAAGAAAAACTGACACTCAATCTCCTAGTCACCAGCAAGTTGGGCAATGGGAACACCCTCTATGCTGAGATCACCAAGCAACTCACTAGAAGACTACAGACAATATATAATTCTGAAGCCAGGTTCATCCTCTACCTCGCACACAGAAATCAAATTGCACCACTTCTCAGGGAACTACACTGACTTCCAATACACAAATGCACTCAATTTAAACTTCTCACATACACATTCAAGATGCTCCACAACTCAGGCCACACCTCCCTGAACAGTCGCATCTCCTTCCACTAACCATCCAGACACTTCCTCTCTGCAGAACTCCTTCTCACCAACATCCCACGCATACATAGAACCAGATCAGGAGGACGAATGTTCACTTGCATTGCACCTAAAACTTGAAACGATCTTCTCCACATCAGACCCCCCTCCTCTATTCTTGAATACCATAAGACTCTGAATACCTGGCTTTTTAATTAACTAACCTACCATGAGCCTGAGTGAGACAAATGGATTCTGCCTTCACCACCAGCCTGAGCCAGTGGGGACTTCCCACGAAAGAACCAGTCCAAGCTGCTATAGAAATGCATTGGGTGGAGAAAGGGCAATGGTGTGGCACACTGGGCCTGGACCACCAGGCCACATCTAGGTCTAGCATAACTAAAATCCCATCCAATCTGGTCCGACCCTTATGGGGAAACTGTCAGGCAGTTTGGCCTTTGCTCTGCTGTGTGGAGCTGCCCTTTTGAGAGGTGGGCTTCCCCAAGAGACACATTCTCCAGTCAGATCATCCCAGGCAGAGTTGAAGCTGTTTGTTTGAAACAAAGGCTAAGCAGTCCATCCCCAAATGCACCAAATATGTCCAATCAATCATATTATAGTGCTGGCTAGACCTGAGAGGGCCTCCATCTCTGAGATATTTACTTCAAGTCCCAGCCTAGTGTCCAGGAAGGCTGACTCCTGAACAGGATCTGAATGAAGGACACTAGTGTTTCTTGTGATGCCTGCACACAGGGTGACAAAGGGAGGGCTTTCAAGCAAATGTCTGGAACTTCCAGCTTGAAGCTTCAAATGAGCCCTTGTCAGGAAATCCTGGCATCCCAAAAGCTGCCCTGCCTGGGATATGACTTTTTAAAAACTCTTCTTTTTCTCTGGGAAGCCTGGCACCTCATTAGGTTCACCAGGCAGGGTTCAATGGCAGCTTGGGGCCCATGCCCTTTTGGGGCCTGGGGCAGCCTGGCCAGGGTCATCACAACGCTCATGGCCAGACAACTGAAAGGTCCCAAAGACCTTGGTCGCTACTCATATGGCAAAAGGTCAATAGCATTTCCTGCAATCCTTGCACACCTGGTAACAGAGGGAAACATTTGAGCTAATGTTTCCAACCTCCTGGAGCCCTAGCTGATCTTGAAGATTCAAATGAGCCTGAATTGTTACTTCTGGAACAAAGCGGCCATCTAGTTGCATGGTGCCTTCTATAAAGGACTTCTGCTTGAACTGGGGGTGGGGGCGCATAAAGACTGCGCATCATGGGGCTTGTGCCCCAGGCCAATCCTGAGGCCCAGCCAGGCACGGAGCCCCCTACGGAGCCCTCACCTATGTCCGCTCAGCACTTTTCAGCCCAGCAGAGCAGGGGAGCACCACTAGAGGACTGATTAGAGGCCCGGTGAGGGCTTTTCACCCCATTGACGCATGGGAACCATCCCAGGAAATGCAGACGCCAGTCCTTGGCACTCTGAGACACGGCACCCTGGTGCATGGATCCCAGTTCCTGGGAGTCTTTTCCCAGTGCCTGTTAGAACTGTGACCTGGCACTCTGTATGGGCTTTTTAACCCTGCGATGCAGGAGAGCCATCCCTTGTCTTCTCCCCGCCCCCCTTCAGTTGGAACACCCTTTGATAAGTTTCCTCCCTTCCTTTCAGGCTGTCAATCCTTTCCCTGGTCCTGAAGAAGACCCACTATGACACCTTAATAACGCCTTGTCAGGGTCGAAAGAGTGACGATAACATATGGCTCAGCTCTATCAAGTCTCTTGGTTCAAATCAATAAGCGATTGTGCTATTCACCAGAGATATTGTTTTCTTCGCCGTTCTGACCACCCTTAGTTTTGTCTCCCTTGATAATCTGTACATAATTTCACCTTGTATATATGACATGCACCGCACTATTGTCACTGAGCACCCAATGTCACTATAAGATATGTCACTCCAATATTGCATCTCTTATTGGCAGCCCTGTAAATATTTGTAAATATACATGAACGCTTCAATTTACATAAAATAATATTCTTTGCAAGCACTTACTAGCCAGTGTTTTGTTTTGTTTTGTGTTCCAACACTTTTGAACATGCGTGCTATTCTTTGATTGAAGCAAATGATATTATCCTTTGATTTGTTCACGACCTATAAAGTAACCATTCTTTGATTCATTTATTACTCATAAAGCAATTGTTCGTTCCCGACAGGACCATTGTAGCTTCTCATATATATACCCAGGTTCTGAGGGACACAGGGTTACCCCATTACGTTTAGACTTGAACTGGGGGTGGGGGCGCATAAAGACTGCGCATCATGGGGCTTGTGCCCCAGGCCAATCCTGAGGCCCAGCCAGGCAAGGAGCTGCCTACGGAGCCCTCACCCATGTCCGCTCAGCACTTTTTTGCCCAGCAGAGCAGGGGAGCACCACTAGAGGACTGATTAGAGGCCCGGTGAGGGCTTTTCACCCCAAGGACGCATGGGAACCATCCCAGGAAATGCAGATGCCAGTCCTTGGCACTCTGAGACACAGCGCCCTGGTGCATGGATCCCAGTTCCTGGGAGTCTTTTCCAAGTGCCTGTTAGAACTGTGACCTGGCACTCTGTATGGGCTTTTTAACCCTGCGATGCAGGAGAGCCATCCCCAGGCCTGTGGAAGCCCATCCTGACCACTGTGGGACAAGGTGGCCTGGCACATAAACCTCAGGTCCTGAGAGTCTTCTCTCGGTGGCCTCCTGAGCTCTGACCATGGACCCAGTCAGGACGTTTCAACCTGGGAAAGTAGTTGAGTCATCCCTAGGCCTATGGAAGCCCTTACAGGGCACTTTGCGAATCCAAGGGCTGGTAAATGTAGCCCAGGGTCAGAGGCTTGCACCCTTGGGCCTTGGGGACCTGATCTAGGCCCTGGTTAGAGCTTCTTATCTTGGCAAAGCAGAGCAGGGGAGACCTCTCTAGGGCTACTGAACCCCACCCTGATCACTTTGCAACACAGTAGGCTGGAGAATGGAACCCCTAACTTCAGGTTTGAATCCATGGGCCAGCCAGAGCTCTGACTCTGGGCCCCTGTCAGAGCGTCTTGTTCCAGCAAAGCTGGGGAACCCTCTCTGGGCCTATGGGACCCTGACCTTGGCACTTTAATAGTACAGTAAATAGAGTCCAGGGCTGTGGCCTTGCACCCCCAGACCAGCTGGACCTCTGAAATTGGGCCTGGTCAGAGCTCTTAGGCCAGCAGCCAGGAACCCTCTTTTGGGCCCCCATCCCGGACACTGTGTGGCATGGGAGGCTGGAGATTTAAGCCCAGGGATTGCACCCCTAGGTCAGCTGGAGCTCTGCCTAGACCCTGTCAGTACTTCTCAAGCTAGGGATGCAGTGAGCCCTTCCCGGACCTACACAAGCCCTTCCTAAACACTCTAAGACATGGTGGGCCGATGCAGGGAACCCAGGTCTCAGGCTTCATGTTGGATCAGTCAGAGTCAGAGCTTGGTTGGCCAGAGAAGCAGGAGAGCCCTACCTGAGACTTCGTGACCCGATCCTGTGCAAGTTGCAGCACTAGAGGCTGGAGCCCTGGCTTGGAGCCTTGTACCCTCCTGGGCCTCTGACCCAAGGTCTGATAAGAGCTTCTTATTCTGGCAGAGCAGTGAGATCTCTGCAGATCTGCATAAGACAGTCCTGGGCACTGCAAGACACAGTGGGCTAGCACACAGACTCCAGCTACTGGGGACCCTTATACGTTCACCAGAGCTCTGACCAGGAGCTTTTTACCCCGCCAAAGTCTGGGAGTGGAGCCCGGGCCTGCGGAAACCCATCTTGAGCACTCTTATAATGCTGGCCAAGGACATGAATCCCAGTCCCCCATGTCCCTCTCCCATGCCCCACTAGAGCTCTGACATGGGGCCCTGTAAGAGCTTTTCATTCAGGCTTTTAACTCTGGCAAATTAGGGATCCCCTCTCTGAGGCCTGCAGAAGCTAATCGTGGGCACTCTGAGGCACGGTGAACCAAATGCATGGACCCCAGTTCAGAGTTTCTTAATCTGGTTTGCGTTCCCCATGTTAGTAAAGTGCGAATGGGTGGCAGATCTTTTAGCTTTACAGCATCTAGACTTTGGAACGCTTTGCCTCCGGAAATCAGACAACTGAACACCTTGTCACGCTTCAGGAAGGAACTGAAAACCAGACTGTTTCCTAGAAACTGATTCTTGCCTATCTTAGTTTAGCTACGCGCAATGGATGATTGGTAACTTAAGCGCCAGGATACCCTTGGGGTGGCAGCTGCGCTATACAAGTGTACCTTACATTACATTACATTACATTACAACAGGAGAGCCAGGGTATCCCTTCGACCCTGTTTGGACAAGTTGTGACACACAGAGTCAAAGAATGGGGCCCAAGCCTGGGGGCTTGCAACCATGAGCAAGCTGGAGCGCATCTTACCTGGGGCCCAATAAGGGCTTCATGTTCCGGTGAGGCAGGGGAGTCAACCACAGGACTATGGAAGCCCACCCTGGGCACTCTGAGAAATGGTGGGCAAGTGCACACAACCTTGGTTTCTGGGGCACTCATCCCCGGTTCTGCAACAAGACAGTCCCACCCATGGACCCAGGCACGCCAACTGGCACTCTGGCCTAGGGCCTTGGCAGAGCTTTCCAATCCACTGAGAGAAAATACTGGCTATCTGGTCACTTGCACCATCCGGGAAGATCAACCAGATAGACAGGTCACCCACAACCTTGCGCTACTAATACAGAGAAAGTCCACTATCTATTCTTGCAATTCATGCACACCTAGTAACAGAGAGGGAAATATGGGCTAATGTTTCTGACCTCCTCTAATCCTGATTGGGCTTAACGCTTCAAATGAGTCCTTATTGAGGCTTCCAGGGCAGCTTGGAATTGTGAACACTGAGTTACTCCCAGAAATTATGTGTTTTGTTTATTTATTTTAAATAAAAAACATTACTAGTGATGTTGGTATGGCACATTTAGCGCCACCCATGTGGGAATGGTAAATGTCTCCCAGGCATAATTTCACACACTCCTAGTTATAGGTTTGCCAACCCCTACAGTTGGGCAAGACGTGGTAAATGTGAGATGAGCCAGAGGTCAGTGGTTAGACAGGGCTATGGGATTGCAGCGGTTATAAGGAGGGGCACCAGATGTGAGACTGGACAGTAGGTGAGGTAGGAAAAAAGTAAGATAAGACACAGGGTATAGGTAGGGTGACCAGAATTTTAAAGCCAAAAACCCTCTCTAAAAACCGGGACATGAGCTTAATTTCTTGAAATCTGCCGGGACAGCTGGCGAAAATTCGGGACTGTCCAGGCAAATCCGGGACGCCTGGTCACCCTAGGTTTAGGGGGTCTTCAACCAGTCGATCGTGAGCTACCGGTAGCTTGAGACTCAATGCCCACTTTTGTACTTTGTCATGGTCATTTTGTATATTTTTAGGCCTTTTTAGCCTCGTATGCCTTCTTGCCTGCTGTCTCACGAACCAACTGCTCCCATTGGCTATTGAGCTTAGCGGGGTGGGGAGAGGCGAAGCAGTGATGCTGGCCCGGCATGAGCAGTGTTAAACTGCCCATGGGGAACCACGACACCTGCCTTCTGGTGCCCAGCACCGCACTTTGATCCTGCATGACTTGTGAAGCCCGAGCAGCAACCTTGGAGGCACAACCAGACTGCCAGCCTAAGGTTTGTGGAAGAGAGAAACGATTTTTGTTAGAAAAAGATGCCTGTGAAATGCTTTATTCAAGGCATCAAAATGCAAAGATACTTTATTTATTTTGTAAGAAAAAATCGGTTTGAAACGCTGATTTAATTTAACATTAAGTTAAAGAAGCGTTTTATAGAGATCTTAACTTTTTAAATAAAGTACATTGCAAGTTGTTCATGGCCACAAACAAGAGACAGGAATATCCTTTTACGTTTCTTTTCATTACATTTCAATGGAATAATGAGAGAAACGTAAAATTAAGTTCCTGGATCCGGTTTGTGCATAGGGACAACTTGCAGGAGATACTTTATTTATTTATTTTTCAAGAACCCCTGTAAACGCTGCTTCAATTTAATTAAATAACGGGAGATATTTAAAATGAAGTGTTCATTTTATGGCACAATGAACATAAGGCTTAACACAGCATTTTGAACTGATCTCATTAAAATAAAAAGTACCTCACTCCTACAGTGGCTGTATTTTTCAGTTGTAAATGCAGCCAATAAACAGGGGAAGCTGAGACATGAGTCAGACTGTGAAAGCTGAGCCATGAGCCAAGCTTAGGTGTATAACCCCTTCCTTGCGCAAACATACATTTGTAAATATTGCAAAAAATGACACAGAAGTCATACAAAAATGCCATCTTTTGAAAAACAAATCACAACTTTTATTTCTCCAACATGTAGAACCACTTAATAAGAACATCAAATTACATCACTGCCTTAAGAGGCATTTTTAGAAGTGATAGTTTTTAAACATGAAACAGTCGTGGACTCCCACTATCCATGATGACAATGCTATTTTAATGAAGTAAGAGGCAAGTTGTGTTCCATACATCTTGCGTAGGTTATAACTACATGGAGCAACATGAGTTTGTCAGGAGAGATTTTTGTATGGTGCACACCCTAAATTCAAGCATATCAAGGTGCCATCAGGCCTGATAATAAAGAAAAAGAAGGCATGGTCTAACACAATAATTGTATTGCAGCATTTATATAGCATGTACTACCCCTTAGTGGGGCACTGAAGCTCTCACCTACATGCTCTGCAAGCTAGGCCACGTAAGCTATGTGATTGGAATGGTGTCATTGTTTTGTGAACCTATATGGGACGTGTTTCCATGTCATGCATGATGACCACTGAGGTGCATTTACTATGTTATGGGACATAGTAGTGTAGTGGATGACAAGTTATGAGAGACATACGTGCAGTTTGTTTTCAGTATGCTGGTAGATTTGCACAGCTCTGCAGAGCCCTATAATTTCTAACAATTGTAGTAGTCTACTTAGCTGGTGACTGCAGAGCTCAGGATTAAAAAATTTGTTGAAGAGGGAAGCCAGGACTAATGCCAGGTTTTCTGGTTTCATGTTGTGCATTGCATAGACTAAATGTGTATCTCTTTCGCTGTCAATGAAGCGGGTGTGGAGAGGACTCTGGGAACAATGCGCGAGTTGCTCGGCCTTTAGTTGCTCATGATGATTTTCACTGATCATAAGTAACTCTCACTACAGAAAAGATTGGAGACCCTGCAGTGATTTCATGAGACAGTAGGTCAGGAAGCCCAAGTGAGACGGGGCAGCACGAGATGAGGGGATAAGACATGAGAATGGGCTAAGGCTGTACGGGGCCAGAGATAAAATAGGACAGCATGAGGAAGGTGGTCAGAGGTGACGTGGGATAGCAGGTTGTGGGGCCAAAGTTGAGACAGAGCTACCTGAATAGGGAGGCTAGAGGTGACAAGCAGAGAGAAGGGATAAACGTGATATGAGGCAGTGGGAGGAGTGAAGCCATAGGTGATATGGGACATTAGAGGTAGTGGAATCAGAGGTGAGACGTGGCAGTAGTGGGTTAGGGGTGCCAGGGATGCTAGGTTAGTGGTTGGTGGGTGACGAGGGGTGAGATTGTACAACAGGGGAGAAGGCTATGGAGAGATGGAAGAGAGGGGGTGAGAGGTGGCAGAGGGGATGGAGGCCATAAGTGAGGCACTAGATGAAATTAAATGAAATGAAGGATTTATAAAGTGCTACACAGACCCGAGGGTATCTAGGCGCTGGATAGACACACAGGCAGTGAGGTCGATTAGTAAAGTAAGTTAGTAAAGCCAGGTCTTTAAGTGCTTCCTGAACTGTAACAGGTTAGGTTCATTTTTAAGAGAGGTAGGCAGGGAGTTCCAGAGTTTGGCGGTGGTATATGCAAAGCTTTTGCCTCCCTACTTTACTTTACGCATCTTGGGGACAATCAGGCTGCCACTGTCTGAGGATCTCAGTGATCTGGCCGGGATGTAGGGCTTGAAGAGTTGCGACAATTGCCTGGGGCCTTTGCCGTGTGTAGCCTTGAACGCAATACATAGAGCTTTGAACTGAATGCGTTTGGTGATAGGTAGCCAATGAAGCTCGGCAAGAGCTTTAGAAGCCGAGTCAAAGCGGGTAAGCCCAAGCAAGACTCTGGCAGCGGCTTCTGCGTCACCTGAAGTTTATGTATACTGCGCTTGCTCGCGCTAGTGAGAAGGGCGTTGCAGTAGTCCAGCCTAGAGCCAATTAAGGCCATGACCACTGTTTTCCTTAGTTCAAATGAGATGAACGGGAATACTTTTTTTAGGATTTTAAGAATAAAAAAACATGCAGCTGTAGTCTGATTAATCTGGGATTCAAAGGAGAGCTTGGAGTCGAAGAGAACACCGATGTTTTTTACCTTGCTGGCTGGTATTGGAGGAGAACCCATGTCACTTGGCCACCAGCTGTCTGACCAGATACTTGGCGTGATGCCAAACAGCATGACTTCTGTTTTTGACGTATTTAGTTTCAAACAGGTAGCCTGCATCCAGTTCCCTATATGACCCATGCAGTCTTGAAACCGGGAAACGGTATCCGTGGCCGGGCTGTTGATGGACACAATAATCTGTGTGTCGTCAGCGTAGGACACCAGCGAGAAACCGAAGCTTCTTATCAGTTTGGCCAAGGGGGTGACGTACAAGTTAAAACGGGTGGGGCTCAGTGACGAGCCCTGAGGGACTCCACAAGGAAGTGAGAAATCTGGGGAGATGAATACATCATGTGCCACTGATTGCGTCCTGTTGGACAGAAAAGATCTAAGTAGGAGGAGTGCTTTATCTCTTGATTCCTAGCGAGGCAAGGCGTTCAACCAACACGTCATGATTGACCGTGTCGAATGCCGCAGAGAGATCTAAACGGATAAGGGCAGCACTACCCCCTCTGTCAAGGGTTTGCCTAAGTTCCTCCGTGGCCGTATTAAGCGCCAGTTCGGTGCTATGATGGGCCCGGACGCCATATTGCAAGTGGTCCAGAGTGTCTCCTTCCGTGAGAAAGAAGGACAATTCCTCATTTAGGAATCTTTCGATGACCTTAGCAGGTAATGGTAGCCTAGAGATGGGTCTATAATTGGAAGTGTCCTCTGGATCAAGATTCAATTTCTTCAAGAGAGGCAAGATGGAAGCTTTTTTACAATCGGTGGGAAAATACCCGTGGTAATAATATGGTTTAAAATAGGCCAGAGGACGGATGCAATGGTTTCAGGGACCATATGCAGGATTTTGGGTGGGCAAGGGTCAAGGGGGGATCCGGACTTGATTAAAGAGATTAATTTGAATTTGAAAGGACACCTACTAGATCTCATTTTTTCTAATTTGGAAGACTTAGTAGGAGGGAAACCCATCCCAGTACCATGGTCTGACCATTTCTTTATTCCATTTTTTTGGTCCCCCAATTCTGCCATGCCCCTATTAAACCGACTATAAAAAGGTCTCGTCCCTGGCCCAAACTCTCGACAGATCAATTGATTCTAGAATTAGAAAAAACAAAAACCAGTCCCTGATCCTGATGTCATAATTGCCAATGAAAATTTTAATAAGTGGATAGAATGTTCTTTAGACCAAGTTCTTCCTATAAAATCTACCCAGACGAAAACTGGAATCAACAGAAGGGCATGGTACTCTCCAAAGCTCCGAGCGTTGAAGCAAACTTGCAAGAAATTAGAAAGAACCTGGAGGAAGGATTTCTCCTCTAGTAAGAAACTAGAATATAGGGAAGCCATCAAACTGTATAAAACAGAAACTAAATCAGCTCAGGCGGCCTACTATGAAGAAAAAATATCTTCAGCAGCGAATTCTTCACACGAGATTTTTCGCATAGCGAAAACTCTGCTCAGAGTCCCCCCGCCCCCCGTGACCTCCGACACTTCAGGTTCACGCTGCAACAAATTAGCAGACTTCTTCCTCAACAAAATTCAAGACATTTATACATCATTTCCCTTGAGAGACGGCCAAACATGGGATCCCAGCCCCCTCACCACGGAATCCCATCTGGAGGCAATTCCCCTGATGAACCTTGAGGCTCTGGAAAGCATTTCATCACAGGTAAAGAGTGGCTCGCCTAGAGACCCAGCACCTCTCTACATTCTGAAACAAGTTGCTGGAACCATCTCTCCTACTATTCTGGAACTGATCAACGCTTCCCTTGCCTCTGGAGTGGTCCCCAGTCCATGGAAGAAAGCGATGGTGAAGGCACTCCTAAAAAAGCCTAGCCTTGACCCTGATTCCCTGGGAAACTATCGTCCCATCTCACTTCTCCCAGGGATCAGCAAAATAGCAGAAAAATATGTTAATTCAGTGCTGTCTGCTTTCTTAGAGACTCACAATCTCCTCCACCCGCAACAGACTGGCTTTCGACCACTCCAAGGAACAGAAACGGCCCTGTTATCAGTAGTCAAGAGTCTAAAAAAATCTTGGACGCTGGATGCACCACTGTGATTATCCTCTTAGACCTCAGTGCTGCCTTTGACACGGCCAACCACCAAATCTTGGTCCATAGACTTACAAGACTGGGGGTGACCGGGGTCGCTTTGACGTGGCTGCAGTCCTTCCTGGAGGATAGATTCTTCCAGGTCTTCGACGCTGAGGCAACCTCAAAACAGGTGCCTCTCTGCTGCGGAGTCCCTCAGGGATCATCCTTGAGTCCCACCCTATTTAACATTTATTTGAGCCCGCTAGCGGAGATCGTGCTGCCTTTCGGGGTACACATAGTGACCTACGCAGATGATACGCAACTCGTGGTGAGACTCAACCAAGCAGACAACACCTCTCCCAGCTTCTCTCCTTGTTTGGAAGAGGTAGCCAAATGGATGAACAACTCCTTCCTGAAATTAAATGGAGAAAAAACTGAGATGATGATTTTGGGGAACCCGTCTCTTTTTGACCCCAATATAATGTGGCCGGCCGACTTGGACCCCGTTCCGGCCCCTAAGACCCAAATAAAAAGCCTGGGTGTCTGGCTGGATCGAGACATGACTTTCAAGGTCCAGGCACGTAATGTGGCAGCCTCCTGCTATGGCATCTTAAAGATGCTCCGCAAAGTCCTCCCACTACTCCCCTTCCAGGCAAGGAAGCTCATGGTCCAGGCACTCATTCTGTTGCGTCTGGACTACAGGAATGCCCTCTACCTAGGGGCCCCATGCGCGACCTTCTCAAGACTCCAGACGGTACAAAATTGGGCAGCCAGAATTCTTCTGGACATCCCAAAATGCTAATCTGCAAAATCAGCCCTGAAATCTCTCCACTGGCTACCCATCAGGGAGAGAGTTAATTTCAAGGCCATGTGCATTGTACATAGGACGTTAGCCGGAAAGGGCCCTTCCATCAATCTTTCTATTGCTCGGCCCTACCGTGCTAACAGACGCCTCCGCTTGGACGATCTGCATCTTGCCGCAGTTCCTAGGATTATGAAAGCCAGAAGTGGGGGTCGTCTGTTCTCCTACAATGCAGCCAAATTCTGGAACACTCTCCCTCTTCATTTGCGCAAGGAACCCAACCATCTTGCCTTTCGTAAATTGTTAAAATAACGTGGCTTTTCCCCTAGTCTGGCTGGTTCTCCCCTACTTGCCGCTAATCAGCGCTGGGATGCCCCCGGGTAGCCATGCGCTTAATAAATGTATTTTTAATTTAATTTCTTTCATTTGATAGTCCGGTCAAGCGAGATTGACGGAAAGATAATAAGTGTGGTGGTCGAGCAGCCATCTGCTTTGGTGTGAGGAGTATGGCTGGCACTCGGGTTATTTTGGGGCACAAAAGCATTGAAGACTTGTTTAACTTTTAGTTGAAAGGCATCAGCTAACTTATTACAGAATTGCTGGCTACTTTCCTGGACTTGAGTTTCTGGAAGCTTAGAGAGTTTTTTAACCATGGTAAAAAGCCTTTTAGCGCAGCAGTTAGCTGCTTCTATTTTTTCTTTTATGAAGTCTAATTTGGCCTTCAGGATGAGCTTTTTATAGGTTTGAATGGCCTCTCTGTAATTTGATTTGGTTTGGACATCCTGTGCTAGACTCCATTTTCTTTCAAATCTTCTACAGATTAGTTTTTGTGCCTTCAAGGACTCATTGAACCATGGTTCAGAGGGAGATTGCCTGACTGAGTGCCGCACGGTCTGGGGGGCCAACTGCTGTCCAGCGAGGTCAATCCAGGAATGATAGCTCCTCACTGCCTCATCCAAGTCCGTAGGGATGGGCTGACTGGAATGTTTAAGTATCTTACTTAGTTCTTCTCCCTCAACCTTGTGCCATGGACGAGAGCTGAGTGCTTTTTTTGATACCTTAGAGAGCAGGCAGAGCTATGGGAGAGGGAGACTAGAGGAGACAAAGAGTCAGAGGGGGTGGAATCATAAGTAAGACATGGCTTCAAGAGGGATGGGGACAAATGTGAGAGTAGACAGTGGGCGAATGGTGCCAGTGGTGAGACAGGACAGTGGAAGGAGGGGGCAAGAGGTGATGTGGGGCAGCGGGGGAGAAGGGGCAGAGATGAGACAGAGCAGTGGAGCAATGGACAAGAGGTCCCACTGGGCCATATGGAAGAGGGGGCAAGCTGTGAGACGGGTACAGAGGGCATAAGGTGGGACTAAACAGCTTGGGAAAAGGGGTAGTCGGAGTGAGTGAGGGTAAAGAAGAGATGTGGAAATGGCAGAGCTGACATGGTTCCGCAAGGGAAACTGAGCTGATGATGAGAAAGGGCAGTGAAGGGAGGGTGGTCATAAGGAAGACAGGGCAGCAGGCGGAGGAGGTCAGAGGTGAGATGGGTTGACAAGGGTGTTTGCCAGAGGAGACACAGAGGCATGGGGCAGACATAAGATGTTCCAATGGGGGAGGGTGGGGACAGGTGTTAGAGGAGGAAGTAGGGATGAGGCAGGTAACGTTTGAAATGAGATAGTATTTGCATTATATCAGAGGTGAGACAGGGTAGCAAAGAAGAGGGAGTGCCAAGAGTTGCTACAGGGCTACAAGGGGCCAGAGGAGACACTGAGGCATGGAGGCAGACATGATATGGTGGACATAATGGAGAATAGAGAAGTAGGCCAGGTGTGAGAGGGGAAAGCAGAGGGGAAAGAGGTTTAATTTGTAATGAGATTGTATGGCGAGAATGCCAGAGTTGAGACAGGGCAGGTGAGGATGAGGGATCAAGAGTTGCTGCAGTGCTACGGAGAGTTCACAGTAGATATGTCATGGTAAGCTACCAATGATATGGGGCTGCTGGTTGGGAGGCCAGAGGTGACATGAAAGAGGGACTATAGAGGTGAGGTGGGGCAGCAGGGTCAAGACAGACAGGTATGAAACAGGCTGTGGGTAGAGGTTTTTTAGCAGCAATTTTTAATAAAGCACAATGAATATTCTTGGACATAGGTGAAGCGTATTTAACATTGAGATCTTGTATCGAATAAACATGATCAGTCAGATATTTCACATTAAAGTTAATAACATCAATATTTTATGGTTTCCTACACCTAACGAATTCACAAACAATTACTCTGTTTTTTCTCATAAGTGGGGTTTGAGGAGAGTTATTCATTTGTAAAGCTTGACATTTGTCAGAACCCCTTTCAGAGGGCCATGGGGAAGGCAGGAGTCTGGGTCCAACCGTGGTGGTAGAGGCCGGGGGCCCAACCCACTATGGATCCCACTCAACTGGGCCAAGTTCCTCTTGTGCACTTGACTCTCAGTGGTAGCTGTGGTCAAGCAGTCAAGGCTCCCACAGGGGAATGTAGCTACAGGTTAGTGAACACAACTCATAACTCAGAGTGAAAACAGTACGAACAGTAAATCAGTTTCCAGCAAAATACTTGCTTTTACTAGAAACTTAGTATTTTATTATTATTTAGTCTACACATGCAGCAAATTATGACATTCAGAAGAAACAACACAATCCCCCCTGAATTTGGGACTGTAATGGTTGTCAGGAGAAACCCTGTCCCACGCTCCATTGTGTAAGGTGTTCCGGGTTATTCCCCACTCACTGGTTGCTACATCAAGGAATGCAAACTATTAGACCATACTCAAGAATTCTCCGTTTGACTCTTTGGGAATTTAGTCAAAAATGTCTATGGTGCTGCAGCACCATTAGCAGTGAGTCCCCTGGGGCCCAACTGGCCCAGTTCACGTCTTACCCACTCTTGCAGCATGGAAGAGTTCAACAATGCAGCGTGTGCCTTCAACTCTGTCCCACGAGTCCTACTCAGCTTGGAGCAGCACCCGGCGGTGCAGGGTCTCTCTTTCCTGAGCTGTGCTGCTAGAGGTCTCTCAGATGTCGGAGTAGCTCCCTGCTCATGAACATGTGGTGAGTTGACTTTGTTCAACGGGGGGATCCTTTCTTCAGCTCCCGTCTGGATCCAGCGAAGATGCAACTTCATCCACGGCATCACCGGCAGTCCTCTGTGGTGAGTCGGAGGCAGTTCCCTCACAGTGTGGGTCCAGCCCGAAGGTTGTAGTCTCAGTCTCTCCTTTGGACGACGGCCTGAAGCCTTTGGCAAAGTTGGTACTGGAAGTCTATACAGGGTTGCTACGGTACGTGGTTATACAGGTGTAGGCTCTTACAGCCTCATCGACACAGCAAATACTTGGCACTCCTTGAAATGGTAGTTTACCAGTGACTCGCTCTGGCATATGGGGTCATCGCAGAGCAGCAATACAATCATAGCCAGTCCTTCATGGAGCTCAACACACGACTCAGTCTACGGTGGCTCCCTCCTGGCATACGGGGGGTCGCCAAAAACAATCCTGCACATGGGCGATGGCCTGATCGGTGCACATCTGAATTCTCTCACCTTGCACAGGGAGTCTTCAGGGTAGGGCTTCCCACTGGACCTAGCTCCCTCCAACAGTCTCTTCCTCACAGGGCACACTGACCTTGGCAAGCAGGCAGGCACTGGTGCTCCAGGCTCCAGGGCAGGTGGTCTTGGTTTCCCTAGGAGATGTCACCTTACCCAGCCCGGAGACTAGCAGGCCTTGGCCCCCAGATCTGGTCACAGGCAGAAGTCTTGCAGAGCTCCCCCTTCTCACACAGCCCATCTGGCTGCTCAGTAGATGACAAATCTTTGGGGACTCAACCTCCCCTCCTATAGTCCTATTCCGGACACCAAATGTTATTAACAGTATGAGTCTTTGAAGTTTTATCTTTGGGTTCTGCTTCTTTTGAAGTGGACACCTCACTTTTTTCTTTCCTCATGAAATATGTCTGTCACAGCAGGCATGAGTCTGAAGCTGATTGTCCACAACACAATTCATGGGAGTGACCAGAGTTCACACCTGGATGTTAGCCACAGTGATATGTGCATCAAAAGATTAATCCCAGCCCCACTTTTTATGATTCCCTTGTCAGTCCCATCTCCATTCCTGAGATGTGTACAGGCCCCTCCTTCTGATATATGACTGAATCAAAGAGCAGTCTTTTGAAATGTAAAGGGTGTATCTTCCTTTTCCTTCCAGTGTGTGTCTCTCCCAGCTCACATGAATGCAGCAATCCACAAATGAACCTGTCTGGGGGGATTCTTCACCTCCTCATGTCTTCACCAGGCAGGCCTGGGCTTCCCAAAATGGAACCCAATGTCCTCCATATATTGTACTATTTCAGGCACATTTGCTCTGTGTCCATTCACAGTACACTTTGGGCCATATGTATCAAGGTATTTTGAGGTCACACGCTGCGAATCACGAAAAAAACAGTGTTTGCGATCGCAAAATACCCTTTTCCAATGTATAACAGAGTTTCGCATCGCAAAATAGGTATTCGCTAAAATTGCGAATACCTATTTTGCGAGTCTCACAATCTGCGAATAATCATTTGCGAATTCGCAAATACCGTAACGCAATTAGCGATTGTCGCAAAAACCTATGTCGCGAATTTGCAAACCTATGTAACAAAAATTCGCAAATTGCGACTCTTCAAAATTAGCAATTTTGCACCTGATTTTTACCACTAACTCAAACCAGGTGGTAACCAGGTGCAACCTATTTAAACAGGCCCACAATGCCACAGGGACTTCCACAATGGCAGCGCTGTATATGATAGCCAGGAGGATGCGGATTCAAGCAGCAGCACAGAGAAGGAGGCGACAGGAACGGGTCTTCAGAGTGCGCATCACTCTGTTCCAGCAGACAGAGGAAGAGATACATGAGAAGTATAGGCTGGACTCAGCTACCATACTGGACTTGATTGCTGAGCTAAAACCTATGCTTGAACACCCAACCCGCAGGACCCAAACCATTCCACCACAAGTGCAGGTCCTGTGTTCACTGCACTTACTGGCATCAGGGAGCTTCCAGGGGTGATAGCGACAGCAGGAGGGGTCTCCCAGAGTTGCCTGTCGCGCTTCTTCCATGCATTCTTGGATGCAATGGTACAGAGGCTACATCATCACATCACATTCCACGCCACACAACAGGCATTGCAGCAAACCAAACTGGACTTCTACCAGATTGCCCAATTTCCCCATGTCATTGGTTGCATAGATGGTACCCATGTAGCCCTCTCACCCCCCTCAAACAATGAGTACGTATTCAGAAACCGCAAATCATTCCATTCACTCAACATACAGGCCATCTGAAATGCAAAATATATCATAACTGATATAGTGGCAAAATACCCTGGCAGTACACACGATTCCTTCATTTTTAGACACAGTGGGATATACACACGTCTCACCGGGGGCGAATTTGGCGAGGGCTACCTGCTAGGTAAATTCATGTCAAGCACTCTTACATACAGTTAAGGGCTGAAGTGAGAGGACAGTGATTAACCGTATGTCTTTCATCCTGTAGGTGACAGTGCATATGCAGTGCGCGAATTCATCCTCACACCGTACCTCAATCCGGCTAATCCAAGAGAGCGAAGATACAATCGCGCACACAAGTCAACGCGCTGTGTAAGTGAGCGGACATTTGGTATACTAAAGAGCAGGTTCTGCTGCCTGCATAAAAGTGGAGGAGCACTACAATATGGCCCAGAGACCTGCTGCAAGATTGTGGCTACTTGTGCCATGCTGCACAACATTGCGACAAGAAAAGGCATACCACTGGAACTCACAGATACAGAATCAGATGAGGATGAGGTACCAGGTCCACGTTGCAGAGCAGCAGGTGGTGTAGGGGCAGCTGAGGGCCGACAGAGACGTGATGAAATAACACACAACTATTTCTAGGTGAGTAATGACGACACAATGCAAATAATGATTTGAGAATGACTGTGTTTTAATGTACCTTAGCGTCAGGTAAATTGCATTCACACAGCCTACAAACACACTTTATGTGTGGCACTTGCTGTTGCACATGTCATGTACACAGTGCATGAGTAATGGGTTTACAAATGTCCATATGCCATGGGTTACTTCACCCATTAGCATTCAGCTGTGGTAACTCAGTTCATTTCTTACGTGCACGTCCTGCAGTTGCACGCTCAGGGTGCTGACTGCTCTCCCTTTGAGGCATCTGATGGTGTTCCCTGCCTCACACTACGCCGTCTGGGTTCTGAAATAGGTGGGGTGATGCTGCTTCGGCTGGAGAGCTCCTCACTGTCCCCTGGTGGGTGGACAAAATATCGAAAACACAAATATCGTCGGACACAATATCGTGTCAAAAATATCGAGGACAAGAATATCGTGAAGGTCATTTCTTATGGGTAAGTAAAGTCTTACTATATATAACTCCACATATATTTACTTTGACGATATATATATCTTCAAGGTTCGTAGATCTGGAGTTAAGAATAGTAAATTGATACCCATCTATTTGCACTTACCTACTCGATATTCTTGTCCTCGATATTTTGGACACGATATTCTGTCCACACGATATTTTGTGTTCGATATTCTGTCAGTGAACCCTGTCCCCTGCCCCCAGGAGACCTGTGCCACCTATGTTAGCTGTCTGCAGCTGGTCAACTGCATTGGTGACCTGCACCAAACCTTTGGCAACATCCTGGCTGCAGTGTGCCATTTCTACCTGCATGGTCACTGTGTGTCGTGACAGTACCGATGTGGCATTTGACAAACGGTTGACCGCCTTGAAATATAGATCCAGACGGGTGAACAGACGTTGTTTTCCCCTGCGTCTGGATGCATGGTCCCTTTTCATTGTGGCACAGAGTTCTTTCATTGCTCCAGTCATTTCCCTAATGCTGTCTGCACAGGCCTTATGTCCCTCATCGACTTTGTGATTGAGCTCTTTGATGACCTCCTTCATGTCTGTAAGTTATGATTAACAGACACCAGCTGCCTGTGTATTGATCTCATGCTTTTGGCTTGCAGGCGCTGGACCTTCACCATTGTGCCTTCCAGGCCGGAAAATACGGAAGGATCCTCTCCTGCGTCTGTGCTGGTTTGTGCCCTTGGCCTGCGTCTCCTGCAACTCTCATCCCTACGGTGCATAGGGGCTGATCATGTTCCTGCCGTGCACGCTGTTCTTGCTCTGGATGTGCCTCATCCTCTATGGCTTCGGGTTCTCCCTCCAACACCCGGAGTGGAGGCACAATGTGACGGTGTCTTCGTAGGACAGGTGTTGGCAGTGTTGTCTGCTCTGTGTCCTCTCCCCCTGCCTGGTCCTGTGTCTGTGCTGCCTCCTCTGCTTCGGTGTTGTTACCCTCTGTTTCAGGTTCAACTGTAAATACAAAAGCACTACTAATTGTGTGTTCTGGTTTCCATTGTTCACTGAAGACATTTTTTTGCATTTTGGTTACCTAAGTGCTGTCTTACATTTTTGCCTTTACTATTTTGTGTCAACTGCTGATACATTGCTGTGTGTCATTGCTCAACTGTGTTATGTGTGTGACTACATCTCCCATGATGCATTGCTGGGTGGGCTAGAAAATGTGGAATGGAGTTGCATTGTTACTTCATAATTGAGGCATTCCTGAGTGTGTCATTAAGTTGGTAATGTGTCAGGGCTGATTTAGCATGCTTCTTACCTTGTCTGGTGTTGGGCGTGTCGGAGCTATCGATATCTGCCACCCCGCTGATGCTTTCAGGCTGTAGGGTGGACTCCACCACCTCCTCAAGGGGTGCGGATTCAGGCTCTGTGGATGTACCCCCACCAGTTTTCTTCGCCTCCGCAAGCCTGGTGGCAACCTTGTCCTTAGACCTTGAGCGCATGTCATACCAGCGCTTGCGTGAGGTCACCAATGGAGCGCTGTGTTAAACCTATGGCATTCACCTTCGTCTGTATGTCCAGCCAGATTTTGCGCTTTTGAGACTCAGGGACATGCAGGGATTGTTTGCCAAACAGCAACTCATGGCTATTAACCATCTCCTCAATGAGTACCTCCTGCTCCTTCTCACTGAATTTGTGTTTTCTTTTCCTCCCAGCTGACTCCTTATCCTTCTCCTGTGGATCCATTGTGTATTGGTGGTGTTACAGTTCAGAGTGGTATGCTTCTCCTCCCAGCCTCTGACACAGCCTCAGGCAATCAGGAATAGCATGGGCAGTCACACTTCCTGGGTGTGATGTCATCAAGCTGCACCTGAATTGCAAATTCGCTAATTTTGCGCTTTCTTAATAGCGAATAGGCTAATAAGGAATCGCTATTTTGGATATCGCTATTTGATTTTGCGATTTTTAAGGAATCGCTGATTCTTTGCAAAAAAAAACAGCGTTTTGCGATTCTCAATTAGCGATTCGCTAAAAATCGCTATTTGAGAATCGCAAATCACATTTTTGATACATATGCCCCTTTGGGTCCAGCACTGCTACATCTATGCATTGTACTCAGTCTACGTGCACTGTTCATTGCTGAAGCTTTTTACCCAGTGTGTGTTATTTACAAACATGCACACTGCTTGCACACACACTCATTATGTGCGCGCTGCACAACACTTCACCCTTCATGTATTGTACTTCACGCAAGCACACATGCACCCAGCACATGCTTTCCCTGTTCACGCACTGCACAGCACTACATCTCTCATGCAACGTGTTCCTCTCAGGTATACATACCCCCAGTACATGTATTAACCACACAGGCACTGCACAGTACTGCCCCATCCTCATAGTGTACCCTTCTCAGGCACACATGCAATCAACATAGATTTACTACTCCTGTGCTGCACAGGACTCCTCATCTTATCTGATGTAGGCCAAGGGTGAGTTAAGCATACAGCAGCGGAACTTTTAAACAGATGAATGAGCCTGCAGGTTTCACCCCAGTGACAACAGGTTAAAAATGTCCTGTTCACTACTACTGATCACTACACGGAATGCTGTCACCACCGGGCTTGTGCGGCTTAACCCCTAGTGAAGGCATTAGCCTTCCACCACTATGAGGCTAACGCTTTGGGCGCCCCTCCCGCTCCAACAAGACTGCAATCTGTAGACAGGCCTATATCCTGGCACACACACATGATATTTGTTCACCTATTAAAAAATATTTAGCATTTAGGATCCAGAGAACAGTACAGTTTGGCACTCAGGGCAGAGGTACACGTCTTAACCATCCAGAGTTTTCTGTCCCAACACAGTTTATCTTTATCTAAACAAACAACAGCATGTTTTGCAGTTGATGAGAGGATCAGCAACTTTTTCTTTGTAACACTGTCTTTGATACTAAATAAATCTGTAAGATCAAATATTCACTTATATTTAAAGCTGTGCATTAGAATTCTAGGGACCTGGTAGAGTTAGACAGAGGTTAGCAGGTCAGCCAAGAGGAGGGCCAGAGGTGAGAAGAGGCTGCTAGAGGGAGTGGGAAAAAAGGAGTCATAGGACTAGAAGTATGAGGGCTCAGAGGTGAGGGGACGCTATATGGAGCAGAGCCAAACTTCATCCAGTACAGCAGTTTAGAGTGTTCAGAGCTGAGGGAAACAGAGGAGGGGTAAGAGTTGAGATGGGCCTGGTGGAGAGGAACTAAAGGGGACAGAAAGATACAGGACTTAGGGGCCCAGAGGTGAGATGCAGTGACAGGGGTACAGCGATGTGATGGGACAATGGGGAGCCAGGCATGAGGTGAGAAATTTCAGAAGGCACAGGGTTGCCAGAGGTGAAACATGTCAGTGGACGGCAATAGGTAAGACTGGGCATTGGGTGTAGTAAGCAAGAGGTCAGATATAGCTACTGCAAGCTGGACCAAGTACTTCCCTTTCAGCACTTGACCATCTGGGTAGCGAATGCGAACAGTCACAAACTTTTTGGAGGTAGTGTGTTGGTGCTCAAACTCAGAACTCAACAGTCAGTCAACAGCACAGTAAAGAAAATGTTTAGCCTAGTACTTATCTTTTCAAGACAGAAAGTACTTTCATTATACAATGATACTCAATACTACACTCTACTAGTAACAAAAGCAAATCAGAATCGTTGGTGCTGCACCCACTTCACAACCTTGCAGTTATCCCCTGTCCTCAGGCTCACAACCAGGCTCTGAGTGGTCTCTGTACCCCCAAGGGAAAACAAGAATATCATGAATCGAGAACAGGTGCAGTTTAAACACCTCCAAACAGTATCTGTTGTCTGTCATAGTCTCCTAAGCTTTTACCAGTGAATCAGTCCTCTCAGGATCTCACTCAAGCCACCCAGTACACTACGGCACCTCAGCATTCTCTGAGAAGCATGTTGGCTAGCACTTCAAGAGTACTTTTCACCATTGGCGCTGGGCTGCGTTTGGCAGCATGCCTGCTGTGATTCTTCTTCTTAGGCGCCTGAGGCAGCAGTCCTGAAATGGTGTGGTCCTGTTTGGTCCAGAGGTGAGTGTCATCTCCCATGCAGTTGACCAGCCCCCACAGCAGGAACAGGAGGAGCATAGACAAAGCCCCTGCCGGGGTGTTGCTACATTTGGCAGTTGCAACCACCAGAAGGTCTTCTTCTGGGTTCAGCCCATGCAGTTGCCACTTGGGCCTGTCACAAATTCAGCAGTCATAATTTCGGCAGCTGCAGACCCGCTTGAGCTGGTCACAACCTTCGCAGTTTGAGCCCAGCATGGGCTGGTCTTTACTTTGACAGTTGCATCCCTCATGGGCAAGTGACAACTTTGGCAGTTTCAGCCACATGGGGCAGATCAGGTTTAAGTAGAGGCAAGCCCTCTTTTGCGCCAAATGGCAACACACAATCGCAAACCTGACCATGCCATGGAAATCACGTCATTGTGGAGTAATAGTTCCTGTCTAGAACCGTTGAGATAGTCTAGAGGAGGCCTTCTGATGTATGGGTCCTCCTGAATCTCTTTCCAGCAACCTGCTTATCTGCCCACCCCACAGCCACGGGGGACACTCAGCATCTTGTGCCGTCCTGGACAATTTCCATTCCTGCAGTAGAGGCAGGCTCCTTGCCTCTCTTGGCAGACTGGCAAGCAAGCTTCTAGGTGCTTTAAGACAGGTACATAGGTTCTTCCAGCAAGATATCCAGAGTTCAGATGATTTCCCTTCTCCTCTGAGAGACTAGCTTCATTCTTCTTATTCTGGGTTCCTTAGATAGGATTAAAAACCATGATTGGATGGTCTCGCAGTATAATTACCCTACCATCGCTCCAAATAATCTTGTAAACATGTTTCCGCCAATCCTATGTTCGGCACTAAGAGTCATTGGCCTTCTTCAGGATTTTGCGATCTCTATCTTACGTCGCTAACACCTTGACTCCATCAGTCAGATTGGTGATTCGTGAGTAATGTACCAATAGCAGCAGTCAATGGCCTTACTTTTATCACCTATGTTTCTGTCATTAGGAAATTTCTCTGTAAGACAAAAGACCATCATTATCTACCATATAATTAGAGAGGGAAATAGTATACTTTTACATGCTAAGAAACGCACTTGGTAAAACATTCAAAACAGTGGCGCATGCATGTCACCCCTGTATTTAAAATGAAAACACCGCCAAATCGTGAGGCACTACACAAACACTCATGAGTTGTCGAGTGAAGTTAAAAATAGGTATTGAAGTCATGGGTTGTCTTACCCAAACGTTTGTCCTATAACTCTTAACCTGAAGTGGGAGCTGTTCACGATGTAGTCACACACTGTGTATATAATGACTCAATGTCATCGTTATGCCTTACTTCCAAATCAGTTAGGCACAGCGTATAATAAAATAAGAGTCTGTAATGTGAAGAGTATCTCCTTGTATGCAGTACCCTTTCTCCAGATCATTTGGTCACAAATCTTAACAAAATCAGATCCCGCATCGCAAAGCGTATCTACCTGTATGTGGTACCTTCTCATATTAGCCAAAAACTCAACAGGCCCTGACTCAATTTCAGTCCCCACTTACTTCATCAAGGGACCAACGCCTTCTGAGATGCCACTTCTGACCCTCCGACTGTAGCAATGATATCCCAGTATCTCACTTTGTACTTGCACCACAGGTCGCGTCAGCATACATCACGGAGTCACATTCCTCGGTCACGTGACCGCGCTACTAGAGCATCAACCCCTACACAGGAAACGCCAAGGGTTGGTGCTTCCCACCTTTGAAAGACTAGCTGTAAGGCACACACCTGCAAGGTTGTGTAGCAGCCCTCTAAATACACTGTGGAGCACCCCCTTCCTTGTCCACAAAGGAGTTGGAACTGGAACATCAAGTGGGTCCCACTTTTATACACAACTAGTAGACACAATGTGCGTCCACTGTCTGAAACTTTAGCATTGTCTTTGGGTGGTTTTCTTTTCAAGTGTCATTGCCATGCTGTTCCACAGACACATTTGTACAGAGTGAGCCTCTTCACATCAGTATCGTTTCTATCATGGAACACTGGCAACAGCTGCACAAATGAGGTGCAAGGTTTTTTTTACCTGGCTGTCATTAGCCCAACAGACGGAGTACTCAGGGAAGGACAAAAAGGCATGCTGCACCAAAAGGTTTCCTCACTGTAGGAAATGATCATCTTTTGTGTTGTGTCCCCCCAGATGTGTGCTCTGTCTGCTTTGCACACTTTAGAACTCCTCTTTTAGCAAATAGTAAGGTACATGTGCTCTCTCTTTAAACTTGGTTAAACTGGTTTATCCCGGATTGGTACTTTTCACTTGCAAATACATCCCTAGTCTATGGTGTAGACTAGGGACGTATATGCCTGGAACGTATAGGCCTGGAAGTTAAATACAACTTGTGGACTGCAGCACCTATTGTGCCATCCATCCCCTACAGTTGTAGGGCACACATGGCTTTAAGCCCACCCTGTGTAGCCTCACTGCTGCAGTGTAAAACCTGCAGTGCGACCTGTTGAAATAACCATTTTTGATAGGAGAAAACCTTTCTTTTAAATACTAACAAGTCATCGCCAAATAGGCCCCATAGCCCACAAGGCAGGGTGCATGGTATTTAAAAGTGGAACATGTAGAAAATTAATCCTACCATGTCCCTACAGTGAGAAGGCCATAAAAGCAATTTTTAATGTAAGAAGGCTCTAGGTGAAAACAATTGGAAGCAAGAGTAGATATTAATTCTGTTATCTCTTGTTAGGGACCAGCTAGGAAAATGATTAAACAACTATTTTTAATATTAATTAAACGTTCATCACAGTGGTGAAGTCAGGTTTATAATAAATATTACGGAAAAGTAACTTTTAGAAAGTTATCTTTTCCCTGCCTAAAGCTAATTTGAATTAGCTTTCCAGCAGTAGCTTAGTGAGTGATCAGCTCTGGGGTGGTATGAAAACTGTTCTCAGAGCAGAGACAATGGCTTGGATGTGGGAAGGTATTTTTGTTCCTCTGGCAGGAAAATCAGTTGGGGTGGAACAGGGGCACTTGTTTACTTCCAAGTGGCATCATCTGCCACAAGCAAATGTTAGTTGACACCTGGAAAAGTCTTAACTTTTGTCCTCCTAGTCAGACATGCACCAATCCCAGTTGGGAGAAAGCTGTCTCCAAAAGTGGTTTAGAGTGACCATAGAAAAGGGGGCTGTTCATTACACTGGCCACACCTCTGGACAGGCACACAGTCTCTGCAAAAGGGGGAAGGGTTTCCCCATCTTAGATTTGGAGGGTGAGTCGCACAGTGGGATTCGTGAAGTAAAGCAAACAGGAATTGCTGCAAATGAGGGTAGTAGTATCTCTGGGATCTTTTGCACCATTGGTTAGGGAGGAGCCAGTAGTCAACTCCAACCATTAGCTGATGCTAGGCAAAAATGTGGCACCTCTAGTTGCCCACTTCTGAACACTTTCTGGACCTGTCAAATAACAGACAAGACCCCCAACACAAGAAGCAAGTTCACTGCCTGCATGACCAAAATCGCTAACTGGATGTAAGCCAACTGCCTCAAGCTCAACACAGACTAGACAGAAGTAGTGATCTTCTGCAGGAACATCTCACCATTGGGCCTTAATTGGTGGCTGGCTGAACATGGACCCACACCCAGGACCCATGCCAGGAACCTCTGAATAATCATCGACAGCAAACTAGACATGACTGCACAAGTCGATGATATCACTGTTTCCTGCTCCCACACCCTGAATTTCTGAGGAAGATCTTCAAATGGTTCCCAAGCAACAGAAGAAAAACTATAACTCATGCCGTAGTCACCAGCAAGTTGCACTATGAGAATACCCTCTACACCGGGAATACCAAGCAATTCATTAGAAGACTTCAGACCATCCAGAACTTGGAATCCTCAACCTCGTACACAGAACCCGAATTACACCACACCTCAGGGAACTACACTGGCTTCTAATACACAAATGTGCTCAATTCAAACTCCTCACACACATATTCACAATTCAGGCTGCCTGAACAGTCGCATCTCCTTCCACCAACCATCCAGACACCTCCACTCTGCAGGACTCCTACTTGCCAACATCCCATGCATACACAGAACCAGATCAGGAGGACAAGCATTCTCTTACATCACTCCTAATGCATGGAACAACCTCCCTTTCTGCATCAGTGGCTCGGACTCTCTTCTTGAATTCCACAATGAACTGAAGACCCAGCTTTTCAATTAAGCAACCTACCCATTGGTAGGGTTAGGCACAAACACCTACTCAGCACTAGGCTACCCTCGCGGGTGATAGTATGCTTTACAAATACACATAACGAGAGGACTGCACGTAATGTCTGTGACCTGAGAGGGTCACTGAAGGACTTAATTGGATCACCCTTGTAACCAGGACAACGATGTGCTCAAAGGTCGGTCGGCTTTTTTCTGAAGTGACCATCTGACCAGCGCCAATTGGATCACACCTGGACCATGCTGGTGGACTTCGCCGAAGAGAGTCTTGACCCCAAGTGCTGTTCCTAAGGTTCTGGAATCCTTGTTTATGTCTAACTGAACTTTTTCTACTACCTCTCAAAAACTGGGAGTTACATTTTTTTCTTTACTTCAAGACCTATGGAGGACCAGTAAAATTGACGGGCCTCCCTCACTGACTGAGAAAGCAGGTTTCTCCCACTAGGAACGTCTCCACAGCAGCAAATCCAATTCAGCTGGCCCTCAACAAGAATGTGTCTGGCCTAGTGGAACTCGTCATTGGATACAGCTGGCAGCCTTGGCCCACTGGAGGATTGCGAGCTCTGAAAAAGAGCCTGAGTCCGAAGTTAGAAATCTTGAGTGGGTGAAGGTGTCAACAGTATCCAGCTGGCAAGAGTGGGTGCAAAATTTTAATTGCACCGGAGAGAGTTTTTTCTGCCAAAATAAACAGCTTCAGCAGAACCTTATCAAGCACCTATCAAACTTCGTGAAGACTTCTCCGTATGCAGCCTGCTGCCTTGTCCCTCTGAAGGATTCTGATTTCCGTGTTTGAGATCCCAAAGTAAAACCTCTGGCCGGGTCGAACCTGGTTGGTGTATCCAACTCACGCTCCATTGCGGTTGATTTGAAATCTCGCCAAGGTCCTGGTTTACCTCCTCAACCACTGGCTAACTTTGGCATTTTGCACTTTCTGGTGCTATTTTTCCTAAAATCTTTAAAAATTAATGTAGGAAATACACCTTTTTCTGTATGGTCACTCCAGACTTTTCACTTTTTGCTGGACCCTATTTTTTGCTGTGCATTTTACCTCTACTAAGTAGTGTAAAAGTACCTGTGTTCCCCCTTTAAACATGGTTAGATTGGTTTATTTCTGATTGGGACTTTTAAGTTGCTTGTAAGTCCTACTTATATGGTGTAGAAAGTAAACCCAGGGCTTAAAAGTTGATGCCACTTCTGGATTGCAGCGCCTATTGTGCCATCTACTACCGGACTACCATGAGTAACCTGACTGCTATAGTGTAAAACCTGCAGTGCAACCTTTTAAAAGAACCCTTTATGATAGGTAAGAACCTCCCTTCAAAATATTAGTAAGTCACTCCTATATAAGCCTCGTAGGCCACAACATAGGGGGCATTGTATTTAAAAGTGGCAAATGTACAATATTAATATTACTATGTCCCTACAATGAAAAGCCCCAAACAGCTATTTTCATTGTGGCATCCCTGGTTATAGTATGTAGAAAACCAGTGTACAAATTAAAATACTAATACTGTTTCTCGGGAATGAGACCAGCTTTAAAAATAATTAAACTATTATTTTTATGAGCTGATAAAAATGAAATTTAATGGTGAAGTTTGATTTTTAAGAAATATTAAGGAAAAGTAACTCTTAGAAAGTTACCTTTTTCCTGTCTGAAGCTCCTGCAGGTTAATTTGCATTAGCCCTCCAGCTTCTCCTAGCTTGTGCTTAGCCTTGAATAGTAGTAGCTGAGGTGTGAAATGTCTCCCAGGAGAGTAAAAAACATAGACTGACCTGAATGGGCAGGGATGACTCATGTGAGCTCAACAGCATACGCAGGGTGAGGGTTGTGGAGTGGACCTTCTTTGACAGCATATTGTCAAATCCTGTTTACAGGTCTGTTGAGCCACATGTAACACTTGGGGTGCACTTGAAAGAGAGAGAACAGGATGCCAATAAAATTCTTGTGGATCCCCTGCCTGGTTGCTGAATGACCCTGCTTTTGTCCTACCAGACTTCTGTCTCTGGGTTTTTTGTTTATACAGTGGCTGCTTCAAACTGGATATCAGTGTTTGATGTGAGAGGACACTAGAATTGCCATAATACACTCCCTACACACACACACACACACACCCAGCCTCTGAGCCCACGTTTAGTGTTGCCGAAGATCTTCACCTTCTTGATTTGCCCTGACACCACGTATTTTGGGCCTGTTTGCAGGAAAGTAAACAGGAATTATTGCAAACGTATATAAGCCAAGGACTGGGAAGCTTTACTCCATTAGTCAGAGACGAACTGGGAATGTCCTACGGTGTTCCCCACCCACAATCCGGTGAACCGAGCAAGGTTGGAACCTCGCACACCCTTGCTCAGGACACTTTCTGTGTCCTGAAGAAAGAAGTGGACTCCGAGGACCAGCTGACCTCCTGTGTGGCTACAGATACACAACAAGCTGCAAGAGTCCTTTTCCTGGAAATACCCAAATGTCCAGTGGCAAATGGACCTGCATTGGAGTTTACTGTGGGTCTCTGCCTGTCACCCTGAGCGTCTCTAAAGACCTGAGATCTTGGGGCCCATTTAAGAGTACTCCTGTGGTTGTTTGGCACCAGACGAAAGTTTGAAAACTTTGAAAAACTTTCTCCAGAACTTCAGGGAGACCTGCATAATAATGTATCAGGCCTGCATTTCAATGGCATTGGATTGAATTATAGATTTGCTCTAGTCAAGGCTCTAATGTTAGGTTACCACTCACCTGAAAACCAGGTTGTTCCCTTGGGGAGATACGATGCTGAATCCCAATACCTCCAAGATCCTGCCTCCGCAAAAGTGATTAAAACACTCAGTGCCAAGGGAGAATCCCAGGAGAAAGGGGAATGGGACAAAATATAAAAAGAGAAAAGACAATGCGACCTCTGTTTCGTAGTACTTCTGGTGCACTGACAAGCTTCTACCTTCTGCTTCGTTTTTGGCACTATTTCGTGGCACTGTGCTTTTGTCTTTAAACAATAAACAAGATATAGGTATTAAATACTGGATTCAGATTACTCATATATCAACTATTGAATAATAGCAAGATACTTTCAATGCCTTCTATTATTTATACCTCTCTAATAAAGGTTGCAACTCTTATAAACCATTGCTGTTCATCCAATCATTCGTGAAGACATTCTTTGGTAGTGTTTCTTAATTACAAAGCTTACCAACCTTTACACAAGCTTAATTCTTGGTATAACTGTCTCTCATAATAATGCAAAGAATAATTGTCAATAACTTACTTTTTGATAACAGAGTTCTTATTCAAATAAGCCTCCTGCTTTAAAATGCAAAAGAAACAACAATCTTCGTATTCCAATAAGTCTGAACTTAATTCTTGGAATTAAATGTTCTCTGATTTGCAGTTTGCGAGTAAAAGTATAAATAAAGAGTACCTGTTAAATCTTGTGACCGAATTCGCAAGACGTGAACACAGGGAAATACCTTGTTCTGAACTTTGTCCTCTTTCTTTTGTTTTTCTTGTTGATTAGCTGCTGAGGGAATCTGGAAGCGATGCTGGACTCTGGAAGGTTACCAAGGCAACCGGAGCCGAAGAGTAAATGACGCACAGGAAGTCCGGATGGAGAAGATGAGCCCAGGAACCGGAGCCGGATCAACACTCTGGAATGCAGGTAAGCAGGAGAAATAACGAGGTCAAGCGTTTCTGCTAGCGAAACGTTCCTTTTTATAGCTCTGCGACGGGTGGGGTTCACTCGTGCAGGTTGTATGACTCATCATCAACTGGCAGAGTCCTGCACATGGAAAACGGGTGTGGCAGCACATGTGGAGAAAACCTGAAGGCCTTAGTCATGCTTACAAATAATTATTTGACACATGTTACTCATGCAGGGTGTATGACTCATCATCAATTGGCAGAGTACTGCACATGGAAAATGGGTGTGGCAGCACACGTGGAGAAAACCTAAAGGCCTTAATCATGCTTACAATTTGTTTCCAATACACCAATGTTATTTAAGCATATAAAATAAAATAAAACAAACAAAACAACATGTCCACTTTCTAATGTTTTGCACAACTTCAAGGCATATGTGTCTAACCGTAACCTCAACTCAAAGGTCTTGCTTCCTGTCATTCTGTGGTTCCAGAATTGGTTAAGCTTCGTGCGTAATTCCTAACAGTCGCCCCTCTCAAAGAGCGTCCCAACGGACGTGGTTTGTGGGGTCATCTAAAATTAAACTGGCGTATCAATCGTGGTGCATTAACAAAAAATGCCAGTTCCCATGAATTCTCACTAGTATCATAACCTTTCCAGGCTATTAAATAATACAAGCGACCCTGTAATCTCTTAGAGTGAAGAATACATTGGACTTCATATTCTAAATGACTTTTTACTGGAATTGGTGGTGGAGGGGGTTCTTTTCTTGTTTCTGGGTTAAAGAAGTTTAATAAGGATACATGGAAAATAGAATGTACAGGGTATTCGGGAGGTAATTCCAATTGAACTGTGACTGCATTGAGAATCTTTAATATAGAAAAGGGTCCAATATATCAAGGTTGTAATTTTCTTGGAACTTCTATTTTGAAATGTTTTGTGGAAAGCCAGACCTTATCTCCTATTTTAAATTGTGGGGTGGGTTCTCTTTTCTTATCTGCTTGTTTTTTCATACCTTCTATATATTTATTTAAATAGATTTTAGCTTGTTCCTGAATATCTAAGAATTGTTGTAGTCGCTCAGTGACTGCAGGAATGTAAGAAGTATCAAAGGAAACTGGTGAAGCCTTGGGATGATGCCCAGTTAAAAAGTAAAATGGAGTGCAATGAGTAGCTACGTGGATACTGTTATTGTAAATAAACTCTGCAATGGGTAACCCTTTATCCCAATCTCTTGTAATAGTTGCCAGAAGACAACAAAGAATCTGAATAAGAGTTTGATTCATCCATTCCGTCTGTCCATCTGTTTCTGGGTGAAAGGCAGTAGATAATGCTACTTCCATGCCTAAGTTTTTGCACAATTCCTTCCAAAATTTTGACGTGAATTGACTTCCACATTCTGATATAATTTTAGATGGTAAACCATGTAGTCGCACAATATGATTTATAAAAATATTGCTAAATTCAAGTGATGTAGGTAATTTATGTAGTGGAACAAAATGTGCCATTTTAGACAGAAAATCTACTACTACAAGGATAGTAGTGTAACCATTTGCTGGTGGTAAGTTTGTAATAATATCTAGACTAATGGTGTGCCAAGGATTGGGTGGGGGGGGTAGTTAAAGGTTGTAAAAAACCTGCAGGGGCTTTATGTGAGACTTTATTTCTGGCGCAGATTGGACATGTTTCCCCAATACCCCCAAGACCCTGCCTCCGCAAAAGTAATTAAAACACTCTGTGACAAGGGAGAATCCCAGGGGAAAGGGGAATGGGACAAAATAAAAAAAGAGAAAAGACACTGCGACCTCTGGTTCGTAGTACTTCTGGTGCACTGAAAAAGCTTCTACCTTCAGCTTCGTTTTTGGCACTATTTCGTGGCACTGTGCTTTTGTCTTTAAACAATAAACAAGATATAGGTATTAAATACTGGATTCAGATTACTCACATATCAACTAGTGAATAATAGCAAGGTACGTTCAATGCCTTCTATTATTTATACCTCTCTAATAAAGGTTGCAACTCTTATAAACCATTGCTGTTCATCCAATCATTTGTGAAGACATTCTTTGGTAGTGTTTCTTAATTACACCTTATGCTAGGAAAGAAACAAAGCATGTCAACCTTTACACAAGCTTAATTCTTGGTATAACTGTCTCTCATAATAATGCAAAGAGTAATTGTCAATAACTTACTTTTTGATAACAGAGTTCTTATTCAAATAAGCCTCTTGCTTTAAAATGCAAAAGAAACAACAATCGTCGTATTCCAATAAGTCTGAACTTAATTCTTGATTGTCCTGGAATTAAATGTTCTCCGATTTGCAGTTTGCGAGTAAAAGTATAAATAAAGAGCACCTGTTAAATCTTGTGACCGAATTCGCAAGACGCGAACACGGGGAAATACCTTGTTCTGAACTTTGTCCTCTTTCTTTTGTTTTTCTTGTTGATTAGCTTCTGAGGGAATCCGGAAGCAATGCTGGACTCTGGAAGGTTACCAAGGCAACCGGAGCCGAAGAGTGAATGACGCACAGGAAGTCCGGACGGAGCAGATGAGCCCAGGAACTTGAGCCGGATCAACGCGCTGGAATGCAGGTAAGCGGGAGAAATAACGAGGCCAAGCGTTTCTGCTACAGAGACGTTCCTTTTTGTAGCTTTGGGATGGGTGGGGTTTACTGGTGCAGGGTGTATGACTCCTCATCAACTGGCAGAGTGCTGCACATGGAAAACGGGTGTGGCAGCACATGTGGAGAAAACCTGAAGGCCTCAGTCATGCTTACAAATAATTATTTGACACATGTTACTCATGCAGGGTGTATGACTCATCATCAACTGACCCTCGGTCAGACATCTGCTCTTCCCCAGCAGCTCCGCCGTGCCGTGCTCTGCCTCTGGTCGTGCTCAGGCAGGGTTTGAGACCGCACCTTGCTGATGCCCGTTGCCGCGCTACCCCTTGCTGTGCCAGTATTTTTGACTTTTGTTTTCCCTGATTGTGCCCCTACTGTGGTAATATTTTTAACGCTGTTCCCCCTATTTTTTTTTCATTTGTTGTCCGTTCTGTTGGTAATTCTGTGAGTTCTGTTTGACTTTCTGTTTCCCCGCTGTGCCTGCGTTCCCGCCAAACCTCTCCCCCCACCTGCCCCGCTCCCGCCTCCCAGCTTCACGTCCCTCCCCTACTTAATGGCGGCTGCTGCGGGGGAGCGCGAGCAAGACCTCTGACCCTGGGTCAGAGATCTGCTCTTCCCCAGCAGCTCCGCTGTGCCGTGCTCTGCCTCTGGTCCCTCCCAGGCAGGGTTCGAGACCGCACCTTGCTGGTGCCTGTTGCCGCGCTGCTCCTTGCTGTGCCGGTATTTTTGACTTTTGTTTTCCCTGCACTGTGCCCCTACTGTGGTAATATTTTTAACGCTGTTCCCACTGTTTTTTTCATTTCTTGTCCGTTCTGTTGGTAATTCTGTGAGTTCTGTTTGACTTTATGGGCCCGATTCACAGAACTAACTTAAGATAAAATCCTAAACTTACTGTATTCACAGAAGGCACTTATCATTTTGGTATTCACAGAAGGCACTTAATCATCAATGAGTAAGTGCCTTCTGTGAATACTAAAATGAGTAACTTACTCATTTTGAGTAACTTACTCATTTTGGTATTCACAGAAGGCACTTACTCATCAATGAGTAAGTGCCTTCTGTGAATACCAAAATGAGTAAGTTACACAAAATGAGTAAGTTACTCAAAATGAGTAAGTTACTCAAAATGAGTAAGTTACTCAAAATGAGTAAGTAAGTGCCTTCTGTGAATACCAAAATGAGTAAGTGCCTTCTGTGAATACCAAAATGGTAGTAAGTTTAGGATTTTGTCTTAAGTTAGTTCTGTGAATCGGGCCCACTGTTTCCCCGCTGTGCCTGCGTTCCCGCCAAACCTCTCCCTCCACCCGCCCCCGCCTCCCAGCTGCACGTCCCTCCCCCCACCCCTACTTAATGACGGCCGCTGCGCAGTCGCGCAGCGGGCGCGGCGAAGGCGAGCCCGTCCACGACCTGACCGCGACCGGTACCAGGAACCCTGGACCTCCGACCATCCGCCGCTACGACACCACCACCCTCCTCGCACTCAACCACGGAAGACTCACTGAACATGACCGACGGCCAGTTCTCCTGCCTCCACTGCCGCCAGACCTTCACCACCACCCCGGCCTCCAACACCCCCGACGCCACCCCCAGAGACTCCCTGAGATGCATCCTCCTCAACGTGCGCTCCATGCACAAACACGCCATAGAAATCTGGAACCTACTCAACTCTCTCTCGCCCGACATCGCCTTCTTCACGGAAACCTGGTCCAACGCCTCCTCTGCCCCCGACATCAGCAACGCAATCCAGGATGGATACAAGATCCAGCGGAAGGACCGACAAACCCACCCAGGTGGGGGCCTCACCATCACCCACAAGAGCACCCTCCGCCTCACCACCACCAGCGAAACCTTCCCCGCCGCTGAACACCTGCTTCAAGATCCAGACCACCCCCAACGCCACACTCCGAGGGACCCTCGTCTACAGGCCATCCGGACACTCTTCGCCACCACCATCACCGACTTCATCGCACCCCACGCCATCACCTCACTGAACTACATACTCATCGGAGACCTTAACTCCACATCGACAACCCCAACGACCACCACTCCACCACCCTCCTAGACAACCTCACTGACATCGTCGGACTCAAACAACTCGTCACCTAACCAACTCAGCGCAGGACACACCCTCGACCCTATCTTCGCCGCAGGAAACAACGTGCACTTCAGCCACACAACAGAACCGCCATGGACCGACCACCACTGCGTAAACTTCACCGTTGACAAACCCAAAGCACCCAAACCTGCCCCGCGCCCACCGCGGAGGAACTGGAGCAAGGTGACTGAGGATCAACTTAACACCACCCTCGCCCGAGGCAACCACACCTGGGCACCCGACGCCAACAGCGCAGCTAAAGGACTCCACACCTGGATCTCCAACTGCGCAGACGAGCTCACCCCGCTACGCAACCCCGGCAAACAGCGCCCCAGGAAAGCCGCCTGGTACACCACCGATCTCCAGGAAGCCAGGCGCACCTGCAGGCGCCTGGAGAAAAACTGTAGAAACACCAAGACAACCGAAAACTACTCCACCTACAAGGACGCCATGACGAACTACCACAACCAAATCAGAACCACCAAAAGGAATTTCATCCACAACAAAATCCTCGCCAACTCAACCAACTCCAAGGAACTCTTCAGTGTCATTGAGGAATTCACCAACCCACGCAGCGAAGCCACAGACGTCGCCCCATCACAGGACCTCTGCGACAAACTTGGAGCCTACTTCCACCTCAAAATCAAGAACCTCTACAACAACTTCATCGACTACCCACCAGATACCCCAGCCGGACTCCCGCCCCCCAGAGACACCAGCCATCCCACCATCGACAACTGGACACCCATCACGACCGAAGACACCACCTCGACCATGAAAGGCATCCACTCGGGGGCCCCCACGGACCCCTGCCCTCCTCACATCTACCATAGAGCCGCGGCCGCCATCGCACCCGAACTACAACGAGCCATCAACACCACCTTCAAAACAGGCACCTTACCAGATGACTGGAAACGCGCCGAAGTCAGGCCCCTGCTGAAGAAGCCCACAGCGGACCCCACCGACCTCAAAAACTACCGGCCCATCTCGCTCCTCCCCTTCGCAGCCAAAGTTGCAGAGAAAACAGTCAACAGGGAACTAACACGGTTCATCGAAGAGAACGCCATCCTCGACCTGTCCCAATCCGGATTCCAAAGCAACCACAGCACCGAGACCGCCCTACTCGCCGCCACAGACGACATCCGCACCCTCCTGGACCAAGGCCACTCCGCAGCCCTCATCCTACTCGACCTATCGGCGGCCTTCGACACCGTCTCCCACCGCACACTAGTCGCAAGACTACACGACGCTGGCATACAAGGAGCAGCCCTGGACTGGATCCGATCATTCCTCACCGGAAGAAGCCAAAGGGTCAGACTGCCACCCTTCCTCTCCGATCCCACGAAAATCACCTGCGGAGTCCTACAGGGCTCATCTATGAGCCCGATTCTCTTCAACATATACATGGCCCCCCTCGCGGCCATCGTCCGTCAACACGGCCTCAACATTGTATCCTACGCCGACGACACCCAGCTCATCCTCTCCCTCACCAAAGACCCCGCCAACGCCAAACTCAACTTCCAGAAAGGAATACAAGACGTCGCAGTCTGGATGACCAACAGCTGCCTGAAACTCAACGCCGAGAAAACAGAAGTCCTCATTCTGGGAACCACCCCCTCGGCGTGGGACAATACCTGGTGGCCAACCGCCCTCGGAAGCCCACCTACCCCAACAGACCACGCCAAAAACCTCGGCATCGCACTCGACGCATCGCTCACCATGAACCGACAGGTCAATGCCGTCACCTCCAGCTGCTTCAAAACACTCCGCATACTCTGCAAGACCTTCAAACGGACCCTGAGTCAAGAAAGACGGTCACCCACGCACTCATCACCAGCAGACTGGACTATGGAAACGCCCTCTACGCCGGCATCAACAAGTCCCTACTCCACAGACTACAGACAATACAGAACGCCGCCGCCAGACTGGTCCTAGGCCTCCCCAGGCACGAACACACCAGCCAACACCTACGTAGACTCCATTGGCTCCCCGTGGAGAAAAGAGTCACTTTCAAAATCCTCACTCACGCCTACAAATGCCTACACAACAACGGCCCAAAATACCTCAACGACAGAATCAACTTCCACGTACCCAAGAGAAACCTCCGATCCGCCAACCTCGCGCTGGCCGAAACCCCGCACATCCACAGAGCCAGAGCAGGCGGAAGATCCTTCTCCCACATTGCAGCCAAAACATGGAACGAGCTACCGGCAGTCATCAGGCGCGCCCCCTCCCTGAACAAATTCAGAAAAACCCTCAAGACCTGGCTCTTCGGCTAAGCAGATCTGCAACCCCCCCCCCCCAGCGCCTTGAGACCCTCACGGGTGAGTAGCGCACTTACAATCCCCTGATTGATTGATTGGTAGAGTACTGCACATGGAAAATGGGCGTGGCAGCACACGTGTAGAAAACCTAAAGACCTTAATCATGCTTACAATTTGTTTCCAATACACCAATGTTATTTAACCATATAAAATAAAATGAAACAAACAAAACAACATGTCCACTTTCTACTGTTTTGCACAACTTCAAGGCATATGTGTCTGACCGTAACCTCAACTCAAAGGTCTTGCTTCCTGTCATTCTGTGGTTCCAGAATTGGTTAAGCTTTGTGCGTAATTCATCTAAGCAGCTAAAAAAATGACTAAGGGCCTGATTTAGATTTTGGAGGACGGTTTACTTCGTCACAACGGTGAAAGATATCTCTTCCGCCAAAATATAAATCCCATTATATCCAATGGGATTTATATTTCGACAGGTGGGACACCCGCCACCGTTGTGATGGAGCAACCCTACCGCCAAGATCTAAATCAGGCCCTAAGTCTCATTCTGCGGTGGCCTACCAATCCAGAAATCAGTTCCCAGCGATCCTGAGTCAAAGTCCAGCGTTGGCTGACCCCTCCTGGAGTCCGCAACAATACCTGCAGTGTAAATCCGAAGGCTCCCCCAACCGCGACCTGCTCCGGGATGAGAAACCCAACGTCAAAGTACACCCCTGCACCTTGGGGAGCCCAACTGATGATGTCCCTGTGACCCACAGCATCCCACCTTACCTCTGCTGTTGCTGATGTTCTTCGTGCAGCCCCCAGTTTGACTCCTGCAGCCTGTTTCCAGCACCAAGTTCCCCTTTGACTTGCATTAGGCGCCCGACACCAGGTTTGCACCCGCCAACCCCTGTGCTGCTGGTGGTGTATGTTTGGTGCTGCCTTGTGGCGCCCCCCCAGTACTTGCCTAAACCTCTGAAGCTTGAACCCAGCAGCCGCTTTACCTACCCGCAAGCAGCGTGTCTTCAAGCACCCCCAGTCTCCATTGGTTAACATTGGGCCCAAACTCCAGATTTGACCTCTGCACCCGGCCGCCCCCTGAGCCGCTGGTGGTGCAGTGTTTGTGCTTACCTGAACCTTGTCCCCTGCTGACCTTAAACCCTGGAGACTGGAATTGTAAGTTGTGTACTTACCTGTAAAATCACATTGTTGTCTTCCTTCAGTAGGATAACATTGCTCAGTTGAAATATTGCACTGTGTATGCGTTTCTTGATCTGCAAAGTATTGCTATTTCTAAAAACTGTATTTATCTTACTGAACGGAAGTCCTGCACTAAGTATTCATTTACTGCATTGAAAAGTATTGCCAGTTTGAAAACTGTACTTACCTGCAACTACGTTTCTTTGGTTCTAGTAATAAAAATAACAAAGTAAACTTTTATAAACTATTGGTCTTGGATTTAGTCATTGATTGTGTGTAATCGTATCGTATTGTTTATTGATATTTCGAAACATTGTTTCATAATCAAAATAGTATACATCAGTTAAGAACATCTCAAAACAAAAATATAACACACATAAAAACAACAATAAATAACATTAAGTATCCATAAACTCAATCAATGGGGTGTAAAATCACAAGGGAGCATCCACAACCTAGCTTTGTGTGGCTTTTAACACTTTACTTCTAATTATCCAAGCTGCATACAAGAATTTAGAGACGGCCACCACCACGATCGAGGGTGTGTCACTTTTGCATATTCTATATGCCACTCCTCTCTACAATAAACAGAGGGATCCACACATGGGGGCAATCCATTTGGACCTCGGTTTACATAGAGGGGGCAAAAGAACAATATGTGTTTGTCACTTTTACGGGGAGTTTGGCAGCATGGGCAGCACTCAGATTTCTGGTTTGCCTCCCTCCATTTTGATGTAAGGGCTGCTACAGTCAAACACCCATATTTAAATTGTAGGTATAGGGCTCGCACCCATGGGGGGAGTATAAAGTCCAGGAACACCTCCCCTCACACACAGACTTGTGGCAAAGAAATGCACGTCAGACTCCCTAGCGATGTGTTGTGATGTCTAAGACGTCTGGCTTTCTCCAGCTCCTTCTTCTTTACTGCAACAACATCCCCTTCTCGAATGGCCTGTGGCTCGCTCCAGAATTTCTCAAGGCCCACATCAGAGAATGCAGGTTTGGTGGGATAAGGTTGCTACTTGTGGCAGCAACTGCCTGCCAAGATCTACTAAGCTGTTCAGGACTTTGGCGCTGGCAACCTGATCCATTCCTCTCACTGAAATGCCAGTAAAGGAAGCCCAGAGGTTGAATTACAATATTAGATCCTCTCTGGTTTAGGTGTGCACCTGAGGTGAGGTAAATAAGTGGTGAACAATCAATTGGTCCCTAAAATTCACAACAATCCAGGTGCCCCCATAGGACTTGGAAATGTGTGCAATCATTTCTTGCCTGAGTGTGTACACCAAATGCTTAACACAACCCTCTGATAAGCCTAACTGCTCGCCCACACTACCACAAAATAGAGCAATAGTATTATCTACTTTAGCCTCTGTAAAGCCTCTGGGGATCCACTGGACTCTGTGCACACTATACCTTACTTTGGCATAGTCTATACAGAGCTAGCTTCCTACAGAAACTTATATAGGGGTGGGCAGAACTCATGGAGTTCACTACGCAGAATTACACAGAGTTACACAAAAAATCCACGAGATTACACAGAGTTCCGCAAGCAGGTGGAATTAGGCACGCCACCCTGCTCGCGCTGATTTTTAGAGCCAGGAGCTCGTTCCATGCAGAGAAATCACAGCGGACGTCACCATGCGGTGCATCAGAGGGTGCTGCTTCTTGAGCTGATCTTGTCCCCACTCGAATAGAAAAAACTCTGCCACGCGGCAGTTAGGGGAAATTGTCCATAACTCCACGTTACATGCATAACGTCGAGTGGCCAAAACTGCCAAATCCGCTGGCGGAGCGGAATTAATTGCCCACCCTATGTATTATAATGGATACTGTAGAAGTGGGTGAAATTTGCTCACCGACTCCCACTGAATGCATTAGTATTTTGCAAACCAACCTGTGTAATAATAGCTTAGCTCACAAACTACTAAATCATTGTGGGTCGCAATTCGATTATATGCATATGCATTAATATGCATAAGGTAGGTCAAAAATAGTGACCAACAACGATTGGATACAGTCACAGGTCGGGTGACCTGCTAGGGTTAGCAAACCACCTTATCTGTGATCGCTTTTAAATAAAGCAATTTAGTTTTTTAATGCAGCCCATTTTCCTGAAAGGAAAGTTTTACAAACATTTTTTAGGGGTAACCAGTGGACCCAGGGACCATTGCCTGCTCCTACAAAATGTTTTTGTCCACATTACTTCCCATTTGTGAATGGCTTCCCACTTCGTTTGAGGAGGTTGTAAAATATTAATGTTTTGCAACCGGATTTTGATCAAAAAGCATTAATACATAACTTCAGGAATTCGTATTTGAAAGGGGCGCCCTTTACACCCCCTTTCAAATACCAATTGGCTTTTTACTAGCAAACCCAAATTGCGATTCAGTAACATGTTACCGAATTGCAATTTGGGTTTTGTACATTTAAAAATGGCATTTTACGATCAGAAAGGCTCTGATTTGACCTTTGCATGTGTAAAATTGCTTTGTGCATTTGAAACTTTTTCAACATTTTCTGACTTTCAGACTTTAATTGGTACTAACTCACTTGTTGTATCTAACCAGGGCTTCATCACGGTCAGCTTCAAATCTTTCCTAGGTCTCTGTCTATCACTTCTGTAGACTAAAATTGCTGCATTGTGCTTTATGGCGCTATTTTCACTTAAATCTTTAAAAATGTGTATCTTCGTTTCCCCTTATTGGACTTTTGTCATTTTGGTCTTATTTACCCATACAAGTCTTGTCTTTATTTTAACATTGACTGTGGAATTTTATTGTGATTTGTGTGACATTTTCTAGTGTGCATGCATTGCTTAAATACTTTACACATTGTCTTTGAATTAAGCCTGACTGCTTTGTGTCACAGTTCCTGGGACTGAGCACAAGTTTATTTTATTTAATGTGTATGACAACTAGCAGGTGGTGGCCGTATCCTTTGTGATGAGTGCTTGCCTATCCCAAATAATAATCTACAATCCTACACCCCCAAATCATTGCGGACCTCCGTCTCCCAAATCTCTTCATGTTTCCTCATTCTTCCCCAACGTATATGCCTCATGCACTACCCCCATTCTGAAAGAAAGTGTCACATACTCCATTCCTTGCCAATTTTCCAACTTTAGGCACCTACTCAATATGCCCACCACCTATTTGTCTGTCACTCTGTTCCCCCATTCACTAACAACCTACCCTTTTCCCCTCCTCTCAGTTTCTTGTACTTTTCCTATGCCTTTACCAGAAAAATCCTTCTATTACTAGACCTCCTAAAAGTCACCCAGCTTCCTTTCCTCTTCTGCTCAGTCTTACTTTCCCTCACTTTCACAACAATCCTACCCCCCACAAATATCCTCAACACCCTTCCCCTCATATTTCTTTGAATCCTACCACCTCTGACACTCTGAACTCTCCAGATAAATATGGCTCTAATTAAAACAGTGTTCAAGGCAGACACACAGTGACTCTTGCCTGAGCCATGATCTCATGCAGTACTGTTGTTGTAATCAGCTTCTTCCTCTCTTTCACTTACCTCTTTACCCTGAGACACCCTTTCAAATTCTTTATTTTGAATTCCCCCCTTCCACTCATTCAGCCCTTACCTCCTGTGCTTGATATTAGCCGGTGGTTGCAGGTGGGGCCCACTGGCACTCATTTCTGGGAACAAGTACTTATTTTCCCTCAACAGGTTTTGATTCAGAGCAAGAGAAAGCCAAAATGCAAAAGGGGGAAAAAGAAGAAGATGGAAAAACAGTAACAAAGCAGGTATAAAAAGGACCTGCAAGAGTGAGATAAAGAGGCAGGGAGTGTCTGGTGGTGGATTAAAGAGGCTTGTAGTGGAATCAAGAGTGCACAGCCTTTGTATGCAGCACCCCGACCTTTGTTAGTGCCAGCAGCAGGCTTCTGAGCAAAGCTTCAGGGCCAGCACTTAGGGCCAGATGTACAAAGCATTTTACCACTCGCAAATAGCCCATCGGGCTGTTTGCGACAGGTGAAATGCTTTTTGGCATGTACCAACCCTATTTTGTGAGTCGGTAAGCTATTACCGACTCAGAAAATCGGGTTTGCAAGTCCCTATTAGGAAGGGGCTTGTTAAGGGCGTCCCTTCCTAATAGCGAGTCGCATGGATATGTAGGAATTTTTTGCGACCGGGAATGCGGTCGCGAAACCTTCGCAATTACCTTCAAGTTGGTGATACCCCATTCACAAACGGGAAGTGGTCCCCAAGGAACCCCTTTGTGAATGTGGGTGCCCACATGTTTAAGAGCAGGCAGTGGTCCCATGGACCACTGCTTGCTCTTAAAAAATGAAAAGGTAGCTTTTTATTTTTGAAATGCATCCCATTTACCTTCAAGGAAAACTGGCTGCAATACAAAAAAATTGCTTTATTTAAAAAACAATCACAGGCATTGTGATCAGCTAACCCCAGCAGGCCACCATCCCTGTGAGTGCAGACCATTCCCTATGGGTCGCCACGTGAGACCTACCTCATGAATATTAATGAGGTAGATCTATTTGCGACCCTCTGGGAATCGCAAAATGTGTCTAAGACACATTTGTACATGGGTGTTTGTGATTTCCTAATTGCGAATTGCGAAAAGTCACAATCAGAAAAACGTAAGCTGACATTTCTGTACATCTGGCCCATATTCTTTTACAAATTAAGCACTGCATGCCCCCAGAAGCATTTTTCATAAAATGCTACCTCAGCCCAATTTGCTGCAATTGCCACTGGAGATAATTCTTTTCCACCATCATTATTAAATTCACTGCATCTCATCGTCTAATTATCATTCCTTCCTTTCTTTCCCTCTCCTCCACTTCCAAGAATTCTCTCCTTGCCTTTCTGTTTGTCTTCCTGCTTTGCTCAGCCAGCTGCTTCTTGGCTAAATAAAATGCCCTTAAGTCCCTAACTCCCATACTTCTTGTGGAACTGTTGCTCCATCCTCCTCTGCCTCTGGTGCCAATACAGAGAACTGAAATCACTGAAAATAGGATAAAGCATCCACCAGATTATTATTTATTTTATTCAGTGTTTTGTATAGCGCAAACTTGACCCCGTAGGGTATCAGAGCGCTTCACAGTACAGGTCATGATAACTTTTCCGGTACAGAGTTCTGTATAGCATTTAATATATTCAAGTCCAGTTCAAAGTTGTCATAGCTACTTCTTTTGATAACTACTTTAGCACATTCGCAGACTGTGAGACTAGAGGAACCATGTCGTCAAAGGAAGCGAGACCCTGTAATGGACAAATGACATTAGTTCTTGGTAAAAAGCGCTTGTGTCTTAAGCGAGAGTATTTGGGCGAGTCATGTGTGGATGCTCTGTAATGTTTACGGTAGGAATTTGCTCATTAGGAAGATCTTGGTTTCTTTCTTGAATCTTGATGGTTGGGTAGCTTTCTGATGTCTGGAGGTAGCGAGTTCCATATTCTCGGTGCAGCACCTAAGAACGCTCTGTTGTAAGTTTTTTTTTGCGGAAAATCGGTGGTTTCAACACTAGGTCTCTTGATTGTCTGTTTCCCCCCGAAATCACCAGTTTCTGCGCTAGGTATCTTGGTGACTTGAAGTGTAGAGCTTTGTGTGTTATACACGCCAGTTTGAGCTGAATTCTGGCTTCATAAGGTAGCCAGTTCAGCGCTTTCAGGTGAGGAGATATGTGGTTGAATTTTTTTGACCCTGTTATGAGCCTTGTTGCTGCGTTGAGGCAGGCTTTTAGAGGTGCTGTTGCAATTTTGGGGAGCCCAGAAAGTGTTGTGCATCCGTATTCGATCCTTGAGATTACTAATGCCTGAACTGCCATTTTGAGGTCTGCCGATTCGATGAAAGGTTTCAATTTCTTAATGTAGCTCAGGTGAAATCTTGCACTTTTAGCCAGCGTGTTAATGTGTGACTGCATGTTTAGGCTTTGGTCTAGCGTTATTCCTAGAGATTTGGTTGAATCTACGATTATCGGGGTGCAATTGAGTGCGGTGATCAAATTGGTCCATTCTTTTATAATGGGCGGTCTTTTGGTGGGGGAAATTAGGAGGAATTCTGTTTTTTTTGCGTTTAGTTTAAGCTGATTGCTTGTTAGCCATTGCATCGTCGCCCTTAGAGCCTTGTTCATTGTTCTGATCTCCTCTAAGGAGGAAATCTTAATGTAAATCTGAGTGTCATCAGCGTACATGTGGAAAAGGATGTTGGCACGGTGGAGTATGTCCGTTAGTGGTTCCACATATAAGTTGAATAGTGACGGGGAGAGGGTTGATCCTTGTGAAACCCCTATCTGAATGGGGGATGATGTTGACAGGTTCTTATTCACCAGAAATCTTTGTGATCTGTTCCTCAAGTAGGACTTGAACCATTCTAGAACGTTCCCTGAAAATCCCATCCTGTTCTCCAGACGTTCTAGCAACATTTCGTGGTTAACTGTGTCGAACGCGGATGATAAATCAAGCAGGATTAACAGACATGCTTTGTTTTGGTCCAGAGCGAGTAATGCGTCGTCTGCTACGTGCAGAATTGCCGTTTCGGTACTGTGGTTTGGTCTAAATCCTGATTGGCAATCGTCTAGTAGTTGGAATTTAGATATGTGCTGACTTAGTTGTTGCTGAACACATTTTTCTATCACTTTAGCTAATAGGGAAATGTTGGATACTGGCCGAAAGTTGCAAGGTTCAGCGGGATTCTCTGTCGTTTTGTTTATGATGGGAATGACTTGTCCCATTTTTACGCAGTCTGGGAAGGATCCTTGAGACAGGGAAGCATTGACTATCAATGTCCAGCTGGGGATGATCTCCTGGTCTATGTACGACACAAATTTTGCAGGGAGTGGGTCGTTGAAGTGATTGTTAGGCTCAATGGCCGATAAGGTTTTCAGGATGTCGTTCTGGTCATATAGTTCAAAAGTGGACCAATGAGCTTCGTTTTTGGGTATTGCATCGTTGGGCATTGATGGATTACTTGGTTGTGAGGCCTCCCATGAAGATGCTGCTGACTTAAGCTCACATTCCAAGGACGTGGCCTTGGATGTAAAGAAATTTGCGAATTCCTCACAGCTAATTTGAGATTTTGTTGATTCTAGTGCGGATTTGTACGTTTTGTTCGATTGCTGTTTAACCAATTCAAATAGTTTCCGAGGTCTGTTTTTCGCATTCTCCAATTCCGTTCTGAAGAATTCTTTTTTTGACTTCCAAATATTTTTATTGTAGGCGCTTCTGGTTTTTCTTAGCAGTTTTAGCTGTGGGGATGATGGTAGCTGTCTCCATTTCCGTTCTGCTAGTCTCAATTTACGTCTTTCTTCATTTAGTGTGTCGCTGAACCAGGGTTTTTTATCTTTGTCCGACGTTAGTTTTAGTTTTAACGGTGCAATAGTGTCCATTATCTCTGACATCTTCGCATTGTAGTGCTCCATGAGTTGGTTGGCGTTTGTCATATTTCTGGGAGGAGGAAGATCCCTCCTTCACAAAGACACAAGCTTCTCATTGTCCACGTTCTTTGTGGTCCTTACCCATTGTTTGGGTTTGATTGGTTGAGTGGTTCTTTTCTTTAGTACTCTGGGAATTTGGAAGGTTATTATGTGATGATCTGACCAGTCACAAGGCATGATTGAGGTTAAGCTCACAGCTTTATCTTTGGATATGATCCAGTCTAGCGTGGAGCTTTTCTCGTGCGTTGGAAGCGTGCAGGCTTGCACTAGGTTTTGATCTGCTAGGAAGTCTTTGATGATGTTTATTTGGCTGTCATTAGGATTGTTCCAGTGTAAATTGAAGTCTCCTAGGAATATGTCATTGGAGTGTGGGGAGGTGTTTGCTGTGATGATCTCCATTAAGTGGGCGATAAAAGGTTCATTCTTGCCTGGTGGGTTATAGAATGCACGAACCTTGCATAGCTGTTTCTCGTTGTTAACTATGGAGAGTGCGAGGTATTTTCCTGAGTTAAGAGGGTCGGAAGGCAATGGAGCAACCAAGAGCTCCGAGCGATGAATAACTGCAATACCCCCTCCTATTCTCTTTAGCCTGTCTTGCCTCACAATGAAATAGTTAGGGGGCACCAGTAGATCCAAGCATGGCGAGGAAGATTCTGTGAGCCATGTTTCCGTTAGGATCGCAACGTCGATCTTCTGACTCAGGATAAGGTCAGCGATGTCTGACGCGTGTTTCACTGCTGAGCGGCAGTTGATTAGTAGCCCTGTGATCTGTTTCTGAGAAGATCGGATGGGGTCTTGATCCGGTTTGGTTAGCGTTATTTGCTTCAGGTTGTTCGTATTTAATTTTCTGTCACTAGGCCTGACTTCTCTGAAGGAGTTGATTGGGACTGAGCTGATTACATTTACCTTGTTGTCCACTCCCGGTATGTGCCTGGGCCTTTAAACCATGGCACCATGCAAACAACTTAGCACCCGCTCCCTCAACCATCTCAATACCTAATTGTCGCTTCTTGAACAATTGTTTATCCCTCACATTACAGCCTCATTATTAATCAAAAATGTCACATGTTTATTTGTCATGTCTCCTCCTCATAATTCCAATGCCAAAATCACTGGAAAAAAGTTCCAGAAAGGAGATGCTATGATTACGTGTCATCTAGTGCTCTGCGCACCTTTTGGCGCACCATCTCCTCTTCCAATAAAGACTAAAGCCTCTGACTCATGACGAACCAGAAAAGATTTCAACTGACCACGTGTATGGGTCAGTGTCCATCCACATTGTTCCTCCGTTGTAGCCATCTGGAAAGCTTAACAAGGACATCATGTCCTGTTGCGAGTTCTCGTCAACCCTTATCCTGGGTTGAAGTCTGATGACCTCTCTCATGGCCAATGCCATGTGTCTGCAGAAGGCCCTACCTGGCACCACAAAAACATTCTGGTGCCTCAAAATATCCTGTATTTTTTGCAGTTCACATGTTTTCTGGCTGACCGCTTCACGCCACAGTCTCCTGCTTGTCTGCTGCCAGGATTCTCCATTGCTATGAAATCTGGGGGCTTATTTACACACACCTTGCACTGCCAATATGTTACTTTTCCCCATTTTAAAAGGGACACACCGGCGGCGCAAGGGGCTTGTAAATAAGCCCCTTCGTTTATTGGCTAAGAGAGTCATAATTGTTGCCTGACCTTCATTTTTTCTGGGAATAAGAGCACGCCTAACTCCTGTGTTTCCCTTTCTACACAGTCCCTCAAACTGAATTCCTAGTAAGGAAAGTCCACCAAATGCACCAGCAGCAATCTAACAGCTCATCTTCATCCCTACTCCGCAAAGCTATTGTCGTGTTTATGCCCTTGTAACACACTGAGCAATCCTCTGCTGCTGTCATCATTTATAGAACTACCAGGATAGGTGATGTATTAGCCTGTATTCACCTTTCATCTATTTCATCACAATACCCAAAGGGGAAATCATCAATAACTGAATTGGTAGCTTCTTTTTCTAACTTTTTGCATACTACTCCCTCAGTCATTTTATGGATTTCAGGGTGTAAGGCCAGCTTGGTATGCATGATCCAGTGTATAGAATTCAAAACTCTTTCTCAAAACTCAACTTCTCCAGCGATGGCTGATCAAGGTGGAGGCAGAGCCATGGCTTCCACGTTAACTGGTGTACTGGCCCTTCACCAAATTCCCCTTTGTTTCTCCCCGTCACTGCTGCTGACGTTCCCTGTCTGCTCCTCATAGCATTGCACCAAAGTGTGCCTTCCTCCACACTTGGTGCAATCATGCCTAACTTACATAGTGACCAGAAACAATTCCCTTTGATGAAATTCCAGCACGCGCCTACCTGTCCACTCTTATACTGGGTTCCCACCCCTCTGCAGCGGGGCGCCCCTAAAAGGGAATGTGCAGCAATAGTAATCCGTTTGCCATATAAATGACTGGTGTGGTCACAGTTGTCGTCATGTATTGTCAGCATAAATGTTGGTTAACCTCCACCCACAATTTGTAGGGTATAAGCTACTCTCACTCTAAATTCCTCATCATACATTATTAAGGCTATTCCACCAAAGCGTATGTAGGACATCCTGACAATTGTCCCTATATTTAATAACGCTACACTGCTCTTCAATGTTATATATGACCCTTGGCTTTCTGGCCTATTCCATTTCCTCCTCTTTAGATCCTTCCTTGCTCCACATCAATCTCTTTCTGTAAGAACTTGAAGATATTCACATACTCACAAGCTCATTTTTTTTCCCTTGGTGCTATTCAGCAAATAGCCACCTAATGGTGTTTGCTATAAACATGAAGGGTAGCTGCACTGCCTCTTTTGTGCCCTGTTTCCCTGTCATCCTCTTTTGCCTCTTTCCTTTGTTCCCATCTGTCCTCCAGTTTCCCCCTCCCCTGTCATGTCGGCACTAGCTCAGAAGTCTCAGCTGTCACTTCTCTTGCTGTTATGTCCACCTCCATGTTCTGTTTTTCGCCATCTTGCTTGCTCCCTTCCCTCTCGCTACCTCCAGCCTTTTCTCATGAAACTCACCCGATACGTCTCACCACTTTCTTTGGAACTTTTCACACTGCCCCTCATTTTCCTCAGCCCTTTCACTTTCTCCCATGTACCCCACAACCTTCTGAATACTGACAGTAAGATTCACCAGCTTGTCTCAAGGGTGATCCCATTCACCACAACCTTTTATCACCTGTGTCCCCTTTCATGTGACTCTGTCCTTGCATTAGCTTCCTCTTCTCCCCTCCATGGCTATTGTCCTCTCCGTGCAGGCTTTGGCATACTGCCCTTCTTCCCTTTCTCACTCCCATGAACCCCTCCTGGATCTCTCAACTCTTGTTCTCTGGGCCTCACCACCACTGACGCCTGTCTCTGCGTGTTACCCTCGTCTGACCTTCCTGGGGCTGGCTGTTTTGTCTCTTCCTTCTCAGGGCTCTATCATCCAATGAGGATCCCCAGGGCACCCTCACCACTTCCATTTTCCTTGTCATGCATACTTCTGGCTGTCCTGTAGCTCCCCTCTTCCTATGGGTCCCTCAGCCCCATTTCCAAGATCTGCTCCCCATCCAAAAACTTCTGCCATGATATGTTGCCCCTTTCTACTTTCGATCCTCACAGCACTTCTCTGCTTGACGGCAGGAGGTGCCCTTATGTTCTCCCTCTGTTCCTCCATGTGGATCAATGCCTCCTGCTGCCCCTCTCCATCCCTTGTAAGCTTGGCACCTGCCCTGGTACTCCTGTCCATCCAGATTGGTATTCTGTAGCTCCTTCTGGCACACTCTCTACTGTAGGCGCCCACTCTTTTCACCATCCTTTGCTCACCTCCTCTCTGATGCTCCACTGTCCTTGGTTCTGGGCCTTCCAGCAGTTGTCCACAGCTTTGCCCACAGTTTGCTTTTTATATTACAAGTTTGGTCTTCCGACAGCTTCTTGGTGGCCCGCTCTCCCTGGTCTCCCCATATGCCTTCCATCATCAACTCTTTGGGGCCCAGAAACGTTTCTTAATGGGTCTGATCTGCTCGCCCTCTTCAATAGAGAAGGGGCAGCTCCTTTTAGCTCATGTTTGCTGCCTTCTGACCATACCCCTTTACTCTGCAGACTGTTTGTCTTCCCCCTTTCATCCTCTGTGCCGCTTGCGGCATCACTGCTGCCTCTGGGGCCACCTGCTCGTCCCCCCTCCTAAGAGACAACATGAATGCAATACCCATGAGGATGCTGCTTTCCTTTCCCTCCTTGCCAGGCCGCGGTCCATGGGGGACCAATTAAGATCTGTTGGCTACTGTCCTACCTGGCAACGCAATGCCTCTGTGGTCTCTATGGCCACCTCCCTAGGCACAGACACGGGCACCAACTTTCTTTTCATTTTGGCAGCGAAGGCATTACTAAATTCCTTTTCATGTGTATCCCTTACTGAGCTGTTCTCGGGTAAACGTGCAACTAATGATTCCACAAATAATTTGTGGTATTCATAAAAAATATTGGTAACATGTAAGATCACAAGACAATGTTCTGCTTATTGTTTCTAGCTCAGCTGGGTTTGATTAGAGTGAAAATGAGGGCCCTGGTTTGGTGGAAAGAGCAGGGAAAGCTCAGCTTAGACTTGAAGAAAGCAATGGGGAGGTTGGTATTATTTCCCATTAAGTGACTATAATGTCATCAAGAGGACATGGCTAGTTCAGAACTCTTCTCCTTTTGAAAATCGTGGCCACCATCATCTGTGTTTGGGCCCCACATCCCAGGTTTTTGCCAGATTATGATTTTTGGCCCAGACCATTGATGGGAGTGCCTTTATCGGTTTCAGTTGGAGCCGCTATCCGGGTTAATACAGCCGTGATCATGCCCATGTTACAACCTTTACCTGCTTCTCAAGCTTGTAGCTAGTCTCAGATCTCACTAACGATAACGTCACATCTCTGCTGTAGATCTGAAGAATTGCTAATAGAGCTTGAGTGCCAAATAATGGGTCAAATTTGCAGATGCACCACTTCTTAGCAAACAAAGTTGACTTACAATTGAGACTCTTGTTATGGTACTAAGATTCTCGTTAGTGCCTATCAGACCCTCACGACATTGCAACAGGCGGGCCCTTGAGCCATTAGCTGGGGTGCTTACCAGGACACCATACTTCTGCTGTACATAATCCATCCTTCTGCTATGGACTTTAAGGATCCCTACTCATTCAAAAGAAATGTATAAGTTGGTGCTATCTGGGTTTCTGGTTGGCAAGCAGACCTCCACTTTGGGGTGTGGATATATTTGCATGGGTGTGCCTCACATGGGGATTCAGAAACATGGAGTAAGTGAGTCTTATGGTGCGTTGGCACTGCACCTGCAGCAGAAGAAGAGACAATTCTTGCCTGTGCACACCTGCACAATTAATATTTGACAATGTAAACAATCCAAACCAACAAACTATGAATAAGCACTAGTTATCGCAAAGAATGACAAGTATCAATACTGTCGCAGTATTTCCACAATGCACAGGATTTTAAAGAGACAGATGATAATACCTTGGGTGGACAAGTACGCGGCACATAGATATATAGGGAAGAGGTAGATAGTAGATTAGACATTGAATGCTTAGATGATGCAGAGGCCCTACCACAAATGAGCCTCCAGCCAGGGGGTTACCAGGCCTGGCACGGTGAGGCTGGCAAACTGGTAATGTCTTAATGAAGAGGATATTAATGAGAACTTGAATCCAGCATGGAGCAAGAGTACCATGAAAGACAAATAGATGAGAATTTCATGGTGTGGGTCCTGAATATTTAGCACAGAATATTGTTAGAACATAATATCATAGCCATACTACCGAGGATAAAATATTAACAGGTAAGTATATATAGATTTCCTGCCTCCACATATGTGTACCTTGATTACATTTATTTATATATATATTTTTTTTTTCAAGGTACGTAGAGGTGCAGTTAAGAATAATAAATCTATACCTCGCTATATGCATTCACCTTTCAATATTTTTGTCCTCAATATTTTGACTATATTCCAGACTACAACTGAATATTAATGCATCTGTGGGTGAGTAACTGAAAGAATAAATGAATGAAAATACACTCTATCGAGCACACATAGGTCCTAAAAGGCTTCCTGGTGCTAGAAGGAAGGTCCGGTTCTCTTTACCGATCAACTTTCAGCATTAGATTGTAAAACCAATGCAGCTCAGTTTACACATATTTCAAGTTATAATGAAAGCAGCATCTAATTACAATGGAATAAACTCTGCACACAGCTTCCAAGCAATTTCATGGTCCTTAAACAAATCAGTCAGTGTTCTGGATAATCATTAGATATTCATGGGCACCCAAGAGGCTGAGAATGAGTAAATATTTACAGTAGCCTGGAATGTACATGGAAACACGCTTGCATGCAGACAGGGACATCCTATTATGGGTCATGCGTGTCATCTGGTAAAAGCTCTTCTTCGGATTTCTATCTGGGTAACTGAACCATGACAAAGCATCAGCTGAATGTTCTGCCTTTGACTTAAATACAAGCTTGCATATTAGCAAGACCCACGTTAAAATTATCGCCGTTTTAGCGGCAGGAAACTGCAGCTAAAACGGCGATAATGGGCTTGCTAATATGCGTTATGGAATTCCAATAGAAGCTCAGGTTAGATGTCCTGCACATCTAACCTGGGCTTCTATTGGAATTCTATAGCGCATATTAGCAAGCCCATTATCGCCGTTTTAGCGGCAGTTTCCTGCCGCTAAAACGGCGATAATTTTAACGTGGGTCTTACTAATATGCCCCAAGATTTTTAATAGTCATAAATATTATTTTTTAGGGAGGCGGTGGCAGAAGGCGCAATCCCGGTAAGTAGAAGTCTATATATAGCATGGCACTTCTTTTAGTTCCACGGACTTCAGATATTGTAATCTCTGTCTGAACTTTCACTTTAAACTATCTTTGAACAATTCCACTTCTAAACTGAATTATTTGTGCCTTCAACAACAAATACCTCCTCATTTGCTATCATTTAAGGTTTTCAAGTAGACCTTTTTAAGGCAGAAATCCACCAGTATCACAGGTTTTCCACGGTTGTTACTTTATAATTGGTGGTGGGAACATGAGCGTTCCTGAGGTCGAGCAGTTGGGGTGTGGTCATTGGGATTGTGGTGGATATCAACAGTCATGACTTTTTATTTATTCACAGACATTGCTAATGGTTTTTTACACCCCTATAGAAACTTGAATTTTGTGTCAATAAAAGGGTGGAGTACGTGTGTAGTCAGGGTTTGAAAAACCCTCAAACCCACCATCTCATATGTTCTGAGAGTGGATCAGAAGGGAGGTCCCCAAGTGAAAAAATTATTTCCATGTGAAGAAATAAAATGTAGAAAATTAAGCTAACATGTAATTTAACAACATCCATAATCAGGTCAGTTGTCAGAAAATATGTGAGTTTAGGGTTAAGCATGGCCATGGAAATATTTGTTTTTTGTCAATATGCTAGTGTAGCACAAGACATTATTGTCAATTAAAAAAACTAAGAGGCTGGATGACAATCGTTAGTGGATGCTTGTGACTTTCAAAGTTACATCCCTCTTTGTGAAAGAGGCTGAATAATGTTAGTTCCATTGTAATGTAGACATAGCTACAATGTTTCCCAGTTCCATGTGTGATGTGCTGCTCCCGTCCAGGTATTTTCCTTAAATTCTGGGACTTGTGGTACTGTTTTATAATGAAATAAACAACACTACTGGTCTCAGAATTTAAAGAAAAAACCTGAACTGGAGCAGTGCATCAAGCATGGACCTGGGAATGTTGGCAGAGCTGTGTAGCACCTCTGCTTGAAGATATTTTAGTCTATGGCCCAGATTTACTATGATTTTGCGTCAGGGTGTTGTCACGTTTTTGATGCTACCCTGACGCAAAATCTTTTTGGGTATTTACTAAGCCATGCAAAGCCCGATTTGCGTAGCTTTGTATGGCTTACTAAAAAAAACTTTGCACCAGGGATGCAACCCATGGGTGGATCATGGGTGCTTCCCTGCCTAAACCCATGGATTTTGACACAAACCCAGATTTGCTAAAGTCAGTAAACTTGGGTTTGCACCACGATGGGGCAAATACCAGAGAGAGGCATAGGGAGGAGAAATATCTTTATTTCGCTTCATTAGTTCCTCTTTCCATGTGTGCTGCATTCCTCAGCACACATAGAAAGAGAAATATGTCTATAAGGATTGTCTTTGTGCACAAAGGTATCCCTACCTGCACAAAAACAATCCTGCCTGTAGTGCAGGCACCCTTGTGCCATCGCGCAAGGGTGCTTGTGTTTGCACTAGGCAGCCACAAATGCACCAGCGCTAGGACAGAGCTAAAATGATCCATATCTTGCATATGGTTTATCTCTAGCAAAAAGTAAAATTGATGAACAGAATTCTGAACAATGGCAGACATTCACCCCCAGTACAGAGATCTGGGCATAAAACCATCAATTTTTTGCTCACCATGCGAGTCCAGTTTAGACCCAGCCATTTCGAATCAGTCTTGACCCTGCTCCCCCTGGTAACAGTCCTGCCCGAACTGCCAGGACAGGTCCTCAACAAACCACAAACAAGCATGCTGGGACCGGTTTCGGGGTATCACCCCTCTGCAGCCAGGCTAGCTTGACTCCAGTGGTACTTCTAGGCATACCCATCCCACTCAGGGTGACAAATGCAAAAGGTAAAATTGATGGACGGAATGCTGAACAATGTCAAACATTCACCCCCAGTGTTCAGCATTCCATCCATCATCTTTTTGTGTTGCTATAGATGCCCTAAGTGGTAAGGGTATGCCCAGACGTGGGTCCCGTTTTCACTATGCCACTGGATTCAAGCTAGCCTGGGTGATGAGGGGCGATACCCCAAAACCGGTCCTAGCATGCTTGTTTTCTGGTCCAGGGAGGACCTGGCCGGACAGTTCAGGCTGGACTGTTCCCATGGGGAGCAGGGTCAAGACTGATTTGCATCTGGCTGGGTCCAAACTAGGATGGCATGGTGAGCAAAAAGCGATGGATTTAAACCGGATCTGTGACTTGGGGTGAATGTTTGACAATGTTCAGCATTATATCCATCATCTTTCTGTGTTTCTACAGTCTAGCTCTCTCCCTTTCACACAACACAGAACTGCAACTTCCCTTGCTGCGCTGCATTGAATGAAATGATTGTAAAAATGCCCCTAAGTTAGTAAAATGATCCCATTGAGCGTCTGCACACACATGATATTGCTACATGACGATGATCTACTACTAATTATAGGAAATAGAAACACATTTGATACTACAGTTCAAGAATTGTTAAACATTCGACAACTATCAGAGTTAGAGATAAAGTGGACCAAAATATATGCCTTCCCGGTCAACATAGAAGACATGAGAGTGCCCACATTCCTGAGTCTGGGAATCACACAAATTCTAGTCCTTAGGACTTCAGGTTTTTCATACAGATGCAGACGTGAGAGACAGCAATATTGAAGCATCACTATCAACACTTAGGAAATGTGTAGACTTTCAGAAAACACTACCAGTTTCAGTCATGGGCCGAATAGAGCTAGCCAAGACAATCATGCTTCCTGTGGTACTTCAGCGTGCTGCTGATCTAGATTAAAACCTGCCTTTCTAAAGTGTTTACATGGTTAAGAATCAACCAGCTTAAATGTAACCCAGAAAAGTCGGAAATTATTTTCTTTGGCTCCCTTCCGTCGGACGAATGGAGACTTTGGAGGCCTGAAGATATGTCACCTCCTCTCGCCGCACAACAAATGGTGAAGAACTTGGGCGTTATGATAGACAACTGCCTATCTATGAAAGCCCAAGTCCAATCTGTGGTGGGAACTTGCTTTGGCCTCCTTAGGATGCTGAGGAAGTTCCTTCCACTCCTGTCTTTGGACTGCAGGAAATCCGTGGTCCAGGCATTGATTACATCCAGATTGGACTATGTGAATGTTCTTTACCTCGGCCTCCCGGAATACCTACTCAAGCGCTTGCAGGTGTCCCAAAATGCTGCGGCCAGAGGTATTCTCATGTTGAAATCTAGGACTCATATGTCCACACATCTCAGAGCTCTCCATTGGCTTCCAGTAAAAAAGAGGATTAGATTCAAGGCCCTGGTGTTATTCTTTAAGGCCTTCCACGGGAGGGGCGCACGGTACCTTTGCAGGAGAGTTACCCATTATGCACCATCTAGAACTTTGAGATCCTCTTCTATGAACCTGGCGGCGGTTCCTAGAATATTGCATACCCGTTTGGGTGGCATCTCTTTCAGGGTTCTCGGAGCCCAGGCCTGGAATGCGCTCCCCGCATCGTTGAGAGCGGTGACGGATATAGCTACATTCAGGAATCTCCTTAAAACTTGGCTTTTTAATCAATAAATGAGTACTTCTTAGCAACTTCTTTTATTTTCCTTTCTTATTTGCATTTGGAGTAGTGTGTGTGGTCGCAGCCAAGGCTTTTTGAAGCACCGGGACACTCTTTTGAGTTGCTGTGCGCTATATAAATGCCTTCATTCATTTGAGGGAACTAGACATTTTGCTAATCACCCTGGCCTGATGCCCTACCAGGCCCTGGATTGCGCTGCGTAAATTGGAATGACCAAGATAGGAGGGTGATCTGGGGGCCCAAAATTTTGAATTATATTATCTAGCAGTACATTTATTGTGAATAGCCAATTGGATAGACAGTTCACAAGTGGCAGAAATAGGATTTACGCAGGCACTAATCAATGTCGAGAAGTTGACAGATATGTTAATAGGTTAGCAAAGACAGCCCACTATGTTAGAAACCATCCTCAAACGTTGGAAGAAAACCCATACCACAACAAGGATACACAGGGATATGCCCCACTTGTCTCCATTATTGGTCTTGCCAGAAACAACCAGGCAAATGTGAACATGGACGGACATATGGTCAGTGATCGTAGGAGACTGGTATAACACAGGCATCATTAGACCTCTTCAAGACCTTATGTTAAATCATGGCCTCCCGGGAAATCAGTTCTTCCAATATTGTATGATAGGAACCACATTCCAAAATTAATGGGGAGACTGGCTCCAAGCCACAAATACATCAGTTGCTGCAACTATTGTGTACAATGGGACATGGGAAAAAGACGCATAACATGACAAAGCCAAACTTACACAATATCAAGACTAAATGAGGAGCAGACTTGAGTCATAGCCTGGGAAGAGGCGGATTGGCGAAACATACTAAGATAAACTCATAATGTGTCAAATATCCGCTCTTTAAATATCCTTAATTTATTTAACTCCATAGGTCATACCTCACTCCCAAGATACTTAATAAAATGTCCAAATGCTCACGATGCATGCAGTTAGACTTGAGGTTCCTCTTTATGGTATGATGCCACCAAGATTTGGGTTGGTTGCAGGTAGAAATCATGGAACGCTTTAAGGCAACAATGGGTAGAAGAGTATTGGGTACTCCTGAGGGATGCTTACTGGGCCAATTTCCATCCGTCAAACCCAAAATTTTATGCAATTCCCATGATAGTCCAGTGGAGAAGAGAGGTTCTAATATGGGCAGAATTCAAATGTGTAGCCTTAGATAGAGAAACAACTAAAACCCTGAGGAACAATCCCAGAAAGCAACAGTGAGATAAGGTATTAATATCCTTCCTCGCAAAAAAAGGGCCAAGACCGCCACAGACAGATACTGGCTAAACCATAGGTTTAGTGCGGCGCTGAGGAAAGAGAACATACAGTTGATGTCTCTGGGCGAGCTCGGACTGGATAAGTCAAATTGCATGTAACTCAACCACATCCTTATTAACTGAAAAGTGAACACCTCCTCACCAACCCAAAGAATGAAGCTAAACAAATATATTAACTGGAGCACCAGACCCTCAAGTTACTAGTTAGTTAGTTAGTTATGTTGAACGGGAAACAGTTAAATATTTCATGTTACCATAAATGGCAGGCAAAAGAGGCACATAAATAGTAATATCATTGCAAAAAAGACATCACAGCAGTATATGTTTTAAATTATGGCTGGTAGATTAGCTCTTCCTCTTTGGTTTAATGTCAAGAGAAGCTCAAGACAAAATGAGAACATTGAGTGAGCATTCATGCTGAAGTTTTATCCTTTAGACTGAAACAAGTGAACTATTTCCAACTTCAGTGAAGGAATGTAACCATCATTCTGTTGTCACCACAATGTATTTGATTGTCAGGGAACATCACAATAAGTTCTTGAAGGCTGGCCTGCCTCGATCATCTCTGTTACTGTTGGCTACATGGAGCAGAGACAATTATGTAGAGTGTAGACCAAACGGAAGGTCAAGAGACAGCTATTGTCAACCACTTAGTTATTTCAAAATACTTTAAAATACAACAAAATCGTGGACCATTCTCACAAATCATGTATATAATAGTCTTTACCGGAAGCCGACCTACACCCATCTCACTAAGCATCAGGCAAAGTATGGGTTTGCTTTGGTGTCACCGTCTGTTGTGTCGCACATCAAGGTAAAAATACTTTTTGTTTATGGACAATACTCCCCGACGTCCTAGAGAGACTGGAGACTTTACTTTGGATCTGGGTTTTTTAGAAATAAGGTTAACTTCAAGATGGATAAGTATTTAGGTACCATGCACCCAACCAACATGACCATCCCACCATGATTGGTCCCCAGGTACTTAGCAAACTCCATTCATACAAAGATTTAAGATGCAAGTTGTGAGATGCCTTTGTCACACACTGTACCTATAGACCATTACAGAGTGACATCAACCTCCTGCTGCAGAGTCTGCACTCTAGCCTTACCAGGGCACATGATATTGTTGTTCCAGTTTGTCTTAAATACCCAAAATGTCTGACAGTGAATCTGAAATTTGTTCACTATGGAAATGGAAGCTTTAAAAAGAAGCAGGCAAAATCTGTGTTTCAATTGGAAGAGTTCCAAGGATGCATTGGACGTATCTCAAGCCAGGGCTTATATGAAAGCCCACCACAAGACAATTAACAGATATGAACGAAATAATGATGGTTTTTGTCTCACCAATGCTACCACCCAAACAAGTTCTTCAGAATTTAATGAACAATTACATGAAACTGCTCTGTTGGCAAACCATCTCTCTATTGAGGATCAACGAAAGATACCAAACAAAGACGGCCTGGTACCAGCTCGCTCTTCTAAAGAAACTTGAACCATTTCTTCCAGAAAGTGATTTCAGACTGCTGTTGAAGCACTCAAACTCTTGCATCTGGATGATGGCAATGACCTACTCCATGGCCTCCCAGACTCCACTGTGGCACCCTTTAGTGGTATCGTAATAGGCAGCAGTACGTCTCATCCAGGGTCTGAAAAAATATGATTGCAACACCCTCACATTGTGGGAACTCCGTTGGCTCGCCTTGTTGGGTTGCACCATTGTCAAAACGTGTGGTATCTTTTACAAATCGGTCACGACCAGCACCCCCGCTAATCATTCAGACAAGCTAATCTCTCCGGCAATTCTCGGCACACCCACAGCCAGGTCACCATCAGAATGCAGGCTAAGAAGTGTAAAAAAGAAAACCAAGGCAGCAGGCCTTTTCCATCTATGCATCTAGGATCTGGAATAACATTCCTGTATCCATTAGGACCACCCTAACTTGTTTCCATTTTAGAAAAGAGTTGAAGACTAAGTTCTCAAAAGAACTTTAGATCACATAGTATTATATGTCCTCACCCAGCTTCCTCTCCTGTTACGAGCTGTCTTTATGCTTGTCGTATACCATGTAAAGCTCTTCACTGCCTTTAGGTCGAGTTTGTGCCATTCAAATGCCATGTACATTCCAACATATATACATACATCTTTTCCCTGGCCCACAAGAGCTGGGCCTGAGGAAAGTGAAGAATTTAGATGTCTACTTTGATCTCAGGTTGCTCTTCGCAAAGCAGATGTTGCCTGTCGCATAAAGTAATAGCTCAACATTTTCAGTAAGATTCAAGTAAAGTGGAGGATAGTGTCCATGTGAACACTTACACTCTGCTAATTAGACTATTGAAATATAGTCTGAGCTAAGAAACACAAAAAGAGATGAAGAAACACCAGGAAATCCAGAATATGGAGCAGAGGCTTTACTTAATCGAAAGAGGTCTTAGCACATCAATGCATCACTGAATTCGTTTGCCCGGCTCATTGTGGCTCCCCTTGGAGAAAAGATCATATTTGAAATACTCTGAACTGTCCACAAGGCCTACTTTCTAAACAGACCAGAAAACCTCATCAGATTGGCTCCTTCACTGTCTCCAAAACAACACTTCTCATCGAGCAGCGATGATCAGATCATTCATGCCATTTTCAAAAGGAAGAGACACAAGATACAAACCATGAGAAAACTATGAAAGCACAGAGAGCGCATCTCTGAAAAGCCATCAAGAGGAACTTGTTAAAGAGCTATTTTCTCTAACTGCTCATCAGTACTGGAACCACCCACCGGTCATTGACCTCCTTAAAAAAAGCATGTTTCGCCAAATTTGATGTTTTCACCAGATTCTGAGGCAGGAAGTCGTTACACTGTAAACCTCTAAACACAACAAAAAGAAGTAACAAATGGTTACCAAATAGACGAATGGTAACCAAGCAACAGTCATAAATAAAGACTTAATCCAACTCTACATAGTCAGTGTTTACTTGATACCAGCTTTGAAGAGTGAAATTATTTGCTTTTTTCTATAGCCAACTGATGTGAAACTTAATTAACTAATAGTCCCTGATTCCTCACTTGGAGAATTCCAATCCCTACACAAACGGGTTTGTGCAAAAATCAGAATTCCATGTATTAAGGTAAATATGTACCACCACAGTTGTCCTCTGCCATATTTTAGCAGATCAATCCTGCAGAAGTTTGTCTCAGGGAAATGCCTGGAAAAAAGTCTAAAAATGCCATGTGAGATGGAGATTCTATCTATTACGCCACATTCGCTATTGGAAAACTCTGAATATGAGATGTTTACCACACTCACAATGTACATCACCCTGTGTTTAATGTATTTACTGTGTGCACTGAATTCCACCTGTATCACTGGCAACTCTAAATAAGGGTTGCACAAGTAGAATGTGAGAAAGTGATGGGATTACAGGCAGATTTAGTATTTCAATTGTATTGTTTGATTACCTTGTAATTATTGTGGCCCTACATTTGATGGATGGAATTCCACCACTGTTCGTAACAATATTATAGGCTATGAAGAGAAACAGCTGCAAGACAGCATCTGAAAGAGTTACGTTAGTGACAGATTCCTTACCTTAGAATATCTCCAGGCGTCAGGCTGGATCCGGAAAGTTTTTTGCGTAGCAGTACCCTTGCGCGTCGGTAGGCGGCGTCGTGCGGCTCCGCGTCCGTCGTCGGCGTCGTGGTCGCCGGGATAACGTCGCGGGCAGTACTTAGACGCCGCCCCTGCGCGCTGACGTCAGTTCTTCTTTTTCCGCGCCAGTAAGCGCAGATCCGGGAAGAGCAGTGCCCTAGTCAATTTTTGACTATCCTTTTGTGATTTTTTCACTGTTTCTCCAAACGAGTCTTCACGACTCCTAAGGTGTCGTAGGGATGCCCGGCTTTAAGCCCTGCGAGGCCTGTGCTCGCATGATGTCGATCACGGACCCGCATCTCGAGTGTCTCTTCTGTCTCGGCCGAGACCACGACACGAAGTCGTGTCCTGACTGCCGGAAACTTCATCCAAAGGCTTTGCGAGAGCGGTCTCGAAAGCTGCTCGAGGTCCGGCAGTCGGCTCAACGCCGCACCAAGCCCCGGTCCCGGGAGAGGTCGAGGGGCCGGACGCGGAGTCCCCACCGTTCGTCGGAATCCAAGTCTTCGCGCTCCTCCGGTAAGTCGAAGCACAAGAAGTCTAAGCGGCATCATCGCTCTAAGACTTCGCCTCGCCGGTCTCGCGACTCGGCTGAGGCCCCACTCGGCACCGTCCCCGCCCCCGCGGCCCCGGACATGCCTGTAGAGCCGCCCCCGAATTACCCGTTCTTTCCGGGGTCGGGGGCGACTCAGGCCGAAATACAGGAATTCCTGTCGGCCATGGCCCGCCTCTTCGGGCCTTCAGGTCCCTCCGGTGCAACTTCGGGCCCCGCGGGCCCTGATGGGGTTGCCCCAGCGCCGCCGTCGACTCCGGTCCCGGCGCCGCTTGTCCCACCAGCCTTCATCCCGGCCTCGGCCCCGGCCTCGATCCCGGCTCCGGTGGTGCCGCAACCCACATCGGCGCCGGTTGACCTAACCACGCCGACGCCGAGTCCCCGGTGCCGTTCCTGACGCCGTCCGGGGCTCCGGACGACGTCGTTCCCCGGTTCTCTCCGGCTCCGGACATGGAGCCGGACCGACGCCGCCCGACGCCGGTTCCGGCGCCCGATGAGACCTTGGGTCCCAAATGTCCCTCCTCCTCCATATTTTGAACCAGAGGAGGACCAGGAGAGCTGGGAGGGGTCTGAGGACCCTCTCACGCAACAGTGTGAGTTTGACCCGGACTGGGTTGAGGAACTTGGGGATGCCAGTGGTCTAGACACCTCCCCTGACACTGGCATGCTGTCTCCTCCCGTGGCTACGGAGGAGGGGGCTAATTTTGCAACGGTGTTGCGTAGAGCTGCTGGAGCCTTACATCTCCAGTTGCCTACTGGGGCCGTCAGGACTAACCTCCTGACAGAAGTGCTTCAGCCGGCGGCTTCCTCTTCGGAGACTGTGCTGCCGTTTAATGATGCACTCACTGACGTTCTTTTGGGTACCTGGTCCAAACCCACCACAGGGGCTCCTGTGGATAGGAACGTGGCCCGACGCCATCGCCCTGCTCCGGGCGACCCCTGTTTCTCTCCCAACATCCCACCCCTGAGAGCTTGGTTGTCCAAGCCTCTGCCTCCCAAACCGCCTTCCCTACCGCCCCTCCGGATAGGGAATCCAAACGCCTGGACCAATTTGGGAAGAAGGCTTTTTCTTCCTCCAGTGCTGGCTTGCGGTCCGTCAACACTGCTTGCCTTTTGGTCCGATATACCCACTCCCTGTGGGATTCGGTGGCGGCTGTTTTGCCGCAGTGTTCTGAGGAGGTCCAGACACTGCTTACCCGCGCCATTGCGGAAGGGCGAGATGCGGCTAAATACACCATCCGTTGTGGCCTTTATACCGCCGACTCGCTGGGCAGATCGCTTGCTACGACGGTGGCGCTCCGTCGCCACGCCTGGCTGAGGACAACTGGTTTCTCGGGTGATGTCCAGAATACACTCATGGACATGCCCTTTGATGAAGTCGGTCTTTTTGGTTCAAAGGCAGACCATGCGCTGGAGCGGTTTAAGGACTCGCGGGCTACGGCCAAGTCCCTGGGCCTTTCTGTTGTACGCCCTCCGCTCAGCTCTGCTTTTCGCCCCTTTCGTGGCCACGGAAGGGGCGCCCAGTCACGTCAGATGCCCAGCCACCGGCCCGCACAGCAAGCGTCTACGCGTGGCCGAGGACGTGGATACCGCCGTGGCGGTTCGGGCAACCAGCGTGCGGGTCAGGCCACCACCTCCAACCCGTCCGCGGCCTCCAAGCCCTCCTAGTCCCTCCTTTCCGGTGCACGGCACGCCAGTAGGGGGCAGGGTCCGCCATCACCTTCACCACTGGCGTCCCATCACCTCGGACAGGTGGGTCTTGGACATTGTCCGAAGGGGCTACTCCCTCCCCTTCGAGACCACCCCCCAGCCATGCCACCTCAATTCCACCGCATGTCAGGGGATCACTTGGTACTTCTACAGAAGGAAGTCACGGCCCTCTTGGCCAAGAGGGCCATCGAGCATGTTCCGACCCCAGAAGTAGGTCGTGGTTGCTACTCCCACTACTTCCTGGTGCCCAAAAAGGACAAGGAGGACATGCGTCCTATCTTGGACCTCCGGAACGTCAATCGCTTCCTCCGGAAGGAGAAGTTCAAGATGCTCACCCTAGCTCAGGTCTTGACTGCCCTCGACCCTGGAGACTGGTTGGTAGCGTTGGACTTGCAGGACGCTTATTTTCACATCCCCATCCTGCCGGCCCACCGGCGTTACCTGCGGTTCACGGTAGGCCTCGAGCATTTTCAGTTCACCGTGCTCCCCTTTGGCCTTACAAGTGCCCCTCGGGTGTTCACGAAAGTGATGGCGGTGGTCGCAGCTCATCTGCGCCGGGCAGGGGTTCCAGTCTTCCCCTACCTCGACGACTGGCTGCTGAAGGCGGGCTCGTCCCAGGCAGTCATCTCCCACCTCCAGACTACGGCCGAACTCCTGCACTCGCTCGGGTTCTCCATCAATGTGCCGAAGTCGCATCTGATTCCTTCTCCACAGCTCCTTTTCATCGGAGCAGTTCTGGACACGACGCAGTTTCGGGCCTATCCTCCCGAACGGCGAGTCCGGGATATTCAGGCTATGATTCCGATCTTTCAGCCTTTATCCTGGGTTTCGGTACGGATGACCCTGAGGCTGCTGGGCCTCATGGCCTCCTGCATCCTGCTGGTCACTCATGCCAGATGGCATATGCGGGCTCTGCAGTGGGACCTGAAGTTCCAGTGGGCGCAGCACCAGGGCAAACTGTCCGATCACGTCCAGATCTCGGAGGGGACTGCAAAACAATTGCAGTGGTGGCTCTCGAACCGGCAGTGGGTCATGGGCAGATCCCTCTCCCTTCCCCAGCCAGAGCACACAGTTGTGACGGACGCGTCCCTTCTGGGATGGGGCGGTCACATGGGAGAGGCGTAGATCAGAGGCCTCTGGTCTCCGGCGGAGTCCCGGCTCCATATCAACGTTCTGGAGCTCCGGGCGATCCGACTTGCACTCAAGGCATTCCTTCCCTCTGTCAAAGGGAAGGTAGTGCAGGTGTTCACAGACAACACCACCGCCATGTGGTACTACAACAAACAAGGCGGGGTGGGGTCTTGGACCCTTTGTCAGGAGGCTCTGCGCCTCTGGACATGGCTGGAACATCAGGGCATGTTCCTGATGGTTCAACACCTGGCAGGTTCCCTGAACGCCAGGGCGGACGAACTCAGCCGCAGGTGCATGATGGATCACGAATGGCGTCTTCACTCGGAAGTGGCGCAAGGACTCTTTCTACAGTGGGGAGAGCCTTGGTTAGATCTATTCGCCACCGAAGAGAACGCGCAATGTCATCAGTTCTGCGCGTTGGAATTTCCAAGGCGGCACTCGCTCGGCGACGCTTTTCGTCACGAGTGGAGTTGCGGTCTATTGTACGCCTTTCCGCCTATACCACTTCTACCCAGAGTGTTGAAGAAGATTCGGCACGACCGGGCCCAAGTCATTCTTGTGGCTCCGGACTGGGCTCGAAGAGTTTGGTATCCCGAGCTACTCAGTATGAGCGTAGATCCCCCGATCCGTCTGCCTCTTCGGGAGGATCTTCTGTCGCAGCAGCAGGGGACGGTCCTCCACCCGAACCTGTCCAGCCTCCACCTGCTTGCGTGGAGATTGAGCGGCGGCAGTTGATTCCTTTCGACTTGCCTCCCGAAGTTTGTGATGTGATTCTGGCAGCCAGGCGTCCCTCCACTAAGGTGGTATACGCCTGCAGGTGGAACAAGTTTGTGGCATGGTGCACAGCAAAGGCTGTGAATCCCCTTTCTGCCCCTCTCTCTGAGGTTCTCCTGTTCCTTCTTTCCCTGGCCCAACAGGGTTCTGCCCTGGGTACCATCAAGGGCTATCTTTGTGCCATCTCGGCCTTCCTCAGGCTTCCTGATCAGCCCTCCCTTTTCAAGTTCCCTGTTGTTAACAGGTTTCTAAAAGGCATTACACACCTCTTCCCTCCTGTTCCGTTTGTGATGCCTCAGTGGGACTTGAACTTGGTTCTTACCTTTCTTATGTGCGCTCCCTTTGAGCCTCTACATAACTGTCCTCTTCGTCTTCTGACTCTGAAGACTGCCTTTCTGGTGGCCGTCACCTCCGCTCGGCGGGTGAGTGAGCTCCAGGCTCTATCATGTAAACCTCCCTTTCTGTCTGTCCATCCAGACAAGGTTGTTCTTAGGACGCGTCCATCCTTCTTGCCAAAGGTGGTTACTGCCTTCCACATTGGGCAGACCATCACTTTGCCCACCTTCTTTCCGCATCCTTCCAGAGAGGAAGAGAGGCTCCACCGTCTGGACCCAAAACGTGCGCTTTCCTTTTACATCGACCGCACACGCCATTTCCAGGTGGATGACCAGCTCTTTGTTGGCTACGTGGGCGCCAAAAAAGGTCGGGCGGTGCACAAGAGAACCATCTCCCGCTGGGTAACCTTGTGTATCAAAGCCTGCTATTCTTTGGCTAAGAAGGAGCCTCCTGTTGGGCTGCGTGCCCATTCCACCAGGGCAACGGCTGCTACCACGGCTTTGGGCCGCGGTGTTCCGCTGCGGGATATCTGTCAGGCAGCTACGTGGGCCTCGCTGCACACGTTTACAAAGCATTACTGCCTTGACAGTCAGGTCCGGAGGGACGGCTTCTTTGGCCGTTCTGTCCTCCAGGACTTCCTTGTCTGATCTTTGTTCGCAGACCCACCACCGGGGTTGGTATTGCTGGGGTATCTATTCTAAGGTAAGGAATCTGTCACTAACGTGTCTCTTTCAGATGCACAAGTTACTAACTTGTGTAACGATATATCTGTAAGAGACAGTAGTTAGTGACAGATTCCCTACCGCCCCACCCATCCTCCCCGTTCTGCGAACTGATTTCTAGGGTTAAGGACATCCCTTTCAGGGCCCTAGTATTTTTCAGACACCTATGTCAGCTTCTTGCATGGCTCTGCGTTCCTGGCGCGGAAAGTCGTGTACAGAACTGACGTCAGCGCGCAGGGGCGGCGTCTAAGTACTGCCCGCGACGTCATCCCGGCGACCACGACGACGGACGCGGAACCGCACGACGCCGCCTACCGACGCGCAAGGGTACTGCTACGCAAAAAACTTTCCGGATCCAGCCTGACGCCTGGGGATATTCTAAGGTAAGGAATCTGTCACTAACTACTGTCTCTTACAGATATATCATTACACAAGTTAGTAACTTTTGCATTGTGCAGTTTATACAGATTGATTACAATATGTTCAGGAAACATGACCTTTTTCTATTGCTTCAGGTTGTGGACAAATATATTTTTGTTCATGTCAAACCTCCGATTTCACCACTGTTTCGAGGACTAAGATGTAATGAATCACAGCTAGCTAGGATCAGAGAGGCGCTTTCTGTTTCTGTCTACAGACCAGACTGATATTTTTCAGTCTACTGAGATTTTATTAAATATAGGGACTTTCTCAAAATAAGTTGTCCATAATATAACTAGTTTCCTGAACATTTTGTAATCTTCAGAACTCTAGGGATGTCCGAAATCAAGTAATTTGTTTCTCCAGAAATTTGGCTAAATTCCATGGATACATCACAAAATTGTGCTATTGTAGCATAATGTCATCATCATTATCATGTTTATTTAGAATAAAAACATCCTTAAAAAACATCAGATTACATTTAAGTAAAGACTAAGTGCAGTCGTCATCAGTTCGTATACACAAGTCTAAAACCAATGGTAAAAGATTAATATTTTAAAGGGTCAGTTCATTAATTCGCCACCCAGATAAATGAAGCTATAGCACTGGGTCCCTTCTCGCTCACATCTTGTGTGAGTGTGCTAAGACATCTGCACTCAATTAATCAATTCGCCGTCCAGATTAATGATGCTATTGCACTGGTTCCCTTCTTGTTCACATCTTGTGTGAGTGTGGTAAGATATCTGCAATCAATTTGTCAATTCGCCACTGTGATAAATGAAGCTATAGCACTGGTTCCTTCTCGCTTATATCTTGTGTGAGTGTGCTAAGATATCTGCAATCCATTCGTCAATTCGCCACCCAGTTAAATGAAGCTATAGCACTACTTCCCTTCTCGCTCACATCTTGTATGAGTGTGCTAAGTATATCTGCAATCGATTTGTCAATTCGCCACCTAGATGAATGAAGTTACAGCACTGGTCCAATCTCGCTCACATCTTGTAGGAGTGTGCTAAGACATCTGCAATCAATTCGCCATTGTGATAAATGAAGCTATAGCACTGGTTACTACTCGCTCACATCTTGTGTGAGTGTGCTAAGATATATGCAATCCATTCGCCACCATGATAAATGAAGCTATAGCACTGGTTGCTACTCTCTCACATCTTGTGTGAGTGTGCTAACATATCTGCAATCCATTCTCCAATTCGCCACCCAGATAAATGATGCTATAGCACTGGTTCCTTCTCGCCCACATCTTGTGTGAGTGTGCTAAGATATCTGTAATTAATTCGCCACCATGATAAATGAACCTATAACACTGGTTCCTTCTCGCTTGCATCTTGTGTGAGTGTGCTACGATATCTGCAATCCATTCGCCACCCAGAGAAATGAAGCGAGAACTGGTTCCCTTCTCGCTCACATCTTGTGTGAGTGTGCTACGATATCTGCAATCAGTTTGTCAATTCTCTGTCCACGTTACCTTGTACTATAACACAGAATTTACTTCTTGCTATCCACATGGAAGTTACACGTTTTGTAACGTTATAAACGATTATTCCATCCGTGTTATTTCTTAGAATCTCAGTGCTTCTTCATACTGCCTAGCCCCTTGTGAGAAGTTGGCCTGGCATATGCTGTCCACTAGTTATAGTGGGTACCTTACACCAGTCCAAACGACCTTTATTGATGGTAGGTTAAAAGACAACCTTTATTGAAAGCTATCCTAGTGGTAGCTATGGAGAGCAGCCTTCAGGCTAAGTCTTGAAGGAGTGTTAAGCTGTTTGTTTTACCAGTCTATAATCTCATGAATGACCAAATGAAAGGAGAACCACACCAGGTATATATATAAAATATATGTATTTATTACTAAATACTACCCACTAGTCTCTTTATGAGGCTAAAGGTCGAAATACACAAGTTACAAGTCAAATAACACAGTAAATTAGCACAATATACGATTAGCCCTAGGGGCGTACCAAACCATATATTAAGAAAGTGGTATAAGAACCACGACTTGACTAGACACAAGGCCTAGAGCCTGTAGAATCGCTGGGACCCCAAGGAACCACCCAAGGTAGTGACACAGGGAACCCACGGAGGACGTGTGCAGTGTGTGAACACAGCCGCGAGCTCCGTTAGCGTCTATGGGGAAAGTCGCGGTTAGAGTTTTAAAGTTTAGGGACACTTCGGAGTGGACTAGGAACAAACCCTTTTGGACTTAGAGGGTTCTAGGGCCAACACCCACGGGAGCACCGTAGTACTCGTGTTACCTCACCCAGGGAAGCCGGGTGCACAGTGTCAAATGGTGTCGGGCCGCGCCGTCGTTTTCAATGGCTGCTGACTGAAAAGTGCTGCTGCCGAGAAGCTGCGAAGTGTCCGAAGAGATCCAAGCCTGGATCGAGGATGAGAAGAACCTGAAAGCAGAGGGGACAGAGTCTAGGTCACTAGCCAGTGACCAGGGGCACGATAGTCGAATGCCCACCGATGTTAGGTGCTTCAAGTTCGAAGAGGTGAAGATTGTCTCTGCAGCCACGAGGACCAGGAGGCGTCGACGACGACCAGGAGCTGGAATCGAGCTGTCCCACGAAGGTAGTAGCTGACTGCGGTGTTGGTGCCCGGATTGGACCCAACAAGCCTTGGTAACAGCAACCCACGCAGAAAAGGAACAATGGCTTCGGAGCAGACCAGCGAGGTCTGAGGGACTCCCCAAGCGAGGGAGAGTCAGGGCAGGCCTGGAGCAACCAGGGAGGCCCGTTGAAATCAAAGATGTCCTTCTGAGGGACCCACAAGTCGACGGACAAGGGATCGCGAAGGGACCTCGAGCGGAATCACGAAATGGCGGCCCACGGGTCACTCGGAGTGGCCAGGCCGGCGATCTTCGGTGGATTCACTGCTCGGGGTCAGGGCTACAAATAACCCAAAGCACAGCCTCTTGGATCGACCAGAAGCTTATGCACTTGCAAATGTGCACGGTGTCCAGGGGTTCCGGTTCCACGGTACCCACGAGGGCTACGGGTCTCAGCTTTGCCTCTGGGAAGTCTGGAAATCCACCCTCTGGGTTGCAGGGTCGTCGGCGTCCGGCAGGAGCTTCGGAGATGCAGACCGGACAGATGCGCCTTTGGTGCCTGCCAAGCAGGGGAGTAACTCCTTTACTCCAAGGGAGATTCTTCAGTCATCTGGCGTTTAACAGATCGTCGAAGGTCCAGGATTCAGTTTCAGAGTTGCGTCCAGGGATATCTAAAGTCCTGTTGCCAGGGGTTCCCTTCTTATACCCAAGGAAGGGGTTGGACTAACTCAGGGGACCCACCTATGGGAGGGTTTGGAAAGAGGGGTGGCTACACCCATTTCCTTTGTCCAGTTTCGCGCCAGAGCAGGGGCTGGCAGCCCCTGCAACTGGTTTGAACTGGGGTATGCACATGGACACCAAATGTGCCCCCAGTGCAGGACTTCAAAGCACTCAGAGAGTGCACCCACCCAGCCCCAATACACTAAAGCCTGTCTGGGAGGTGGTAACACATCCCTGCGACAGGAAACCTATTGTCCAGGCCTCCCCTGCCGGAGGTTCGGTCAGCTGTAGGAGGCCAGACTCGTGTCTGTGGCTGCAGCATCCATTTTGTGATGCCAGGGCTCTGTTTAGCTGGTACCAGGTATACCGGTGCTGTCATGTCTCTCCCTCTAGAAGGGTGGGATCATACTCCCACACCAGTTACTGGTGTGGGGGTATGATTCCAAGGTGTTTGACACCAAACACGACATGTTTCCGTGCAGCCATCCCAAAGTTAGCATTTACCGTTGAGATATAATGCACTTAAGAGTATATGGTCAGGCTGCACTCACAGACAACCCCGGAGGATAGATTCCGAAGGCTGCAGAGGGGCTCTGCTCATGCATGGGCACCCTCTCACATAAAACCAGGCACCCTGCCTTCAGGATTGATAAGGCCTGCCATAGGGGTGACTGATAGGTTTATATGTGCAGTGATAGGGTGAGATATAGTGAACCTATATCTCAGTAAGAGGTGCATGCACCACCTCACTCAGGCTGCTGTAGCAGTCCTGTGGTGTCATTTTGGAGGGCCTCCCAGGGGTGGCATAATACATGCTGCAGCCCCTGGTAAGCCTCTGGGGTACCTATGCCCTGGGTACATAGTATACCATATACTAGGGACTTATAAGGGCACCCCAGAATCCAATCTGAAGTGTACCTAAGGCACATGGAATCCATTTTAGAGAGGAAGCAGCTAGGCTGGGGTCCTGGATAGCAGGGCCCCAGCCAGACTAAAGTCGAAAAACAGTGAAACATCAGCAAAAAGTGGGGGTAACCATAAGAAGCAGATCCTACTCTCCTACACAACCCCCCCAAACGCAGGGACATTAAACTAACCTTGACCAGTTGAGTCTTCATGTTCTAAGTGGAAATATCTGGAGAGTCCATCTGCATTGGCATGGCTACTCCCAGGTCTATGTTCCACTGTATAGTCCATCCCCTGTAGGGAAATGGACCACCTCAAAAGTTTGGGGTTTTCACCCTTCATCTGTTTTAGCCATAAGAGGGGCTTATGGTCTGTCTGAACTAGGAAGTGAGTGCCAAACAAGTATGGCCTCAGCTTCTTCAGAGCCCAAACCACAGCAAAGGCCTCCCTCTCAATGGCTGACCAACGTTTCTCTCTGGGGTCAGCCTTCTGCTAATAAAAGCTACTGGCTGATCCTGACCTTCATCATTCAACTGTGACAGTACAGCCCCTACCCCCAACTCAGATGCATCTGTTTGGACAATGAACTTTTGGAGTAATCAGGACTTTGTAGAATGGGAGCAGTGCACATGACCTGCTTCAGGTCATCAAATGCCTTTTGACAGCTGACTGTCCACTGAACCTTTTTGGCATTCTCTTAGAGGTTAAGTCATTCAGGGGTGTCACTATAGATCCATACCCCTTGACAAATCTTCTGTAATACCCAGTCGGGCCTAAGAAGGCTCTCACCTGAGTCTGGGTAGTTGGAGCAACCCAGTCCATGATGGTCTGGATTTTGCTCTGCAATGGTTGAACCTGGCCTCCACCCACAAGGTGGCCCAGGTACACAACCTGACTCTGACCTATCTGGCACTTAGTAGCCTTGATAGTTAGGCCTGCTTTTTGCAGGGCCTCCAAAACATTTCTGAGGTGGACCAGGTGATCCTCCCAGGTGGAGCTAAAGACAGCACTATCATCTAGATATGCTGCACTATAGGCTTCCAGGCCTGTAAGGACTGTATTCACCAACCTCTGAAAAGTGGCAGGTGCATTCTTCAACCAAAGGGCATCACCACAAATTGATAATGCCCACTAGGGGTAGAAAATGCTGTTTTTGGCTTTGCATCATCAGCTAGTCTGATCTGCCAGTAGCCAGCTGTCAAGTCAAATGTGCTCAAAAACTTGGCTGAGGCCAAAGTATCTATAAGCTCATCTGCCCTTGGGATGGGATGGGCATCAGTCCTAGTGACTGCATTGAGACCCCTGTAGTCTACACAAAACCTCATCTCTCTCTTACCACCCTGGGTGTGAGGTTTGGGCACCAAGACTACTGGACTAGCCGAAGGGCTATCTGAGGGTTCAATGACTCCCAAATCCAACATCTTTTGGACCTCTGTCCTGATACAATCCCTGACATGATCAGGCTGCCTGTAGATGTTATTCTTGACAGGCAGACTGTCCCCAGTGTCCACTTCATGAGTGCACCAGGTAGTCTGACTAGGTGTCAGGGAGAACATATGCCTAAACTGGCTGAGAACTTTACTGCAGTCAGTTTGTTGCTGGATAGTGAGGCTGCCTGCCAAGGCTACACCATCTACTGATCCATCATCAGGGTTCTGAGAGAGCAGGTCAGGGAGTGGATCACTCTCTTCCTCCTGTCCCTCATCAGTAGCCATGAGCAAGCCCATGTCTGCCCTGTCGACATATGGTTTCAATCTGTTGACATGAAGTACCCTGTGGGGACTCCTGGGAGTTCCAAGGTCCACCAAGTAGGTAACCTCTCCCTTCTGTTCAACAATTGTATGGGGGCCACTCCACTTATCTTGGAGAGCTGCTGGGGCCACTGGCTCCAACACCCACACCTTCTGTCCTGGCTGGTACACAGTCAGCACAGCCTGTTGGTCATGCCAGGTCTTTTGTAATTCCTAGCTAGCCTCAAGGGTTTTAGTTGCCTTTTTCATGGGCCCCTAACAGGATGGCCAAACAAAAGTTCAAAAGGGCTGTAACCAACCCCCTTTTGCGGCACCTACCTGTAGGCAAATAAAAGGCGGGGCAAAAGGACGTCCCATCTCCGCCTAAGCTTCTCTGGGTGACCTTTGATCATGCCCTTTAAGGTTTTGTTGAATCTCTCAACTAAACCATTGCATTGTGGGTGATAGGGTGTGGTGAATTTATAATTCACTCCACACTCCTTCCACATTGCAGTGAAGTAACCAGACATGAAGTTTGCAACTCTGTCTGATACTACCTCCTTAGGAAAACCCACCCTTGAGAATACTCCCAAGAGGGCCCTTGCCACCACAGGAACTGTGGTGGTCCTAAGTGGAATAGCTTCTGGGTACCTAGTGGCATGGTCCACCACCACCAGGATAAATCTGTGCCCAGAGGCTGCCTGAGGATCCATAGGACCAACTATGTCAATCCCCACTCTTTCAAAGGGAACCCTCACCACAGGTAGTGGTATCAGGGGGGCCTTTGTGGTTCCACCTGCCTTCCCCACTAGCTTGACAGGTGACACAGGAGCGACAAAACTCCTTGGTGTCTTCAGACATGTGGGGCAATGAAAGTGAGGGACAATTCTGTCCCAGGTCTTGTTTTGGCCCAGGTGACCTGCTAGGGGAATATCATGGGCTAGTGTTAATAGGAAGCCCCTAAACTTCAGAGGTATTACCAACCTCCTGGTGGCACCAAGCTTGGGGTCTCTACTCTCTGAGTATAGGAGTCCATCATCCCAATAGACTCTATGGGATACACTAGCATTCCCAGCTGCCTCAGCAGCAGCCTGCTGTCTGAGGGGTTCAAGAGAGGGGCAGTTCAGCTGCTCCTGGCTCAGATCTGCCCTGGAAGGGCCCCCTGTCCCCAAGAACTCAACCTGATCAGGTTCAAGCTCCTCTGGGACAGTTCCTTCTTCAGGACTAAGATCATCTCCCTCAGGAGACTGATCTGTACTCTGAGTCAGGGGGGAAGGCACTGCCTTAACCCTGCTGCTCCTCCTCTTGGGAGGCACCTGGTCCATTATTCCAGAATCCAGGGCCTGTTCAGTGTTTGACATTTTGGCCTGTGACCAGGTCACAGCAAAAACATGTGCAGGGATCCCCAGCATTTCTGCATGGGTCCTGAGCTCCACTTCTGCCCAAGCTGAAGTTTCTAGATTATTGCCAAGCAAGCATTCAACAGGGAGGTCTGCACTTACCACAACTTTCTTGAGGCCAGTTACCCCTCCCCAGGAGAAATTAACAACTGCCAAGGAATGGTCTGTCCTGACATTGCTAGCATTGGTCACTTGGTACATCTCACCAAGTATAATCTGCTCAGGAGCCACAAGATCTTTTGTCACCATAGTGACACTTGCTCCTGTGTCCCTGAATGCTAAAGCCTCTCTTCCATTGATTAAAGGCTGCTGTCTGTATTTGCCCAGATTACTGGGACTCACAAATAAGGAGGCCATATCCATGCCTCCGTCACAGATCAGCATTGCCTGAGTTGGCACTCTGACTAGGCCAGAGCCCACCTCAGATCCCAGGGTTAACCCTACTACACCCTTACTTGGGACACCACCATTTGTAGCTGCACTAGGGGGAACAGTTGCCTTAGGGGCAATGGTGGCTGGAGTTGAGTCTTTGGACTTTGTACAGTCACTTGTCCAATGGGTTTTCTGCTTACAGATTTTACACCATGGTTTCTTCTGGCCTTTACCTTTGTTAGATTGGGACTCCCCCAGATGAAGATTTTTGGGGACCTTGAGAAGACTTCTGGTCTTTACCCTTTTCCCCACCCTTGTCAGAGTTCTTAGAATCTTGCTTCTTGGGGTCACCACCCTGGTTCTGAACCTTCTGCTTCACCCTGGTTCTGACCCATTTGTCTGCCTTCTTTCCCAATTCTTGTGGAGAGGTCAGATCAGAGTCCACCAGGTACTGATGCAACAGCTGATTTTGACAATTATTAAGGATCTGCTCCCTCATAATTAAGTTGTACAATCCTTTGAAATCACACACCTTGCTGCCAAGCAACCAGCCCTCCAGAGCCTTAGAGGCACAATCTACAAAGTCCACCCACTCCTGTGTCTGTGCCTTTTGGGTATCTCTGAACTTTAACCTGTATTGTTCAGTGGTTAGGCCAAACACATCTATCAGTCCACTCTTCAGGACCTGGTAATCATCAGCATCCTCTTCTCTTACAGTGAGGAGCTTGTCTCTACCTTTGTCTGCAAAGGAGAGCCACAAGATTGCTGCCCACTGCTCCTGGTGGACCCTCTGAACTTTACAGGCCCTTTCCAGTGCAGTAATCCATTTGTGGATGTCATCCCCACTCTGGTAGGGAGGGACAATCTTGCTTAGGTTTCTATGGTCATGAGACCTTTCCCTACCACTAGGGAAGTTGCTGCCACCATGGGACTCTAGTCCCAACTTTCTTCTTGTTCTCTGAAGCTCTAGGGACTCCCTATCTAAAGCTACCTGCTCTCTTCTGATCCTAAGCTGAGTTTCTTCATACTTGAGCAGTCTCTCTTTCCTTTCATGAGAGGGCTCCCTCCTATGAGAGGAAACAGAGGTCCCTATTGAGGTGTCAGAATGGTTAGACTCCTGAGAAGGAGACCTTGACCTTCTAGGCACACTCTCAACTCTTCCTGGTGGGACAAAGAGGGGGCCATTCTGGTCCTCCTCCTCATCTGCAGGAGGAGCTGGATTTTCCAGGGCAAGATCATTGTCATCTTCCTGGCCAGCTTCAGAGGTCAGGTCATGGGATTCTTCACCCCTTGGCCCTTCCTCATTTGCTGTCCCACCCTCTCTGCCTACCCCTTCAGACCCTGAGGCCTTCTGGAGATCATCCAACAGCAGTACCTCTATGAGGCGTTGGGTGTTTGCAGTTTTTCCTGTCTTCAATTTCCTAGTATTACACAATGCTCTCAATTCCAAGAATTGGAGGTTGTCATACTTGGATGGTGGAAGCCCTTGGGCTTCTGGCAGGGACCCACTGGCTCCTGGCTTTGAAGACATCACTAGTGAGGTGTGGTGTATGCACTACCTACTCTAGTGTGGCCTACTAAACTCTCTTGAGTTGTAGAAAGGGTGTGCTACGCCCTTGACACACAACTCTAAGTTCAGTAGAACTTACTGTAACCTTAAGCTTGAATTATATGTACCTCAGGTACCTTTTAGTGGTTTTCAGTTAGTCACTCACTTGAGATTATCTGGTAAAACAAAGGCAAGCTTGAATCCAACCGCTGCACACCAATGTGAGAAGTTGGCCTGGCATATGCTGTCCACTAGTTATAGTGGGCACCTTGCACCAGTCCAAACGATCTTTATTGATGGTAGGTTAAAAGACAACCTTTATTGAAAGCTATCCTAGTGGTAGCTATGGAGAGCAGCCTTCAGGCTAAGTCTTGAAGGAGTGTTAAGCTGTTTGTTTTACCAGTCTATAATCTCATGAATGACCAAATGAAAGGAGAACCACACCAGGTATATATATAAAATATATGTATTTATTACTAAATACTACCCACTAGTCTCTTTATGAGGCTAGAGGTCGAAATACACAAGTTACAAGTCAAATAACACAGTAAATCTGAAAGAGACACGTTAGTGACAGATTCCTTACCTTAGAATATCCCCAGGCGTCAGGCTGGATCCGGAAAGTTTTTGCGTAGCAGTACCCTTGCGCGTCGGTAGGCGTCGTCGTGCGGCTCCGCGTCCGTCGTGATCGCCGGGATGACGTCGCGGGCAGTACTTAGACGCCGCCCCTACGCGCTGACGTCAGTTCTTCTTTTTCCGCGCCAGTAAGCGCAGATCCGGGAAGAGCAGTGCCCTAGTCAATTTTTGACAACATTTTTTGGTGATTTTTCACTTTTTTCTTTTCGAGTCGTCGACTCCTAGGTGTCGATAGGGATGCCCGGCTTCAAGCCATGCGACGTCTGTGGTCGAATGATGTCGATCACAGACCCGCACTTAGAGTGTCTCTTCTGTCTCGGCCGAGACCACGACACGAAGTCGTGCCCTGACTGCCGGAAGCTTCACCCGAAGGCTTTGCGAGAGCGGTCTCGAAAGCTACTCGAGGTCCGGCAGTCGGCTCCGCGCCACACCAAGCCCCGGTCCCGGGAGAGGTCGAGGGCCGGTCGCGGAGTCCCCGCCGGTCGTCGGAGTCCAAGTCTTCGCGCTCCTCGGGTAAGTCGAAGCACAAAAAGTCTAAGAGGCATCATCGCTCTAAGACTTCGCCTCGCCGGTCCCACGACTCGGCTGAGGCCCCTGTCGGCACCGTCCCTGCCCCCGCGGCCCCGGACGTGCCTGTCGAGCCGCCCCCGCATTACCCGTCCTTTCCGGGTTCGGGGCCGACTCCGGCCCAAGTACAGGAATTCCTGTCGGCCATGGCCCGCCTCTTCGGGCCTCAAGGTCCCTCCGGTGCGCCTTCGGGCCCCGCGGGCCCTGATGGGGTTGCTCCGGCATCGCCGACGACTCCGGTCCCGGCGTCGCCTGTCCCACCAGCCTTGATTCCGGCCCCGGCCTCGATCCCGGCCCCGGTGGTGCCACAACCCCCATCGACGCCGGTTGACCTAACCACGCCTCCGCCGACGCCGATGTCCCCGGTGCCGTTTCCGACGCCGTCCGGGGCTCCGGACGGCGTCGTTCCCCAGCTCTTTCCGGGTCCGGACATGGAGCCGGACCGGCGTCGCCCGACGCCGGATCCGGCGCCGACGAGACCTTGGGTCCCAAATGTCCCTCCTCCATATTTTTCACTAGAGGAGGACCAGGAGAGCTGGGAGGGGTCAGAAGACCCTCTCACACGGCAGTGTGAGTATGATCAGGACTGGGCAGAGGAACTTGGGGATGCCAGTGGTCTAGATACTTCCCCTGACACTGGCATGCTGTCTCCTCCCGTGGCTACGGAGGAGGGAACAAATTTCGCAACGGTGTTGCGTAGAGCAGCTGGAGCCTTGCACCTCCAATTGCCTACTCTGGCTGTCAAGACTAATCTCTTGACGGAAGTGCTTCAGCCGGCAGCCTCCTCTGCGGAGACTGTGCTGCCGTTTAATGATGCACTGATTGACGTTCTTTTGGGCACCTGGTCCAAGCTCACCACAGGGGCTCCTGTGGATAGGAACGTGGCCCGACGCCATCGCCCTGCTCCGGGCGACCCCGTGTTTCTCTCCCAACATCCCACCCCCGAGAGCTTGGTTGTCCAAGCCTCTGCCTCCCAAACCGCCTTCCCTACCGCCCCTCCGGATAGGGAATCCAAACGCCTGGACCAATTTGGGAAGAAGGCCTTTTCTTCCTCCAGTGCTGGCTTGCGGTCGGTGAACACTGCTTGCCTTTTGGGCCGATATACCCACTCCCTGTGGGATTCGGTGGCGACTGTTTTGCCCCAGTGTTCTGAGGAGGTCCAGACACTGCTTACCTGCGCCATTGCGGAAGGTAGGGATGCGGCAAAGTACACCATACGTTGTGGCCTTGATACCGCCGACTCGCTGGGCAGATCGCTTGCAATGACGGTGGCGCTGCATCGCCACGCCTGGCTGAGGACCACTGGTTTCTCGGGTGATGTCCAGAATACACTCACGGACATGCCCTTTGATGGAGTCGGTCTTTTTGGTTCCAAAGCAGACCATGCGCTGGAGCGTTTTAAGGACTCACGGGCTACTGCCAAGTCCCTGGGCCTTTCTGTTGTGCGCCCTCCGCTAACCTCTGCTTTTCGCCCCTTTCGTGGCCACGGAAGGGGCGCCCAATCACGTCAGCAGCCCAGCCACCGGCCCGCGCAGCAAGCGCCTTCGCGTGGCCGAGGACGTGGATACCGCCGTGGCGGTTCGGGCAACCAGCGTGCGGGTCAGGCCACCACCTCCAACCCGTCCGCGGCCTCCAAGCCCTCCTAGTCCCTCCTTTCAGGTGCACAGCACGCCAGTAGGGGGCAGGGTCCGCCATCACCTTCACCACTGGCGTCCCATCACCTCGGACAGGTGGGTCTTGGACATTGTCCGAAGGGGTTACTCCCTCCCCTTCGAGACCGCCCCCCCAGCCATGCCACCTCAATTCCACCGCATGTCAGGGGATCACTTGGTGCTTCTGCCGAAGGAAGTCATGGCCCTCTTGGCCAAGAGGGCTATCGAGCGTGTTCCGACCCCAGAAGTAGGGCGTGGTTGCTACTCCCACTACTTTCTGGTGCCCAAAAAGGACAAGGAGGACATGCGTCCTATCTTGGACCTCCGGAACGTCAATCGCTTCCTCCGGAAGGAGAAGTTCAAGATGCTCACCCTAGCTCAGGTCTTGACTGCCCTCGACCCTGGAGACTGGTTGGTAGCGTTGGACTTGCAGGACGCTTATTTCCACATCCCCGTCCTGCCGGCCCACCGGCGTTACCTGCGGTTCACGGTAGGCCTCGAGCATTTTCAGTTCACCGTGCTCCCCTTTGGCCTTACCAGTGCCCCTCGGGTGTTCACGAAAGTGATGGCGGTGGTCGCAGCTCATCTGCGCCGGGCAGGGGTTTCAGTCTTCCCCTACCTCGACGACTGGCTGCTGAAGGCGGGCTCGTCCCAGGCAGTCGTCTCCCACCTCCAGACTACGGCCGAACTCCTGCACTCGCTGGGGTTCTCCATCAATGTGCCGAAGTCGCATCTGATTCCTTCTCCACAGCTCCTTTTCATCGGAGCAGTTCTGGACACGACGCAGTTTCGGGCCTATCCTCCCGAACGGCGAGTCCGGGATATTCAGGCTATGATTCCAATCTTTCAGCCTTTATCCTGGGTTTCGGTACGGATGACCCTGAGGCTGCTGGGCCTCATGGCCTCCTGCATCCTGCTAGTCGATCATGCCAGATGGCATATGCGGGCTCTGCAGTGGGACCTGAAGTTCCAGTGGGCGCAGCACCAGGGCAACCTGTCCGATCACGTCCAGATCTCGGAGGGGACTGCAAAACAGTTGCAGTGGTGGCTCTCGAACCGGCAATGGGTCATGGGCAGATCCCTCTCCCTTCCCCAGCCAGAGCACACAGTTGTGACGGACGCGTCCCTTCTGGGATGGGGCGGTCACATGGGAGAGGCGGAGATCAGAGGCCTCTGGTCTCCGGCGGAGTCCCGGCTCCATATCAACCTTCTGGAGCTCCGGGCGATCCGACTTGCACTCAAGGCATTCCTTCCCTCTGTCAAAGGGAAGGTAGTGCAGGTGTTCACAGACAACACCACCGCCATGTGGTACTGCAACAAACAAGGCGGGGTGGGGTCGTGGACCCTCTGTCAGGAGGCACTGCGCCTCTGGACGTGGCTGGAACATCAGGGCATGTTCCTGATGGTTCAACACCTGGCAGGTTCCCTGAACGCCAGGGCGGACGAACTCAGCCGCAGGTGCATAATGGATCACGAATGGCGTCTTCACTCGGAAGTGGCGCAAGGACTCTTTCTTCAGTGGGGAGAGCCTTGGTTAGATCTATTCGCCACCGAAGAGAACGCGCAATGTCATCAGTTCTGCGCGTTGGAATTTCCAAGGCAGCACTCGCGCGGCGACGCTTTTCGTCGCGAGTGGAGATGCGGTCTGTTGTACGCCTTTCCGCCTATACCACTTCTACCCAGAGTGTTGAAGAAGATTCGGCACGACCGGGCCCAAGTCATTCTTGTGGCTCCGGACTGGGCTCGAAGAATTTGGTATCCCGAGCTACTCAGTATGAGCGTAGATCCCCCGATCCGTCTGCCTCTTCGGGAGGATCTTCTGTCGCAGCAGCAGGGGACGGTCCTCCACCCGAACCTGTCCAGCCTCCACCTGCTTGCGTGGAGATTGAGCGGCGGCAGTTGATTCCTTTCGACTTGCCTCCTGAAGTTTGTGATGTAATTCTGGCAGCCAGGCGTCCCTCCACAAAGGTGGTATACGCCTGCAGGTGGAACATGTTTGTGGCATGGTGCACAGCAAAGGCTGTGAATCCCCTTTCTGCCCCTCTTTCTGAGGTTCTTCTGTTCCTTCTTTCCCTGGCCCAACAGGGTTCTGCCCTGGGTACCATCAAGGGCTATCTTTGTGCTATCTCGGCCTTCCTCAGGCTTCCTGATCAGCCCTCCCTTTTCAAGTCCCCTGTTGTTAACAGGTTTCTAAAAGGCATTACACACCTCTTCCCTCCTGTTCCGTTTGTGATGCCTCAGTGGGACTTGAACTTGGTTCTTACCTTTCTTATGTGCGCTCCCTTTGAGTCTCTGCACAACTCTCCTCTTCGTCTTCTGACTCTGAAGACAGCCTTTCTGGTGGCCATCACCTCCGCTCGGCGGGTGATTGAGCTCCAGGCTCTTTCATGCAAACCTCCCTTTCTGTCTGTTCATCCAGACAAGGTTGTTCTTCGGTCGCGTCCGTCCTTCTTGCCAAAGGTGGTTACTGCCTTCCACATTGGGCAGACCATCACTTTGCCCACCTTCTTTCAGCCTCCGCATCCTTCCAGAGAGGAAGAGAGGCTCCACCGTCTGGACCCAAAACGTGCGCTTTCCTTTTACCTCAACCGCACACAACACTTCCGGGTGGATGACCAGCTCTTTGTTGGCTACGTGGGCGCCAAAAAAGGTCGGGCGGTGCACAAGAGAACCATCTCCCGCTGGGTAACCTTGTGTATCAAAGCCTGCTATTCTTTGGCTAAGAAGGAACCTCCTGTTGGGCTGCGTGCCCATTCCACTAGGGCAACGGCTGCTACCACGGCTTTGGGCTGCGGTGTTCCGCTGCAGGATATCTGTCAGGCAGCTACGTGGGCCTCGCTGCACACGTTTACAAAGCATTACTGCCTTGACAGTCAGGTCCGGAGGGACGGCTTCTTTGGCCGTTCTTTCCTCCGGGACTTCCTTGTCTGATCTTTGTTCGCAGACCCACCACCGGGGTTGGTATTGCTGGGGTATCTATTCTAAGGTAAGGAATCTGTCACTAACGTGTCTCTTTCAGATGCACAAGTTACTAACTTGTGTAACGATATATCTGTAAGAGACAGTAGTTAGTGACAGATTCCTTACCGCCCACCCATCCTCCCGTTCTGCGAACTGATTTCTAGGAGTTAAGGACATCCCTTTCAGGGCCCTAGTATTTTTCAGACACCTATGTCAGCTTCTTGCATGGCTCTACGTTCCTGGCGCGGAAAGTCGTGTACAGAACTGACGTCAGCGCGCAGGGGTGGCGTCTTAAGTACTGCCCGCGACGTCATCCCGGCGATCACGACGCCCACGACGGACGCGGAGCCGCACGACGCCGCCTACCGACGCGCAAGGGTACTGCTACGCAAAAACTTTCCGGATCCAGCCTGACGCCTGGGGATATTCTAAGGTAAGGAATCTGTCACTAACTACTGTCTCTTACAGATATATCGTTACACAAGTTAGTAACTTGTGCATTAGCACAATATACGATTAGCCCTAGGGGCGTACCAAACCATATATTAAGAAAGGGGGATAAGAACCACGACTTGACTAGACACAAGGCCTAGAGCCTGTAGAATCGCTGGGACCCCAAGGAACCACCCAAGGTAGTGACACAGGGGACCCACAGGGGATGTGTGCAGTGTGTGAACACAGCCGCGAGCTCCGTTAGCGTCTATGGGGAAAGTCGCGGTTAGAGTTTTAAAGTTTAGGGACACTTCGGAGTGGACTAGGAACAAACCCTTTTGGACTTAGAGGGTTCTAGGGCCAAGATCCACGGGAGCACCGTAGTACTCGTGTTACCTCACCCAGGGAAGCCGGGTGCACAGGTGTCAAATGGTGTCGGGCCGCGCCGTCGTTTTCAATGGCTGCTGACTGAAAAGTGCTGCTGCCGAGAAGCTGCGAAGTGTCTGAAGAGATCCAAGCCTGGATCGAGGATGAGAAGAACCTGAAAGCAGAGGGGACAGAGTCTAGGTCACTAGCCAGTGACCAGGGGCACGATAGTCGAATGCCCACCGATGTCGGGTGCTTCAAGTTCGAAGAGGTGAAGATTGTCTCTGCAGCCACGAGGACCAGGAGGTGTCGACGACGACCAGGAGCTGGAATCGAGCTGTCCCACGAAGGTAGTAGCTGACTGCGGTATCGGTGCCCGGATTGGACCCAACAAGCCTTGGTAACAGCAACCCACGCAGAAAAGGAACAATGGCTTCGGAGCGGACCAGCGAGGTCCGAGGGACTCCCCAAGCGAGGGAGAGTCAGGGCAGGCCTGGAGCAACCAGGGAGGCCCGTTGAAATCAAAGATGTCCTTCTGAGGGACCCACAAGTCGACGGACAAGGGATCGCGAAGGGACCTCGAGCGGAATCACGAAATGGCGGCCCACGGGTCACTCGGAGTGGCCAGGCTGGCGATCTTCGGTGGATTCACTGCTCGGGGTCAGGGCTACAAATAACCCAAAGCACAGCCTCTTGGATCGACCAGAAGCTTATGCACTTGCAAATGTGCACGGTGTCCAGGGGTTCCGGTTCCACGGTACCCACAAGGGCTACGGGTCTCAGCTTTGCTGGGGACTCGGGTCAGCCTCTGGGAAGTATGGAAATCTACCATCTGGGTTGCAGGGTTGTCGGCGTCCGGCGGGAGCTTCGGAGATGCAGACCGGACAGATGCGTCTTTGGTGCCTGCCAAGCAGGGGAGTAACTCCTTTACTCCAAGGGAGATTCTTCAGTCATCTGGCGTTTAACAGATCGTCGAAGGTCCAGGATTCAGTTTCAGAGTTTCGTCCAGGGATATCTAAAGTCCTGTTGCCAGGGGTTCCCTTCTTATACCCAAGGAAGGGGTTGGACTAACTCAGGGGACCCACCTATGGGAGGGTTTGGAAAGAGGGGTGGCTACACCCATTTCCTTTGTCCAGTTTCACGCCAGAGCAGGGGCTGGCAGCCCCTGCAACCGGTTTGAACTGGGGTATGCAGAGGACACCAAATGTGCCCCCAGTGCAGGACTTCAAAGCACTCAGAGAGTGCACCCACCCAGCCCCAATACACTAAAGCATGTCTGGGAGGTGGTAACACCTCCCTGCGACAGGAAACCTATTGTCCAGGCCTCCCCTGCCGGAGTTTCGGTCAGCAGTAGGAGGCCAGACTCGTGTCTGTGGCTGCAGCATCCATTTTGTGATGCCAGGGCTCTGTTTAGCTGGTACCGGGTATACCGGTGCTGTCATGTCTCTCCCTCTAGAAGGGTGGGATCATACTCCCACACCAGTTACTGTTGTGGGGGTATGATTCCAAGGTGTTTGACACCAAACACGACATGTTTCCGTGCAGCCATCCCAAAGTTAGCATTTACCGTTGAGATATAATGCACTTAAGAGTATATGGTCAGGCTGCACTCACAGACAACCCCGGAGGATAGATTCCGAAGGCTGCAGAGGGGCTCTGCTCATGCATGAGCACCCTCTCACATAAAACCAGGCACCCTGCCTTCAGGATTGATAAGGCCTGCCATAGGGGTGACTGATAGGTTTATATGTGCAGTGATAGGGTGAGATATAGTGAACCTATATCTCAGTAAGGGGTGCATGCACCACCTCACTCAGGCTGCTGTAGCAGTCCTGTGGTGTCATTTTGGAGGGCCTCCCAGGGGTGGCATAATGGTGGGTGGACAAAATATCGAAAACATAAATATCGTCGGACAGAATATCGTGTCAAAAATATCGAGGACAAGAATATCGTGAAGGTCATTTTCTATGGGTAAGTAAAGTTTTACTATATATAACTCCACATATATGTACTTTGACGATATATATATCTTCAAGGTACGTAGATCTGGAGTTAAGAATAGTAAATTGATACCCATCTATTTGCACTTACCTACTCGATATTCTTGTCCTCGATATTTTGGACACGATATTCTGTCCACACGATATTTTGTTTTCGATATTCTGTCAGTGAACCGTGGCATAATACATGCTGCAGCCCCTGGTAGGCCTCTGGGGTACCTATGCCCTGGGTACATAGTATACCATATACTAGGGACTTATAAGGGCACCCCAGAATCCAATCTGAAGTGTACCTAAGGCACATGGAATCCATTTTAGAGAGGAAGCAGCTAGGCTGGGGTCCTGGATAGCAGGGCCCCAGCCAGACTAAAGTCGAAAAACAGTGAAACATCAGCAAAAAGTGGGGGTAACCATAAGAAGCAGATCCTACTCTCCTACACCCCTGATAACCGACACACAGGTAAAATCCATTTCCAATATGGGGCGACATATGCATTACAGAAAAAGACAAATGTGCAGGTAGCTCAGTGCTCTCCAGAATACAATTTGTGAGCTTGTTAAGACTTGGGGCAGATGTATGACCATTCCATTTTGCGAGTCGCAAATTGCGACGTTTTGCGACTTGCAAAATGGAATGTACAACAGTGTCTGAGACACTGTTTGCGGTTCTCAAATGGGTCACAAGGGACCTGCCTCGTTAATATTCATGAGACATGTCGCAATTTGTGACCCATTGGAACTGGCCTACAAACTCGGGGATGGTGGCCTGCTGGGGACAGCAGACACCTGTGTCTGTGTTTGATTTTTCAATATAGCAACTTTTATTTCAAATGCAGCCCGTTCTCCTTAAAGGGGTCCCTGGGACCACTGCTTGCTCTTAAAAAATATTTTGGCACCCATTCACAAAGGGGAAGGGGCCCCCTGGGGACCCCTTCCCGTTGCGAATGGCTTACCACCTACTTGAAGTAGGCGGTAAACTGCAAGTGTTTTGCGACCACAAATGCGGTCACAAAACAATGGTACATACCATTCTGATTTGCTATTAGGAAAGGACATCCTTGCCACACCCCTTCCGAATAGCGACTCGCAAACCCTATTTTGCGAGCCACCAACTTGCAAAATAGCGTTTGTACATACCACCACCCTTTTTTGCAGTCGCAAACAGGCCGATTTCCCGTTTACGACTGCAAAAAACAATCGCACATCTGGCCCAATGTGTCCAAACACAGGATCCTGAAGTGTACAGATCACCCCAGTTTTCGATTCGGCCCCAGTGCCTTCCCACAAATTATCCGATTAAAGGCAATGTTGGGCTCTTCTAGTGTACTCACTAGAGGACTTGATTTTTCTTTTGACACCTGTAAATCGGTACCTACTATCCACTAATCCACTATGCACCTTATTAATTTCCGAATATGGACCTTCAAAATGTTCAACCCATGCCTGAGGCTGGACATGAAAGTTAAGAGATGACAACGTCCTTGGGCTACTGCATGCCAGAACAATTTGTTGTCTCCCACTCTAGCTGCTATGGTCAAATCACGCCGCATTTCGTTCTCCCAATCAGACCTAGATGCTGCTTGGATATACTTGTAGTTTTTCCTGGCTAATTTTGTTTCCTCACAATCTTTATATATAATAAAGCCTGTATGGGCCGACTTAGATTTCATACACTGCTTATTGAACCAAGAGGGTTGGGCTCCCTATTTAGGTGCAGATTTACATTTCCTAGTAAAAATGTCTTTTAAAGCGTCAAACAGGTCATTGTGGGCCATCAAAGTGCAGTGGGTTTCCTCAACTGTTTTACCCGTATTTGCTATTGGAGCTAATGTATCTGCAACTTGATTATTGATTTGGGACATTAGATATGGCCATCATGTCCTTCATATAATGCCAGAATTGGAGGTCTAACATGATATAATCTATCCTACTTGTCTGGTTTATCCTCTTAAAGGTATGGGCACTAGCTAAATCTGAGGGGGTACGGCCATTACATCCTCTAAGCCCTAGATTAATGGTGATTTGCAATTACTGGGTTGAAAGAGCCGTCCCTCTGTTTATGGGTGGGAGATCTAATCACAGGATTCCCCACTTGGTATCTTCGTCCTCTGTGATGTCAATTTCAGAATTATCAAGGGGTTCAAAGGTGACATTAAAGTCGCCTGCAACAATGAATGTTTCCCTTCCACATAGGACTGGAGCTGAGATATTATTTCTGGCTCCATATTCTTCCCAGCATTCCTATTATAGATATTGAAGATGCGTAGATCGTTACCCGCAGGTGAGCTGATCTTTAAACCTAGGATATCAAGGGAGTTAGACACAACCACTTAAATCTGCAATCCAATGAGGTTTTCACCCAGATTACAAGCCCCCAAATGGTCTCCCTCGACCCAGTGAAACAGCATCAACATGATAATTTATAAATCCATATCTATGAACCGGGCTCATTCACCAGGTCTCCTGGAATAAGCATAGATCAAAAGCATCAATGAAGTCTCCCCCACTGGAATCTGACAGTTTCGGTTGTAACCCTGCTGTATTCCCTGAAAGCATATTCCAGTCGGCAAACTTTTTGACCAGAGGGGGTGGAGCCCAATGGTAAATATTGAAAGAACCTTCAGCAGCGCCTTCAGTTCCAAATTGTCAGCTTTGAGATCATTCACAACATGGGATGCATCCCTGCTCATTGGGGCTTTGGGGATTTTGGAGATGGAGATGGAATATAGATCTTCTGTATTTTCAATGGCCTGTGTGTCGGTTTCTACCGATGCCAGAATGTCAAACTTGTTTTCACAAATCACCATTGGTTCATATGAAACCGAGGGAACAGTAGGTACAAGCAGTGGATCCCGCTGAGGAGGCTCGATGTTGGCAGTCCCACTTACTGCAACAGGAGGCAAGCATCCCTGCCTGTTCTTAAAGCCAAGAGGGGGGCCCAGCCCAGTCTCTCCTGGCTGATTACAGGTGAACACAGGCCCGGTCTTAACCCACGCTGCTGGAGTGGAACGTGCTCTAAATAGTGCTAGTGTGCTGTGGAGTGAACGCTGGTGGCCGGCCACCTTGGGATGCGCACCCGCCCCTAAACAGGTGGTAAAAAATCTAGGTGTCTGGGTGGACTCTGCCCTTACCTTTCAGACTCAAACCAAGAAAGTGGCAGGGACCTGCTTTGGCATATTGCGTGGGATTAAACCGCTGCTGGGGTTTTTCGACCCATCCACTAGGCAGGTTATTGTGCAGGCTTCCATCCTGTTGCGATTGGTCTACGCTAGTTCACTTTATTTGGGGACTAATAAGACTGAAATCCAGAGACTGCAGAGGGTTCAAAACGCTGCTGCCAGAACTCTTCTTGGCCTGCCTAGAATGTGTTCTACGACGAATGCCATTCGTCGGCTACACTGGCTGCCTGTGGCCAAACGCGTAGAGTTTAAGTCCCTCTGCATTGCTTTTAAAAATTTAAAGCTCTCTTCGCCAGGCATCCTGGCTAATCTGCTTGTACCTTATATTCCTGCCCGCCAACTCCGGTCGATGGGGCAGCATCTGGCGGTTGTTCCTCGGGTGAGGAGGGTGCTTGCCGGCGGACGTTCCTTTTGTACTTTGGTAGCCAAAGTTTGGAACGCGCTACCTTTGCATATTCGTGGCATGTATAACTATCTGTCATTTCGTAAGGCAATCAAAATGTACCTCTTTCCTCTGCCCTAGGCTTTCCCTTTGGTAGCTTTGCAGTTTTCTGCTATCAGCGCTGGGACGCCCCTTTGCTGGGGCAGCTGTGCGCTTTAGAAAACGGTATAACATAACATAACATAGTGTACAAAAACAGGATTGTGGGCGCTGGAGTCCCAAATGCCACAGCAGCAACAAATTTCCCACACTGGGGGAGATGAAGGCGCTCAAAACAGCGATGCTGTCCTTGTGACCTGTCTGCTCTACCAACAGGATTGTGGGTGCTGTAGTTCCAAACACCCCAGCAGCAACAAATGTCAAAATGTGGTTTGCTGTATCTATTGCCACTTTTTTCTACCCAACTGTGCACCTTGCATAAAAAAAATCTTGTGAGATAATAGGAGGACACTTGTTTGAGCAGAAAATGTATCTCATTTACTTGAAACTGTGTAAAGCAAGCTTTGCGAGCAAAATTACAATTTGACCCAGGTCTACTCAGGATATACACATAATTAGTAGGTCTCGGCAAGAGGGTGCAATCCTTGCTCTTTGAAACTATTGTGTACAACAAGGGGCTTGCAGCCCGCCCATTGCATACTATCTGTTGACTTCATCACCACTCTTTTTTGCTGCTTTGTGGTTGGCCGGCACGCGCAAGTTGTCACTTCCTGCTCTTTGTGTGGTGCATGGACCAAGCACAGATTGATTGATTTTCATTAGTGTGCTTCCTCTGCTTGGGCTGTTATTCAGGTGCTGTTTCTTCCACCCCTTCCCACCCAGCACTTTTCTGTGTTCCTGCTGTCTGTGCCTCCACTCCACCCCTCCTCATCTTTAATTTAAACATTAGCACGCACCTTTTCAACTGGCCATGTGACTCATTTCTCCAACTGTTACCTGATTGTAAGAAACGTACTTGCACAACCACTTTGACTTAAAATGCAACGTTACCCAATTTTAAAAGCAATGTCCTTTCACTGCTATTTACAATATATATATATTGAAAGCATAAACATTCTTATCTTCCTCTCTTCCCATTTGTAATAGCCAGGATACCTTTGTTTAAACCCATGCCGTCTTTCATTTACTTTACACACCCAAGCATATTTCACACAACGTGTGCGACTGCCTGTGTTTCCTAGATGTTGAAGCCACATTCCATCGTGGACACATTAACTTCAGAGACGTCCGTTGTCCATGACGCAAGCCTGCACAAGTTTCCACAAACATGTTTTCTTTATCAGCAAACAGTCTTTTTTTCACAACATGCTTTTTAATTTGACTACTTATATATATTGCCTTTGTCCTCGCTTTCCTCTTCTTGGATCAACAGTGTTTCCAAAACCTTCCCCTCATTCTTTCTTTTTTTTTTTATCTGCACACAATTCCATGTCTTACCATTCCAAGCCACACAATTCCACTCCATGCCACAAAGTTCCACTCCATGGCACATAATTCCACTCCAATCAATGCCATACAATTCCGCTCAGCTTAACTCCACACAATTCCATGCACACACAATTCCGCTCCATGTCACATAATTCCATTCCACAACACATAATTTCACATCACTCAACACAACACAGGTCCATGCCACACAATTCCACAGAACACAATTCCACCCCACACCACATAATTCAACTTCATGCCAAATATTTCCACTGCACACAATTCTGCTCCACACCACATATTTTTACACCATGCACTCTAATTCCACAACTGCCACATAGTTCCATTCCATGCCATATAATTAATTTCCACACAATTCCAGTGCACCCCACACAATTGTGCACCATGCCACACAGTTGCACATCTCACAATTGAACTTCCCATCACACAATTCCATGGCATGCAACACAAATACATGCCAGATAATTCCACTCCACTTAATTCCACTCCATGTCACATAATTCCACTCCAAATAGTTCCACTCCCTGTTACCACATATTTCCATTCTACTACATGCCACATAATTCTACTCCACTTAATGCAACACAATTCCACGCAATTCCACCCTGCACCACATAATACCACTCTATGTCCCATAATTCCAATCTATGGCAAATAATTCCACTCTACACAACATAAATAAATTACACACCACATAATTCAGTGCCACCTAATTCCACATCACACCACATAATTCCACTCATCATATTATTCAAATCCGCATAATTGCACTCCATACCACAAAAGTCCACTCCACACCACACAATTGCTCTCCATGCCACACAATTCCACATCTTAAAATTCGACTTCACACCACATGATTCCTTGCAACGAAACACAATCCCACATCATATAATATTACTACTTGCCACATAATTTCATTCCACTCCACATATTTGCACTCCACATATTTCTTGTCCGCTCCACGCCATGTAATTCCACTCCAACCACATATTTACACTCCACTGCACACCACATAATTCCACTCCACTCAATGCAACCCAATTCCACATCACCTTAAAATCGACTACAAACTGTCAAAAGGTAAGTGTGTATATCCACAGCTGTGTACCTTGAAGATACTCATATATTCAGGGTATTTAAAGGGGGAGTTAGGTACATAAAATCTATACATAATTACCTGCTGATATTTATGTGCTCCATATTATGGCTACAAAATTAAGGTATAGCAATGATCCCTCCCCCATATTCAGGACCTAAACCAATTTTAAGGCCCAGCAGCAGAGTAATTTATTACCAGAAGTCATCCATGTCCACTTTGGTCCTTCACACTTACATATTGGACATTGAGCCACAGACGGTGGCTGCGCGAGACGCAGCGCGTGGTCCTAATATTAGGTTCCCAGAGACAGGGCTCATAAGAGTGTTAAAGTTAGCTTAATGGTGAATTGGTGTCTCTAGTCAATGCACCCGTTGTTAATACCACTCCATATAGCCTCAGCCCGAGAGGCCCATGGAAAACACCAAGGTGGGTGCCCAGCTCTATGGAAGACATTAAAGATGGCATTGCCACACCTCCGTACTGGCAAAAAAGATGAATTGGCTGCACAACATTGGTGTTTAACATCTTAAATGGGCATATCTGCACCCTTGCCACATTACAACATATCAAAAATGAACATATATATTTTAACACCTGATATAATACAAGTAAATTGTTTTTGGTTTTCTGTAGTTCATGCATTGGCACTTTGTTAACGAGCTTGAAAGCAGTTACAGGGGCGCTGCTGAGATCAGGTTTAATGATGTAATTTCCTCCTGACATTTACAACAACTCCAGATGGTAGTGCTGACTTCTTTTTACATTGGAGTGCAGATTGTAACCCCTGGTAATGAGGTTTTGTGTCTTTTTAAATAAATGGTGTTTTGCTTCATGGTGACAGAATGCTTTTGTAATACATGTTTGTGTTTTTTGCAGGTTGTAAGTAGCAGTGTCGGTCTTCATTTTATACGTGTTTTAGCAGATCTTAAATGAAGTGATATACCTTCGTTTTTATTTAAAATCTAGTGTTATTATTTTAGAGTGCAACATGTTTAACTGTCCTCATCTACTATAATGATCGTAATGTTGGAAACAGGACTAAGCGAGATTTAAGGGAAAAGGAATGAAGAGGGAAAGACTCGTCCATATTGATAAATATACACAATAGCGCCTCCCTATGTAGGAAAGTAGGATCTGCTTCTTATAGTTACCCCCACTTTTTGCTTGATGTTACTCTGTTTTTGACTAGTCTGACTGGAATCCTGCTAATCAGGACCCCAGTCTATCTGCTTTCTCCTTAAAATGTTATGTAGGTACTTAGGTACACTCCAGATTGGATACTGGGGTACCCTTATAAGTCCCTAGTATATGGTATCCCATGTACCCAGGGCTTAGGTACCCCAGAGGCCTCCCATGGGCTGAAGCTTGTATTATGCCACCCATGAGAGACCATTCAAAATGACACAACAAGCCTGCTACAGCAGCCTGTGTAAACTGGTGCTTGCACCACTTACTTAGATATAGGTTCACTATATCTATCTAAATCACTACACTTAAAAACCTATCAGTCACCCCTATAGCAGGCCTTATCAATCCTGAAGGCAGGGTGCTGGGTTTTACGTGAGAGGGTGCCCCTGCATGAGCAGAGCCCCTCTGCAGCCTTCGGAGACCATTCTCTGAGGTTGTCTGTGATGCAGCCAGACATATATGTTTAAGTGCATTATAACCTGGCGGTAAATGCTAACTTTAAAACGGCTGCTTAGAAACATGTCGTGTTTGGTGTCAAACACCTTGGAATCATACCTCCACACCAGTAACTGGTGTGGGAGGTATGATTCCACCCTTGTAGAACCACTACTGTGGGTCACCGGTCTACACAGTACCAGCTTTCTCGACCTGGGCAGCACAAAATGGATGCTGCCAGCCACAGACACGAGTCTGCCCTCCTGCTGCTGAGCCAAGCTCGAGCAGAGGAAGGCCTGACAATAGGTTTCCTGTCACAGGGAGGTGTTACCACCTCCCAGACAGGATTTAGGGGCATATTCACAAGGAGCTATCGCCGAATTAACGGCACTTTATCGCAGCCAAAGTCGTGATAAATTTACCTCCCCATTCACAAGCCGGTGTTAACAGCCCACAGCATCAGTTTACCCGCGATAGCAGCACGCAAAAACATCGCCACAGAGGACCCCCGCAAATATTGCTAATGAAATGCAGAGTAGGCGTTCCCGTGCCAAAAGCCGAGACAACATCACACCTCAACATTCACAACGACCAGCCACATCGGCGATAAGAACTCAAAACAGGCGATAAGGCGCGTTAGCACCAGGAAATTTACACCTGCTCTGACCTGGTGTAAAGTCGGACGGCAGCCAACACCACAAAAGGGAGCACAGCCCAGGGCCACATCCGAAGGGCAACAGATGCCATGGAGCCACTCATCATGCGGCCCGGACACCCAAGAGGGCCACAACACCCACCGCCACCACCCCAGGACCCCAACCCACACCCAAACCCCCCCCCCCCCCGGACCACAGTATATGGTACACATGTACCCAGGGCATAGGTGCCCCAGAGGTCTCCCATGGGCTGAAGCATGTATAATGCCACCCATGAGAGGCCATGCAAAATGGAACTGCAGGCCTGCCATTGCAGCCTGTGTAAGCTGGTGCTTGCATCACTTACTTTAGATATAGGTTTACTATATCTAAAGGTCACTACACTTAAAACTTATAAGTCACCCCTATAGCAGGCCTTGACAATCCTGAAGGCAGGGTGCTGGGTTTTACGTGAGAGGGTGCCCCTGCATGAGCAGAGTCCCTCTGCAGCCTTCGGAGTCCATTCTCCCGGGTTGTCTGTGACACAGCCAGATATATAGGTAGAGGTGCATTATATCCTCGCGGTAAATGCTATCTCGAAAACGGCTGAAACAAAACATGTCGTGCTTGGTATCAAACACCTTGGAATCATACCTCCACACCGATAACCGGTGCGGGAGGTAGGATTCCACCCTTTTGAAGCGAGCTTCATGGGGTCACTGGTGTTTCCGGTACCAGCCTTCTCGACCCGGGCAGCACAAAATGGTTGCTGCCGACCAGAGACACATTTCTGCCCTCCTGCTGCTGAGCCAAGCTCGAGCAGGGGAAGGCAGGACAATAGGCATCCTGTCACCTCCCAGACAGGATTTAGTGTATTGGGGCTGGGTGGGTGCACTTCCAAAGTGCCTGAAAGTCTGCATCTGGGGCACACTTGGTGTCCCTGTGCATAGTCCAGTTCAAACCAGTCCTGGGAACCGTTGGCTCCTGCTCTGGCGCGAAACTGGACAAAGGACAGGGGAGTATTCTCCCCTCTGTCCTGACCCTCCCCTGGGAGGGTCCCCTGAATCTGTCCAACCCTCTCCCGTGGGTACAAAAGGGCTTACCTGGCTGTAGGACCCTAGATTCGACGTGGACAAGATTCTGATCAAGAAACCACTGAACTTCGACCGTCTAGACACTCTGGACTTCGACTAGGCCCGACTTCGTCTCCCTCTCCGTCCAAAGCATCGTCTGTGCCCGTGCACCATACAGGCTCCATGTAGGACCTGTGGAGCATCAAGGACATCTAAAGTATCTCCCTTGGGGTGAAGGAGTCACTCCCCTGCATTCGCAGGCACCGTAATGCAACTGACCGGTCTGCTGATCCTGAGCTCCTGCAGACTCCGGAGGCTCCAGCAACACAGGAGGTGGGTTCCTAAGTTCCTTGAGGTTGAGCTGCCCTCTCACCGAGTTTGAGGCCAGTATCCCTCTTGGGGACCGCATAACCCGAACCCCTGTGCACCGCATACTTTTGCAATTGCATATGCTTGTTGGTGTTCCCCAACTAAGTGCATTGGGTTATCGATAGCCCCAACCTCTGCACACATTTCGTACAAAGGACTTTGGCCTACTCACACTCTGTGCCCTGCAAGCTGTCGTTTTGTGAAACTGCTAGAGGTGCCCTTGCGACTCCTGTGCCTTCGGCCTGTGGGTCCAATTGAGGGACAACACTGATTTTCTTGAGCTCCCCTGGTTGCTCCAGGCCTGCCCTGACTCCCCTTGCTGTGATGAGTCTCCTGGTCCTTGCTGGGCCAGACTTTGACCTTCCTCGACCTTCTTCGTGGGTTGCCGCTGCCAAGGCTTGTTGGTGCTCCCGCCGGACACTGACCCCTCAGCACTCGACATCCTTCGTGGGACAGCTCGTATCCGGCTCCTGGTCGTCTTCGACATCTCCTGGTCCCCGTGGTTGCAGAGTCAAGGTCTTCTTCTTCGCACCTGAAGCACCCGACATCGGTGGGCATTCGTCTACCGAGCCCCTGGTCACTCCTGAGTGACCCAGACTCTGTCCCCTCTGCTTTCAGGTTCTTTCCTTCAAGAATCCACCTGTGGGTTCCACCGGACACTTTTCTTCTTTCCAGCAGTGGCATTTCTTTGAAGACTCCCATTGAGAACGACGGCGGTTTCCGACGCCACTTCGACCCTATGCACCCGGCTTCTCTGGGTGAGGTAACTCTGGTACTTCGGTATCCACGGGTGGAGTGGCTCTCCAACCTTCTAAGTTCCAAAGGGTTTCCTCGTAATCCACTGGGAAGGGTCCTTAAACACTAAAACTGCAACCACGACTCTCCCATTGAATTGTACGTAGCACGCGGTCGTGTTCTCACACTGCACCTATCCTCCGTGGGGTCCCTACTTACTCACCTTGGGTGGTTCCTTGGGCTCCCATCGATTCTACAACCTCTAGACACTGTCTTGACTCGAGTCGTGGTTCTTATACCACTATTTTAGTATATGGTTTGGTCTCCCCCTGGACCTACTGTGTATTAGTGTTACTTACGTTTGTTTCTGTGCTACAGTATTGTGTGGTTTGTGTTTATCTGCGTGTAGCAGATACTGTGAGGTATTTAAGGTGTGTTATAATAATAAATACATATTTTTATAACTACTGTGTGGTTCTCCTTTCATTTAACCAATACATTAAGGTTGCATTCTGGTAAAACAAGCTGCTTAACATTCCTTCAAGACTAAGCCTGAAGGCTGCTCTCCACAGCTACCACTTGGATAGCTTTCTAAGGTTATCTTTGACCCCTAAATCACCATAAGGGTTGTTTGGACTGGTGCAAGGTGCCCACTTTAATTAGTGGACAGCATATACCAGGCCAACTTCTCACATTGTTGTGCAGCGGTTGGGATTCAAGCCTGCATTGTTTTACCAGATAAATCTTTGTATTGATTAACTGAAAACCACTAAGTACTAGGTACATATAATACTAGCTTAGATAAGTAAGTTCTACTGAACTTGGGGTTGGGTAAGTTAAGGGTCTAGCGCACCCTTTCTCCAACCTAAGAGAGTTTAGTTTCCCACTAGGTTAGGTGGGTGTACACACCACACTTAGTATGTCTACTAAAGGAGAAGCCACCAGTGGTTCTCTGCCTTCTAGATACAGTAAGTTTTCATTCCAAGAATTGAAAGCCCTGTGTGCCTCTAGAAAACTGAAGACAGGGAGAAGTTCCAACACTCAACGTCTCATTGAGGTGTTACTGTTAGATGACCTTAGGAAGACCCCTGGGTCAGATGAACAGGACAGAGTGAGTGGGACAGGGAATGAAGACAGGTCAGGAGGTGAAACCTTTTATGACCTAGACTCAAACCCTGGCCAGTAGGACCAAGATGGGTCCCACCTGGACAACTCAGATCTTCAGGGAGATGCTGAAGAAGGCCAAAATGGCCCCCTCTTCACCCCTCCTGGAAGAGTGCAGAGTTTACCAAGGAGATCTAGATCTCCCTCTGCCGAATCACATCACTCAGGGCAGTCTGTAGGGACCTCTGTATCTAGCAAGAGGGGCCACTCTTATGACAGGGAGTACCAATTTCTTGAGCTTGAGAATGCTAAGCTTAGGCTCAGGCAAGAGCAATTGGCCCTTGATAAAGAGTCCCTAGAAGTCCAGAGGGCTAGAAAAAAGTTGGGACTAGAGTCCCATGGTGGCAGCAACAGTGTCTCTAGAGTTAAGGAACATTATTTTGACAATAGGAACCTGAGCAAGATTGTCCCTCCCTACCATGTTGGCGATGACATCCATAAATGGATAACTGCTTTAGAGAGTGCCTGTAAAGTACAAAGGGTCCCTCAGGAGCAGTGGGCAGCTATCTTGTGGCTCTCCTTTGCTGACAAAGGTACAGATAAGCTCCTCACTGTTAGAGAAGAGGATGCTGACAAATATTCAGTCCTGAAGAGTGCTCTCATTGATGGGTTTAGCTTAACCACTGAACAGTACAGGATTAAGTTCAGAGACACCCAGAAGGCACAGAATCAAGACTGGGTAGACTTTGTGGATAGTGCCATTAAGGCTCTGGAAGGCTGGTTGCTTGGCAGCAAAGTGAATGATTTCAAGGGATTGTACAATTTGATTATGAGGGAGCAGATCCGTAATAATTGCCAAAATCAGTTGTTGCATCAATACCTGGTTGACTCTGATCTGACTTCTCCCCAAGAATTGGGAAAGAAGGCAGATAAGTGGGTCAGAACCAGGGTGAAGCAGAAAAACCAGAACACTGGTGGTGACCAAAAGAAGCAAGATGCTAAAACCTCACATAAGGGTGGGGACATGGGTAAAGATCAAAAGTTTTCATCAGGGCCCCAAAAACCTGCATCTTGGGGAGGATTCACAATCCAACAAAGGAAAAGGCATAAAAAACCTTGGTGTTACTTATGTAAAGAAAAGACCCATTGGACAAAAGATGCCAATTGACCAAAGGCCAAGGATTCAATTCCAACCACCCCTGCCCCTAAGGCAACTGCTCCCCCTAGTACAGTTTCAAGTGGTGGTACAGGGAACAAGGGAATAGTAGGGTTAACCTTGGGCTCTGAGATGGGTTTCTGGCCTAGCCAGAACTCCAGCTCAGGTTGTACTTGTCTGTGATGGTGGCATGGATATTGCCACCTTATTTGTCAGTCCCAGTAACCTGGGCAAATACAGGTAACAGCCTTTGATTAATGGTAAGGAGGCCATGGCATACAAGGACACAGGTGCAAGTGTCACTATGGTGACAAAAGATCTTTTGGACCCTGACCAGATCATACTTGGTGATATGTGCCACGTGACCAATGCTAACAATGTCAGGACTGATCATTCCTTGGCAGTTGTTAATTTCAGCTGGGGAGGGGTAACTGCCCAAAGAAAGTTGTGGTTAGATCAGACCTTCAAGTAGAATGCTTGTTGGACAATGATTTGGAAACTTCAGCCTGGGCTGAAGTGGAACTAAGGACTCATGCAGCAATGCTGGGCATCTCTGCAGATGTGTTTGCTGTGACCAGGTCACAGGCCAAACTGATGTCTACTGAACAGGCCCTGGATTCTGAAAAAATGGACCAGGTGCCTTCCAAGAGAAAGAGCAGGAGGGGTAAGGCTGCGTCTTCCCCCCAGGCTCAGAGAGAGGATCAGTCTCTTGAGGGAGATGATCTCAGTCCCTGTGAAGGAACTGTCCCAGATGAACTGGAACCTGATCAGGCTGAGTTCTTGGGGATAGGGGGCTTGTTGGTGCTCCCGCCGGACACCGACCCCCCAGCACTCAACATCCTTCGTGGGACAGCTCGTATCCGGCTCCTGGTCATCTTCCACGTCCCCTGGTCCCCGTGGCTGCAGAGTCAAGGTCTCCTTCTTCGCACCTGAAGCACCCGACATCGGTGGCCATTCGTCTACCGAGCCCCTGGTCATTCCTGAGTGACCCAGACTCTGTCCCCTCTGCTTTCAGGTTCCTTCCTTCAAGAATCCACCTGTGGGTTCCACCGGACACTTTTCTTCTTTCCATCAATGGCATTTCTTTGAAGACTTCCATTGAGAACAACAGCAGTTTCCGACGCCACCTACCTTCAAGATTGTGGAGGGGTTTCTAGTGCACGTTAAGCCACTTTCTTTAGGGCGCCTTCTCTAAAGTTTTATGCCTTGAAACCCTTTTTGTACAGTTGGATAACTTTCAGATGAGTGAGAAGCCTAAACTTGGGTTATCTGGTAAGGTGAATATCAACCCCACTTTCCAGCCGAATTTTGTCTCCCTAACGATCCCATAATGCACTTGGGAGCAGTGGAAATCTACAACGTGTCACGCAGATATGTAAAGGCTGACCTCTGCTCTTCTGAACTGGCAGTGAGTGAATCTATAGGATTGAAGAGCCCAAGCGTCACGGGAGTGATCATCAAAAGTGCAGCAGGTGCAGTGGGGCCAGGGTCCTGGCGTGTGACCTACCCCGTGGACCCCAAATATAGGTGTTTTTGGGGCCACAATCCAGTCCATGACTTCTTTCCTACGCCAGTGCTCGGAGCCAGAGTCTCCAGCCGAGGGAGGACATAAATTTCACACCTTCAAATCGCCTGAATATTAAAACCATTACAGAACAATTACGGAAAATGTTTTTTTAACTCACTGTGTTTTCTTTTGCTTAGGATGCAGTCAGAAAAGTCGATAAAACATCAAGATTCTGTAATAGGAGGAATACCTGTCAGGCCGCTCAGACCTTTTTCTTAAAATTCTCGAAAGAATCCAAAGGGGGGCCGCAATAGGCAGAAACATATAAAAACGGATGCCAGTCTACAACCACATTTTATGTACATGAATGTAAATGTTCCTTAAGGGGCACAATTAAACAAATTGCGACCTACTCTATTTTTCAGCCAAGAGAGACCTGCCGGATTCACCGGACGCAGGATGAAGCTGGAGTGAAGGGAAGCGACTACTGGCAGGGGGGCCAGACCCAGAGGAGGCTTGTCAGGAGGAGAGGGGGGCCAGGGAGACAGTGTGGGGGAAGGTGTAGCCAAGGTGGCAACTGTATTTAAGTGGACAGAGAGGAAGGGCCTGTCTGTCTGTCAGTATCGAAAGGATGGTTGCACAGAATCTCTGTTTACCCCTGGTCTGGTGACTATGACATTATACACCGGACGTGCGATCCTCACGGCGGTACTGACAGCCCAGGATGTCTCTTTCAATTTGTCACCTCAGGATGGCTCGTATTTTCACCAGTATCCTTGGTGTGTCCCTCTGGAGCCGGGCTGGGAGAGTAGTTATGGTGAACAGTACTGGGGGTGGGCTCCAGATTATGTTAAGCAGGCATGGGGCAGTCAGAGTGGAGGCGAGCAAGAGGGGAGGGGTGCGGAGCGTGGAGAGGAACAGAGGTTTTGTGGTGCAGACGAGGCACAGGAGGCAGAACAGGACTGGTGGGCAGTAGGAGGCGAGCAGGAGGGGAGGGGTGCAGAGTGTGAGGGCCAGCAGGGGTGCGGGGGCAGAGAGAGTGCAGGACAGCAGGCAGGCGTGGGTGTGGGCAGCCAGGGGGCAGATGGGGCTGAAGGGGGGTTGAAGCAGCAGTGGGACTGGAGGGGCTGATTGGTGAGGATCAGAGGTTTTGGGGTGCAGGCGAGGCACAGGAGGCAGAAAAGGCTGGAGAGGCAGAACAGGACTGGTGGGCAGGAGAAGTCGGCCAGGTAGGGGGTTCAGGAAATGGTGGGGCAAGGCGGCCGTGGGACTATAAGAAGCTGAGGGCAGAGTGGCAGCAGGAAGGAGTGGCCAGAAAGGGTGTTAAGGAAGGGGGTGTAGATGGTCAGTGTAGCGAAGAGGAGTTCTAGGAAGAGGGCCTAGTGGTTCTGGCTGATGACGAGACACTACTGGGACACTTCCCCGACGACTGCACTGAGGTAAAGATATTTTTTATAAGCAAAGGATGATTTGTAAACATATGCACACATCGTGTGGAGTAGTTGTATCACCTCAGGATTACATTCCCTTTTAACAGACCAGATTCATGTAGAGACGTACTGAGTGGGGAATATTACAGGAATAGCTGACTCCTCCCTCTGTGTAAACAGATTTCCACCTATCCCCCTGTCGGAGGGATGGGTGGAAACAAAATCTAGGAGGCCGGATGAGGTGCTCAAATTTGACTGGTTTATTGGTAGTATGACAGAGTGAATCAGTATTTCCCTAAATGTTCTTGTCTTTTTCTTCCGTGGCTTGTTTCTGTGTCTTTATGGGCCTATGGCGTTTCTGAATTGTTCTGGATCCTTTTGTGTCTTGACGAAACTTGGCTCTGTTGTTCATGTGTTGTTTTTTTCTTCTTTCTCTTTCTTTTCTTTCCCAGGTTCTCATGCGGAAGATGGACACACCCCAGGAGGCTCGGAAGAAAGGAGAGAAGGCGTGAGAACTCAGAGGTGACTTTGACTTTTGTCAGGATAGGCCTCCACCACACCGAGTATGTGCCAAAATAAAAAAAAAACTCATTATTGGGAGTGAGGAGGGGTAGGAAAGGGATAAAGCAAAGGAAAGAAGAATGTTGCACACACTGAGGGCTTTTTGATTTACTTATCTTCTTTTCTTCTCATATAGGGCATAGTTTTCTTTTCTTTATGGGTTAGGTCATTAGATTTCCCAATAGAAAATAATATGAAAAGAAAAAACTCTTAACTCAGGAACACGATCGCAAATGACCTCCTCCCCCCTGATGTTGCTTTATAACAACGAACCAAAAAAATAAATAAAACAAAAGCGAAAGACCAAAACAACTCTTCTCTCGAGTTGTTTAGCGATTATTTGGTTTAGCCCGTATCTCGTTGGGCGTCCGGGGTAGGATAATGTCTGTCAGCCTCCCATCCTCCTCCCTCACACGGTCACTCACTGCGTTAGCCGCAACTCTCCTGAGTTGGGGCGTTGCTGCATCGGCTCTCCTGAGGGGTCCACCACTCCTCCGACCAGCTCTCTGAGGTGTCGTCTTCGGCGTCTCCTCCAGCCTGACACCGGCGTTGGATTTCTGCCTCTTCCACGGCTCCCGGCGTCTTGCTCCTGCTGTCGCGTTGCTTCTCGACGCTCTCTTCGACTTCCGCTGGAGCCGCCTGACTTCTTCCTGGAACCACCGCCAATCTTCACAAAGGCCATTTTCTTCAAAGCCACCCGGGGTGACTGATTGGTTCTCTGGAGGGGCGGTCTCGCTGCCGACCTGCACAGGGAAGGTCAAAGGTTTAACCATTAGGTCGCCTCCCTCCTTCTTTCCATGACCGCGCTCTGCTGTGACTTCGGGGATATCAGCACCAAGTAGGTGTCAGTACTCGAGATGTGTTTCTCCCCCACATCCCCTTCACACTCAAGTGGCTCTACCTGAAGGCCCGGAATATGCCAGAATGGAGAAATAATGGGCGAACAATAAGACCTGAAAAAAGCTGTGAGCCAATCAGGAAGCTCCATGTCCAATCACTCATCAATGACCATCTCTCTGAGATTTTAAGGAACAGTACAGATGGGGCATGTAAAGCAAATGAGAATTCTAGCATGAAATGCAAAATGACCATACCCATAATCCTTTGCATACCACAGTAACTCCTGACGTGTTCAGCAAAGGCTATCAGAGCAGAATTAAAGCATGACCAAGAGTTGGGATAGCCTCGGTCAATGAGGAACAACCACATATTTCCTTTAAAATAAAACTTGTCTTTAGAGGTGTGTGTATCCAATCAGAATGCCCTTGTCTATATTATTAGGCAAATACATCTCAGGTTTCTAAAAGCATCACATTTATTCATACAGAACATGTTTTGATTGGGTAAGGCTACTGGGTAAGAGGTAGCCTTTCCTATGTATTCTTGTTCTACAATTTGGGTGACATAAGTATATGGAACATTTTGGGTCACTTTTCTATTTTTTTCTAATTCAGTGCTAGAGAGGTTTAGTTTCTTAATAGTGATATGAGCAAAAAGTGACCCTCCCCCCAAGAGTATACAACAAGGCAGTGTCAGATCGAAGAGACCCCATAGTCGTTGTAGTCATTATTCACTGAGCCCCACATTCTTCCGGTAATCTGCATGAGGACAGGGTGTCTGCGTCAAAGAGGTCAGCAGTGGCCTTAGAAGTACGTGTGGATGCGATGTGCATGGAAGTGCCTTCTACCCTCTTCTCGGCTCTAGCAGCCCATTCCAATTTCCACTTTATTCATCACTTTACAGCAGTGGATTGATTTGGAAAGAAGGCGGCTTTTTATCCAGTATTAGGGTATCTTTCATAGATTCACATGCCTGAATCATTCCCCGTCGTCGGGATGGGAGTCCCCGGTACATAAATATAGTAATGTCCCCTTGGACATATAGAGTAATAGGCTAAGAGCCTTACATTAGTAACATATCCATGTCCTTTTGTAAAAAGGACCAAACTCTAGAAGAGAACCAATCAGCTATCACCACCCTGTGGAACCTTCCTGGAAGGAGCTCTAGTCCCTCAGATTTTCTACCGCACGTCGTGCTAAGGGAGTCTCCACTGAGCTCTGCTCAGGTTTTTCCTTTGCTTCTGGATTTCCATTAGGTTTTTTCTTCACCATTCTGTCTCTGCGTGAAGTTCTCAACATCGTCATGGCAGAGTCTTCTAAGAAAGGCCTTTTTAGGTCCTGTGCTTCCTGTGGCAAAAGAGGCTTCATGTTGACGACCAACACAAAGACTGTCTGTATTGCCTCTACCCGGATCACTCCGCAAAGGACTGTAAGGTATGTCGTACCTTTTCCTCAAAAACCCTCAGAGACCCGGAGGGACGCCTTTAACTTGGCTACAGAGGCTTAAGGACAAAGACCAGGCTTTGTCTTCTGAGGAAAGTGAGGGCTCCTACAAATCTTCAAGGTCCTCTCACAAAAGGCCCAGGGTTACCTCTCCAGGACCCTCGTCGCAACCCCCTCCAAAGAAGAGACACAAAAAGTCTTCAGAGGGACACCCTAAGACCTTGCCAACAAAGGTTTCTCCACAGGAAGGTTTACACACCTTTAAAAAGCCTGCCTCCACGTCGTCGTCGACCACATCGTCGACGGTGGCTTCATCGACGAGAAAAACCCCATCCACGGCTGTGGTGGTGACTTCATCGACGACGACTATTTCTACTTCTTTGGCGTCAACCTTGTCGACGACGACGACTTCATCGTCGACGGTTGCTAAACCTATATCGTCGACGATAAAAATAAAGAAATCATCGACGACGACCAAGTCAGCGTCGACGCTTTCATCGCCGGTGAGCGCGTCGACGAGAGCTACACCGTCGACGAGCGCTCCGTCGACGACACCACCGTCGACGATGGCTCCGTCGACGACAACAACACCGTCGACGGGAGCTTCGACGATGTTACCTCTTTCTATTGGTGCTCCACCGTCGACGATTACAACGGGCTCGTCGACGACACCAGAGTCCAAAGTGAAAAGTGCGTATGTCCATCTCAAAATAACTAAACGCACGTTAACACCTGCTCTCACTTCTCCTAGCAAAGTCCAACCATTACTTCCAACTCGCCTTTTGGATGAGGAGGAAGACTCGGACGAGGACAGCACGTTCGAGGCTGCTACGAGTCCTTCTGAACTTCAGGTCAAATTCCAGGACAGTTCCGACTACGAAGAACAAGACCCAGAAAACCAAACATATTATCCTGAAGACAGCCATCCTTCCCAACCTCCCATGGTTTCTCTTCCAGCGTCTTTGGTTTCTGACCTCCAATTCCTCATTGCTGACTATAAGCAGAGATTCCCTACATCTGCTACGTCTCCCGTTCCAGTTGTCTCTCCACAGCAAGGACCACAGCCTCCGCTTCTACCTCCACAGTCTGTGCCTGTAACCATACCACCTCCACCTGACACGGATGACGAGGAGGATGATCAACGGGAGGAGGGAGAACTCCATGATTCACAATCGACTCATGATGAGTGGGATGATTATGTTATCTCGTGTCCAGCTTCCCCGGTGCCTACTCAAGCTGATTCGCCTCCGGAGGATATAGGGGGTTTTCATAGTGTTTTAGAGAGGGCGGCACAGCGTTTCCAGATTCCTATACCTTCTCACCAGCAGGATTGTTTCCTTTATGATTTTAAGGAACCTTTTCGAAAGTCTGTGAGATCGGTGCCCATCATCGACTACATCTGGAATCAGGGTGTTAAAATAATGCACAATCCATCTTCGGTTCCCCCAGTGTTACCTCGGCTGGACAAAAAATACAGAGCTCCGGACACCGCTCCGGCCTGCCTTACCGGGCATCCCAAGCCTGATTCAGTCATCACTCAGGCTGCTCAGCGGAAATCAAAAAACCCTTCTGCTCCACTGTCCGCTCCTCCAGACAAGGAGGGTAGAAGGCTTGACAATATTGGAAAGCGTTTCTCTTCAATGTCTGCATTAACAGTTCGTGCGTCGAATTTTAGGACGCTATAACAGACAAATGTGGGCGGACATTGCTCCTTACTTGGAGACATTACCAGACAGTTCCAAGGAAGAGGCAAAGAAGATCTTGCTGGAAGGCGAACGTTCGGCTTCCGAAATTATCGACTGTGCAATGGATATCGCCTCCACTGGCTTTCGCCAACTGGCCGGTGCTGCCGTACTACGACGCCAAGGTTGGCTGAAGGCGACTTCTTTCCGACCGGAAGTCCAGACAAAAGTCCTGGACATGCCCTATGATGGTCAGCTTCTTTTCGGACCACATATTGACGAAGCTCTTCAAGGTATAAAAAAGGATACCGACACGGCTAGGGCTCTGGGTACCCTTCAATTTAAAAACCCTCCTTTTCGTGGCTCAAGGGGCAGAGGTCAATCTACCTCCAGAGGAGACTACCAACACTATCGCTCCTCCTATTCCTCCTCCAACCAGCAATCTCGGCCGCAATACCAACAACGCCAACAGCAATCGTCTTACACGAAAACCTCCTTTCGAGGGAGGGGAGGACGACAGAAGGACGCTGCTCGACGACAATGACTTGTCTCTCCCGCCGGACTCCATTTCCTTTCCACCTTCCAGATTAGGAGGAAAAATTTCCCATTTCTTACGCAATTGGCAACAAATAACAACGGACCGTTGGGTTCTTCAACTGATACAGTTCGGACATTCGCTAGAGTTCATTCAAATTCCTCCCCAAACTCCTCCTCGACCTATGGTTCACAAAAATCTACGCCCTTTACTTCTGAAGCTTTCACTCATGCTCCGGAAGGGAGCCATAGAGAAGGTTCCTCTTTGTCAACGAGGAAAAGGTTTTTACTCCCGTTTTTTCCTGGTGCGAAAAAAGGAGAAAAATGGAGACCAATTCTAGACTTGCGAGCTCTCAACAAGTTCTTAAAGAAACAGTCGTTTCGCATGGTTACTATCCAAGAAGTGCTGCAACTTCTCAACGCAAACGACTTCATGGTGTCTTTAGATCTTCAAGATGCCTACTTCCATATCCCCATCCACAAAAATCACAAGAAGTTTCTCAGGTTCACCGTGGTAGGCAAACATTACCAATTTCGTGTCCTGCCTTTCGGACTCAAATCAACTCCACGCATTTTTACCAAATGCCTTTCTCCAGTGGCGGCTTATCTCCGGCAACAACACCATCAGGTCTTTCCCTATCTCGACGACTGGCTCGTCAAAGCACCTTCTCTGGACGGCGCAACCAAGTCTTCCAAAGCCTGTCTACAGCTTTTCAGTCGCCTGGGACTCACTCTCAATCAGGACAAGTCTGTCCTCCAACCTTCTTGTCGGATAACTTTTCTGGGCGCTACTCTCGACACAACCCAGAAGAAAGCCTTCCCGTCACGAGAGCGACAGATCAAACTACTTCATTTGGCAAACAAAATAAAAGCCAAGAAGTCCCTCTCAGTGCGCCTCTTCAAATCTCTTTTAGGAATGATGTCGTCCTGCATTCTCCTCCTTCCTTACTGTCGCCTCCACATGCGCCCTCTCCAAGAAGCGCTGTCAGCTCAATGGATTCAATCCCAAGGATCCTTCGACGACGTCATTCACGTGACCCCTCAGATAGTCACTGCGTTGCAGTGGTGGACTTGTCCACGCAATCTTTCTCAAGGCCTGCCCTTCTTGCTTCAAGCCTCTCCACAAATCATCACAACAGATGCGTCTCTGGAGGGTTGGGGAGCTTTCCTCCAGGAGCTCCGCATCAACGGAAAGTGGTCTCCTTCCGAACGGAAGCTTCACATAAACCTCCTCGAGCTGTGAGCTGTGTATCTGGCTCTCCTGGCATTCCTTCCCAGGATCAAAGGTTCTCTAGTGCTTGTCCGAACGGACAATACCATGACAATGCACTACCTGAACAAACAGGGAGGTACTCGTTCACTGGCACTCTCTCACGAATCTCAAAAAATCTGGAACTGGCTACTTCTCCACAACATCTCCCTTCGGGCGGAGTATGTTCCAGGTTCAGACAACATACTGGCCGATGCTCTAAGCAGGCAGCATACAACATGTCACGAGTGGGAGCTGAACCAACGGACTCTCAACCGCATATTCTCCCAATGGGGCACTCCTTTCTTGGACCTTTTTGCTACCAAGCAGAACGCCAAATGCCAAAACTTCGCAAGCTGGCATCCCCAACAAGGATCTCTAGGGAATGCATTTTCGATCGCATGGTTCAACGTCTTTGCGTACGCTTTTCCACCGATTCCCCTAATTCCCAGGGTCCTCAGGAAGTTGAAGGCAGAACCCTGCACGCTCATTCTGATAGCTCCTGCGTGGCCACGCCAGCATTGGTTCACGGAGCTCCACCTTCTCTCTCTGGAGCCGCCAATGCCTTTGAAACCATTTCCCTCTCTCCTAACAATGAACAGGGAACAAGTCCAGCATCCGGATCCAGCATCTCTCAGATTATCGGCTTGGCTCCTGAGTTCAGAGAATTCCATCGCCTAGACATTCCTCCGGACTGCAGGGCAATTCTAGCTCGAGCTCGAGCCGAAAGTACTAACAAAACATATTCCCTAAAATGGAAGAGATTCTGTGTCTGGTGTAAGTCGGCAAACATACACCCTTTTTCGTCTTCTCCACAACAAATACTGCCTTACCTTCTCCATCTGGCAACTTCAGGTCTTGCTCATGCCTCCATTAAAGTGCACCTCGCAGCAATATCCCGTTTCAGGAGATCTTCAATAGGTCCTTCTCTCTGGTCTGATAGACTGATTAAGCAATTTCTCAAAGGCCTATTCAGGACTTTTCCTCCTGTAAAACCTCTGCCTCCCACTTGGCAACTCAACACTGTTCTTGCTCAGATCATGAAACACCCCTTCGAGCCAATCCACAGAACTGATCTTAAATATCTTTCTTGGAAGACGGCACTCCTTCTAGCCCTTACCTCAGCAAGGCGAGTAAGTGAGCTTCAGGCATTTTCAATTCAAGACCCTTTCCTTCAGTTCAAACACGACAGGGTTATATTACGAACTAATCCTAAATTTGTGCCCAAAGTGCCCTCGGACTTTCACCTTAATGAACCCATAATCTTACGGTCCTTTTTTCCCAATCCTCAAACACCGGCAGAAAAAGCTCTACACTCTCTAGACCTTAAGCGCTGCCTTAAATTCTACCTTGACAGGACGAAATCGTTCCGCAAATCTAACCAACTCTTTGTGGCTTACAGTCGACCTAGGAAAGGTCTTCCGCTTACTAAACAAAGTATCTCTCGATGGATCTCTGGAGCCATTACTTTCTGTCACCAGCAAGCGGGTCAACCCTTGCAGTCCAAGGTTCGAGCTCATTCCACGAGAGCAGTTTCTACCTCTATGGCACTCTTTGCAGGTGTGCCTATCACAGACATTTGCAGAGCGGCAACATGGAAGACGCCACATACATTTACCAAGCAGTACTGCTTGGATACGGAACTCATGAAGGATGCTGCAGTGGGACAAGCAGTGTTACGCCATCTATTCCAATAGAGGTGAGCCTTCTTTTCATCCCACCATCCTTGTTTTTTTTATATACGCACATTTCTTTATTGTTTCTTTCATGGTCTTCCTTGATTACAGTTTGGTACGATATATATTTCACATTGATATATTATTATTATCTAGTGACTTTGTCTGTAATGTACCATCCGAAATGTGCTTATCATTGCTTGCTACTCTGATTCAGGCATGTGAATCTATGAAAGATACCCTAATACTGGATAAGAAATGCGTTACTTACCTGTAACTGCAGTTATCCAGTATTGGTATCTTTCATAGATTCACATGCAACCCACCCACCTCCCTGGAAGGGCTCACCTCGTTCTCTCAGTAATACACCTACTTAGCACTGTGCTTACGAAAATCTGAGGGACTAGAGCTCCTTCCAGGAAGGTTCCACAGGGTGGTGATAGCTGATTGGTTCTCTTCTAGAGTTTGGTCCTTTTTACAAAAGGACATGGATATGTTACTAATGTAAGGCTCTTAGCCTATTACTCTATATGTCCAAGGGGACATTACTATATTTATGTACCGGGGACTCCCATCCCGACGACGGGGAATGATTCAGGCATGTGAATCTATGAAAGATACCAATACTGGATAACTGCAGTTACAGGTAAGTAACGCATTTCTTCCACCTTTTCCAATCAAGGTTTATACTTTTTAATTAATCTTTCAATGCAGCTCTTTAAGGTGGACAATGAGAACTGAAAGCCACTAGCTGAATTGTACGCAATTATTGAAACACTCAATAAAAATATTATATTTTTGTTCATCAGGAAAGCTTAGGTGCAGAAATTCCTCCAATTAAATCTGTTTCTTTTAACATTCTTTGTCCCACCCTAAATGGGTGTGAACAGAGACACTGCCTAGCCTTCGATTACTGTTATATCATTATTTTACTTCAGCTTGTCTGTACCACCAGATAGATACTTCCTGTGCTATAGTAGAGCCTGCAGCATGGGATGCTACACATGTGGTTGCCATAGCAGCCATTGAGCAGACCCTCCAGGATTTCGCTATTTTGCGTTTTGCAAAAAAATCGCGAAATCAGCAGGTTTGTAATAATGCTGTGATTTTTATAAAACTGCTCGCGACATTTGGAAAATATGATTTAAAAAAAATATATATTTTTTTGACCTCTCAATTCCCAACTGTCATTGGCAGCGATATCCGGAGCAATGGGTGGTGCAAGCTGATGAGGGCCCTGGCACTTATTTATTTATTTTTTTACAAATTATGCACTGGTGCCTGCTATTGAGTCAAGAGACTGTAGTCTGAAACGTGACTTTAACTGCAGTGAGATACTCGTGTACCTTAGGTGGAGCCGGGAGTGCTCTTGTGAATGCGAACATCTGGAAACTGCAACATAAAACAAGCATTGGCATAGCCAATAGGTCTCGCCTTTGGGACCTTATAAGTATTTAGTTATGCAGCACAATATCCTTGGTGCAACAACATCAACTGTTGCATGGCTAAACACTTATAAGGTCCCAAAGGCGAGACCTATTGGCTATGCCCATGCTTGTTTACTTTATTGGTGAGCGCGGTGCCCGTTTCACGTACACCGTGCCCTACAATACAATAGGTCGTGCTTTTGCTACAGTTTGACCTATTGGTATTGTAAATGACAATGCCTTTTAATATTATAAAAAGCATTGCTATTTGCAATGCCAATAGGTCAAAATCTCGCTATTACGAGACCTATTGCATTGTAAATGCTTTTTTTTTTTACTGTCCTGTTCTCCACTCCCACAGCCCATAAGCGAAACTTATTGGTTTTGCCAATGCTTATTTAAAACTACACTGGTGAAAGGCTGTGTTCCACGATTTGGCAGTATTGTTTTTACAGCACCTAATGATGAGGTGTTAAGAGAAAATCCTAAACTGGATTATAGATTTAAATCAACACAGCGATTATTTCATGACAAAACATGGGCATATAAGGAAAATTGGAGGAAAATGAAACTATGGGGTCATGTTTGTGGATTTTCCACGTATTGAGAAGTATCTGTTACCTAATAGATTGCTGTTATTTGGAGCAGCCCACCCACTTGACAGGGACACAATTGGCAACCTCTTCTAATATAAAACGCTTTGACGCCTCGTCAGGTGTAGTAAGCGCTATAAAAATACAAAACATGCTTAAAGTGCGTGCGCACAAACCGCCGTGCACTCTAAACCTCCTGTTCCAAATGTTGCGGACCGCTAGCGAGTACTGAACACACCTGGTTAGAGACCGCGCTGAGAAAGAGTGACCAGGCACAACCCTCGCTCTCTCTGACCACCGCAGGTCAGACTAGTTCAAACGGCTACCAACAACCACTCCCCCCCCCTACTCTAAGAGCCAGAATACCGTCTAGTACGCTAATAACTCATATCATAGGGGCCCCGACGAAAAAGGCACAGACCGCAACAAAACTAAGACAGCACCAAGGAACTGTTGGAGGAAATGGAAGAACTTGTGCCAGTTCAACGTCCGGATCCACAATCAATCAACACTTTCGTCATTCTATGAAGAGCAATATGATTGGCTTAGCTGAGGTGACATACATATATGCTCCAATCCTAGGTCACTTTACGCCTCAGTAGTACCTCCCACACACAGACTGCGCACAGAGAAAGTTCATAGACAGTATTGGTTGTTTTGTCATCCGGAAGCTCTAAGATTGGGGGATGGGGGTTAATGTTACTTGTTAAACGACCAACAACGGACACTAGACTGATTCACGGACCAACCGTGTAAGTTACAGTTGACGGGTTGTCGTGTTAGTTAAGGGGTTGTAGGTTAAACTTCAAGCTTTGCGTGACAGACGAGTTGGGAGGTCATTAACACTAGTATGGTGGATGAATTTTTCGTGCTGGATTATTTTCGTTTTATCAGTATTAATGTGATGCCGTGTAAATTTGAGGAAGTTGAGAAGCTGCATATTTGGCAGAATTATTTTGAAGGACAGTGTTTATTTTAATAATGTTTCTGCTTGACAGTGTAAATGCGAGGAAGTCGAGAATCTGCGTACGAGCTCGCTAGTTCGAGGACTGGGCATTCTGCTCGTATCTGCATATCAGGACTTGTATTTATGAGTTTTTATTTAGCGCGTACTTTACCCGAAGGTGTCGGAGCGCTTTACAATAGAACGAGATACATTACATAAGGACTTAAGAGTACATGAATAATATAAATTATACGAAACAAGTACACTCTAAATTCGCATAACAATGGTAGTAAGCAGGGCACAAGTCCTAAAACAAGAGAGGAGCGGGGACGAGAGGAGCGGGGGCGAGCAAGCGCGGCAGCGTGCAGAGCTGACCACACGCTCGTGCATCGTGCCTGAAACGTGCGGGTAACCGCACGGAAAAGGCCATTGTGCACAAGCGTGTGGTCAGCTTTGAAAAGCCCACTACATAAAGTCTTCGCCAGAAGTAGCGCTTGCGCGCTACTCTAGGCTCGACCTAAAAATGCTTTCAGTTTGCGTTTAGGGGCCGGACTAGGCTTGGAAGCGTTTTTAAATTGGAGCAAATAGTTTGACCCTGTCTTTTAAAGCTGTAATTAGACAGACTTTCTTACTCCACTAGTTTAAGTCATTCTCAGGGGCCCTCTTCGAGCTAGGACAACAGGAAGTGATGTAACATTGAAGGAGACCCGATTGGTAGGAAGTGATGTGAACAACGTGTTAAAAGACAACAACTTCTCCAGGAAAAGACAGGTGCTGTGTTTCATGCTCACAACGGGAGGAGAGTATACACACGCATGGCCTTTTGTTATCTTAATTTGAAGGCTACGAGGAACAAGCCTTGTCAAAGCCAATAAGTTTGACTCTGGCACTTGAGCACTGAATCAGGCAATTAAAACATCTTCTGATGTGCAAAACACTTATAAAAACACAAAAAGATAAGGTTCTTTGACCCGATCATGAATCATCTTTTTCCTTAGTCTCTCTCGGTGGTCCCTGCCTTTGTCAGTCTCCGACCTTAATCTCTGCTGCTGCAAGAGCATCACCACTCTGGTGGTGTGGGCGTGTCCTCTGTTGTTCTGCTTGAGTCTTGTGGGTGCTAAACTGTTGCCGGAGGAGAGTTCAGTGGGGGGCAAGTTTGCCATTGCTTTGGTGGCATCTTGTGGAGCGACTTTTTTTTTGTTTTTAGAGGTAAGGTGTGTGGGAGAGGGTAGGTGGTGTCTGGGTAGGCCAGGAGGAGGAGGAAGCGACTGGTGCGCACTTTAGGGCCTATTCACAAACCACCTCTTGTAGTACGTTTAGTGGTACTACAGTAGGTCCACTCATGTACTACAAAATGCTTCAAAGTGCTCCGCCTCTTTTATCTTATGCTTGGAGATCTGTAGCCTGACTGCTGAGCTCTCTGTCCCGACTGAGGGAGGGACATGCACTCGTCCACAAAAGAGCTAAGCCCTTTCCTATTGAACTTTTAAAGTTACTAAGGCAAAAATGACCGAAACAATAGTAAGTCCAGCATCACACACTGTCAACCACTGGTACTGCAACACCTTTCCCTAGCAAATAATGGAGGTAGGGACTTAAACTAACACCAAACGCACAAAAGGTGATGGGAGGAATGCTTGCAAATAGTCCATCCACTGGTGTTCACACACTTCTTATCTTACCTTTGGTCAAGTGCTTTCTGGTGGATAGTCTACCCCAGTGCTTAATTTGAGCTTGTGGTTTCTGGCGCTCGGCATCAGCACTTAATTGTCAACACAGGCACTTATGGTGGCACTGTTTGTCTAAGTTAGAGATGAGCAAAACAACAGTTGTTTTTTAATTCACTATACATTAAAATTGAGTAATACTTGCTGCCCAAGCCATTCTTATAGGTTTGAGTGCCTTGAATAGTCTGAATTGTCCCATTTGTTGGGGGTAATGTTTAGTAGTTGTGTTTGATCTGTCATTGGCGGCTCTGGCAGGGGCAGTGGGTGAAGTGCCCTCCTGACGAGGGCCCTGGCACTTAAACGTTTAAAAATTAAGCACTGGTGCCACTGCACCCACAATAACTGCAAAAAGGAACTTACACCTCCCCACTTTCTGTTTTTTTTCTTTTCGTTTTAGTAACGGAAGATACTCCTATCCGAGGTAGGAGTATTTATGAATTTTTACTTTTAATGTACGTTTGTTAGAAAGATGAATCTGCTATACCAATTTCCCTTTTTGCGTGCTGTACTTTAGATGTGACTCTCATTGAAGTACAGCGCGATTTTGAAATTAAATTATGTGTCCTAGTATCTGCTTTAGTGGTGAGCGCTGCTTTAGTGGTGCTAATGTCATGTTTTTGTCCCCGTTTTTTCGGAAACACTTGAGAGCTACACTGAGACGATTGCTTGGACTCAAAATGGCTGGTCTCGTAAGGACCCCAAGAGCCGTCCTTAGTGGGGAAGGCAGGAACTGGCTCAATAGTGCTCTCGAGGGATACTTTGTATCAGTTTCTCTCCTGGGCATTTATTAGCCCTACTAAACATGCCGCTAAATTTCCATATTTGTGCTGCTAAATTTCCATATTTGTGCCGCTAAATTTGCAAATTCATGCCGCAATATCCTGGGGGGTCTGATTGAGGAGGATCAAGCAAGGATGACTTGGGAGTTGGAGTGCGTTTCTGGGATCGTAAAGCCCTTAAGCTGTCTGCTAAATAAAAGCTATTTCTGTCACTCATCTCGCTCTAAGTATGGAACCTCAGATCCATGACTGTAGTTGTTACACGCCGAGTCTTCAGTTAATGTCTGTGTTTTTAAACTTGTGACGTAGGTGCACCACTCAGTGCCAAGAGTTGAGGCAAGACAAACTGGTGGAGCTGTGTGGGATCAGTGGCTGCTCTGGCAAGGGGAAGTGGATCGGACTGACGATAACAGTACTCAGTGCGTGAGTGGCAGACGCGAGGGGAGGTCTGTTTGTAAATACCAACAATAATTCTTATTGTTTACTTTACAGCTACTTGCACCCAAGGCTCAGGAAAAAGATAATGACTGCATCTTTTACATTTATTCATATTTGCTATTGAAACATAAGCATTCTTAGGGACATGTAAGAGCAGCCTTGCTATACCAAGGTCTCGAATCAAAGAAGAAAGTGAAATCTACCTACCACCCATGAATCCAAACATGACATAACCATTCACCTTTATGTAACCAGCAACAAGATATAACTGATTATCTGAGAGACAATATAAAGCCCTTGAACTGTGACTATTTCATAAAAAAATCTTTTTATTGTCACAGATGAATGTTCAATTTGAGAAATGCCTTTTCATTGTCACAGATGAATTTCTAATTTGACATGGCCCATGATTCTTTATAAAGAGTCAATGTTAACAGCCAACACATGTTTTGCAAATAATCCCTTCTTCAGGGCTCACATATAAATAGAAATAGAAGTATCTTTAGTATCTTGCTCCAATTTCTTTATCTCCCTTGATAAGGGTATCTCGCTCTTCAACGTTATACATCCTGATCCAACTGATACGGTTGACAACTACTCCGTATAAAGAATCATGATTGTCCTATATTGTTTTGTAAGAAGAATCACATCATCACATCAATTATCTATGACAATCAAAAGGCATTTCTCCTCCTAACTGGGCTTTGTAGGACTGGCGGTGATAGTAGCGTAAATCTGTTAGGGTCAAGCCGCTTTACCAGTCTCCCTCAAGGAGACATAACTACCAACCTCACTTGTTTAACAGGTTCAGTCAGTTTCTATTTACCAGGGTATCTTTTTCTCTTTCAGTTTATCCTCTCCCTCGACTCTCTCTCTTTTTTCCTGTCTCTATTTTACTCTGTCTTATTGCCTCTCTCTGTCCCCCTTTTCTTTCTCTCTATTTTGCTCTCTCCTATTGTCCTATTGCCTTTCTCTGTCCCCTGCTTCTTGCTCTCTCGCTCTTTCTCTTTCTCCATCCCTCCCTTTCTTTCCCCATCAAATGCTCTCTATCTAACTGTGTTGTATTATTTTGTTATGTAGGCAATGGGAAGCGGACTAAGGCGAAGCCTATGTGAGTACTCCTGATAATTCATTTATTAAATATTTTTGGTTTTGCCTTGAACTGTTGATTGACAGAGTTATTCTCTGTACCATACTGAAGTATGTTGGTGGGTTATCGTATTATAACGAAAAGAGAAAGATTTCTTGAAGCCTTTCAAATTGAGTAAAGGTGTCACTGGAAGAGTCACCTCAGATGTCCCATTTTTACAAATATTTTCACAGTTAATTAGTGTGAAAGCCATTAGTGATTAGTTCTTAGTTATTATTGTTCCTCGATGCGAACAAATTTGAGTCCACATTTTACTTAGTGGTGCACTAAGTTACGAAATCGACTGCCTGACAAATTTGCAAACTTTGCGAAGTGCAGAGCTCGCTGGATTTTTCTTAGAAGATAAGGGGATGCTTTAGTCGCACTTCTTGGAAGTGGAAATCTGTTTACGCTGGTGCAAGGGTAAGAGGGTGAAGTGACTGCCGCCACTTGGCAGCACTCGCACTTTTTAGCTTTCACGCCCTGCATGTCACCACCAAGTTCACTTTGAGCTAGATCCTGTCACACCACTCACATGCAGTCCTGGAGCACAGTCCCGAAAAATAGATGCAATTAAAATGCAAGTTATAATAAAAACTAAAGGGCTCATTTTGTTTTTGGCGGACAGGATACTCCGTCACAAACGTGGAGGATGCCCGTCGGCTACATTACAAGTGCATTATAGGCACTTGTAATTCAGTGGCTGCTATATCCTACACGGTCTGATAGAGTTCCCGTCCACCAAACTGTAATTAATACCCTAATGATTTATTTTACTTTCTTTATTGTGGGGATCTGTGGTTTGTGCACACCCCTGCAGCTGATAGCCACCCACAATGCTTTGCAGGGAACACTATATAGCAGTTTGGGCTTGTTCAATACATAGTTCTAAATGAAGATAAGTAAAAACTGTTCAATGAATTTGAATTGGTACCACTCAAAGGTGCTAGGGCCTGCTGAGAGGGGGTTCAGAAAGAAGTGTCCATCCTAGACTTGTGTACACTGCGTCTGACTTGAGAGGTATGAGGGGAGGGAATCCTGAAGCATGCTCCCCTTTCCTCCTCTTTCCCCTTTCGTAGGTCCAATTCCTGTGATTGCTATAAATATAGGCTTCACGCTCTCAATAGGATGTTTCAGAGCTTGTCAGGTCCTGCCCTGAATCTGGGCAGTTCTAAGGCGGCCCTGATAAACACCCACTCATTACACAAACATGCTTTGTATATTTACATTCTGTTAGTGGAGAGTGGTCTGGATGCTCTCTTTTTGACACAAACATGGACGAACGAGGCCTCTAGCCCTGACCTACAGTAAGCCATTTCTGATAACTAGTCTTCTGTACATGCTAACAGGATGGGAAAAAGGGCGCAAGGCGTCGCCATTATATATAGGAAGGCTTTTAACTGCCAGACATTTATGCTGGAGGCACTGAAGGGAGTCAAAGCCCTTGGTTGTAGTATCTCTCCCAGCGCCAAACAAACCTTTTCTGGTGTGCTGGTTTACCACCCCAGGTTACGCTGGGGATTTCATAGCATCCCTTGACAAGGCCATACCCCCTAAATGCATTAACAATGCACATTTTTACTATCTTAGGCGACTTCAACATACATTTGGACAAAAGAGATGACTCTTTATCCATCCGCTTTCTGTAATCTCTAGCCTCTCTTAATCTTACACGTGTGAATTCAGGCCCCAAGCACATTGATGGCATCTTGTCCAAAATAGCGGTACTTTGGGAGACCCCTGAACCGACAACTTGGTTGGATCATTTCTTACTCCCATTTTCCTGGCCTATGGCAGGTCTTAAGGAAAGTGGATCACTCATTCACGTGCATGGGATAAGATCCCGGAACAAGGTCTCTCTACCTGACACTAAGAGGACCCTTGCTGAATCAAGACCAGTGTGCACAGGCAAGGTCATTGAGGATGAAAAGGCCATCAGCACCTGGCTCCTTAAAGCAGCAGGCTCAGTTGCAACTATGAGGGCCTCTCGGAAGGGAATGACGGCTAGCTCAGCCCGCTGGTTTATCCAGGACCTAGCCCTGGAAAGAGCCTCTTGTAAAAGGCTGAAGAGAGCCTGGCGGCAACACTATCAGGAAGTAGACAAAACACGATACAAATTGGCTCTCAATGTTTATCATAACAACATAAAACAAACTTGCTGCTCTTTTTACACCCATCGTAACAAATAGGCCGATAACAATGGGAAGGAGATCCTTGAGATCGTCTCCAGCATCATGGACCCTAAATCGATGGCCCCACTGGTTGATAATAATCAGGTCCTTTGTGATAGACTCAATGATTTCTTTGAAGAAAAGATCAGCAAAATCCAGGCTGACTTGGGGGTCCTAGTCATTTCAGTCTGGTCCTGAGCCTTTGTGATTTAGCGGAGCCCACAGCTGAAACACAACTGACATTGTTTCCACCTCCCATGACAGAGGAGTTGAGGGTGATGTTTGCATGCTGCAGATCAGGATCTCCGAAAGACCCATGTTCACCTCATATCCTGAAGACCATTTCTGACAATATCACCCCAATTTATCAGGAGTTGTTTTCCATCTCACTCCACCCGGGTGTCATACCAGACTCCTGGAGGGGGCTAACATTGTCCCCCTTCTTAAAAAGGATCATGCTGACCCGGAAGTACTAGCAAACCTCAGACCAGTGTGTTTACTGCCAGCAGCAGCTAATGTTCTGGAAAAGGTGGAGAATCATCAGCTCACTGCTTTTTTGATGGATAATAATCTGTCACACCCATTCCAATCCGGGTTCAGAGCCCGTCACAGTACAGAGACAATGCTCTTAGAGGTCTCTACATCCATCCACTAGCCTTGATTCTGGTCTCAATGTGGCTGTGGTGCTGTTAGACTTGTCAGCAGCATTTGACATGGTGGACAACAGCATTTTGCTACAAAGGCTGGAACATCTAGGGGTGACTGGGCCAGCCTTAGGCTGGCTGAGCTCCTTTTTGGAGAACCAAGAGCAGGTAGTCTGGATGAACCCCTGCTCTTCCAGAGCCAAACTATTGAAATGGGGTGTCCTCCAGGGCTTTTATTGAGCCCTACTCTTTTTAATGTATATATGACTCTACTGGCCCACCTGGTCAAATCTTTCGGCATTAAGGTCGCATCATATGCAGATGATACGCAGCTCCTGCTCTCTTACAAAGTGGACTCGGTGAGCGCTAAACAATCTTTCGCCCTCTGCATGAACGCTCCGGTGTAACAAATTCAATGCAACCCAGACAAAACTGAGATCTTATTGTTTGAATTGAAACCTTTTCCAGGGTGGACAGGAGCCTGGCCCAGTAAGGTCTCCCCTCCACCCCCTCCCACCCTCACCTCACAGCAGTGGCTAGAATTCTGGGTGTGATGTTTGACTCCCAACTCTCCTTCAACGCCCAGGTTTCGGCATTGTTAAATTCATGTCTCTGGATCCTCCACATGCTCACAAAATTCCCATAACTTCTTCCGCCTCAAACGAGCTTTTTTAGCGAACAATGCCCCTCTAGTGACACCCACTGCCCCAGGGGATGGTGATCAAGGGGACAATGACGATGCCACCGGCCCGTCACGCCCCTGGCGCCCTTCCCGCCCTGCGCCTAATTCAGACACCCAGAGCCTCTGTGCGGACATGTTAGATCCGGAGGATATCCTCCACCCTAGGTCCTCAGACTGGGCACCTTCAGACAAGGTCGCCCAATATGTCGCCAGCCGGATCCGCCGGCCGTTAGAGGCCACAGCTCCCAACTGTCTTAAGGCAGAGTGCCCCCGACCCTCTCTCTAGGGGAAAGTTGCTGCCACCCCCGACATTGACCCCCGCATAGCGACATTCCTCCAAAAGTTTGTCAAGGACCCCAAGAAGGGCATTGACAGGTCTTGGCGGGCTTGCCAAGACAAGCTCCTAGACGCCCTAGGGCCAATCACTAAAATCCTCGACATGGCAGAGGAAGCAAAGTTGTCGGGGTCCCTGATCTCCCCTGAGTACCTCTCTTCTTGGGCCCAACGCGCAGTGGTCTTCCTCGGGAATGCCAACTGCGCTATTTCAGGTCCTTACTGATTAAGGTAGACCCCAAACTGGGGGACCTGGCTGATTCGGAAGCGGGCCCAAAAGCACAGGGCGGCCTTTTCGGGGAGCCCTTCATAAAAGAACTAGGGAGGTTTGTGACCACCTTTACGTCTTTAGACAAGGCACAATCTTCAATTAAAAAGGTGTTTCACCCTCGGGTTTTCCGAGGGGCCGAACGAGGCAGGGGCCGCTCGTCCGGCCGCCCTAACCAGCAAAGGGGACAAGGATCCAATCACGGGCAGTATCAAGACCAGGTCAGGTTTGGGAACTTTTACCCTACGGGAGGACGACGTGGCAAACACAGAGGCGGCAGAGGCGGTAGCGCCTCCAACTCTTACGGTGAGTGTTCTCCCTTCTTCCCTTCTAAAAGTGGGGGGCCGTCTGGCGCATTTTTTCCAGGCCTGGACTTCCATCACGGGGGACGCTTGGGTTTTGCAAACCGTACAGGGGTTCCACATAGAGTTCCACGGGGAGCCTTCGCAACCGGTTCCCCCGCGCCCCCTCTCCTTTTTGTCAACAGACGCCGCTTTGGTCGACCGGGAGGTCCAGTCTCTTCTGGACAAAAGGGCAATAGCGGAAACCCTACCCCACCCCAGAGGCTTCATCAGCAACCTCTTCCTGGTGGACAAGACGGACGGGGCCAGAGACCCGTCATCAATTTACGCGAATTCAACGAGTGGCTGGTTTACCGCCACTTCAAGATGAAGGGAATCCATCTCTTTCGCGATATTCTCAGGCCCAACGACTGGATGGCGCGCCTCGACCTCAAGGACGCCTACCTCACGATCCCCATCTTCCCTCCGCACAGGAGGTTCTTGCAGTTTTCCTGGCGGAGCAAGACATACAAGTTCACCACTCTCCCGTACGGCCTTTCCTCCGCCCCTTGGTGCTTCACCAAGGTCCTCCGACCAGTGATAGAACGTCTGCGAGCGTTTGGTATGAGACTCATTGTGTACCTGGACGACATCTTGCTGATGGTTCAGTGCCCCAACACTATCTCGCCAGCTTCAGGCAATGGTCGACCTCCTTCAGAGCCTAGGCTTCGTCATCAACGAGGCGAAATCCACTCTGATTCCGGCCCAGAGGGTTGTTTTTCTCGGTTTCTCAATCGACTCCGTAGAGTCTACTCTCAGCCTCCCGTCTCGCAAGATGACAAAGATCCGTCACGAGATTCGGAGAGCTCTCTGGCAGACTCAAATCTCCCTCAGGCAGCTAGCCCGTATAGTGGGCCTCCTCTCGGCCTCGATCCAGGCTATTTTCCCGGGTCCGCTCCATTACAGAGCCCTCCAGCGCCTCAAGGCCACACACCTGCGCAGAGGCCTCTCGTACTCACAAAAAGTGAGCCTCTCGGCGGACGCCAGGGAGGAGCTCCAGTGGTGGCTCACCAATATGGAAGCCTGGAATGGGCGGGCAATCTTCGGTTCCGCGCCAGATATCATTATAGAGTCAGACGCCAGTAGATCCGGCTGGGGTGCGAGGTGTGGCGACTTCACCACGGGAGGTGTGTGGTCACCACAAGAACAACAGTTACACATCAACTGTCTGGAACGCTTAGCGGGTTCATTTGCGATCCAATGCTGGACCAAGGACTCGATCCGGTCCTGTGTCCTCCTCAAGATGGACAACATTTCGGCAGTCAGATACATCAACCATCTTGGGGGCACGCGATCGAGAGAACTCTCGGACATGGCGGCGAACTTCTGGCAGTACTGCCTGGACCATCACATCTCCGTCACAGCGGAGTATCTTCCGGGACAGGACAACCAGGTGGCGGACTTCCACTCACATCATTTCCACGACGTGAGTCTCTGGAAGCTACACCCGGGGGTCTTCGCGGACCTCCAGAACATTTGGGGTCCGTTTTCAGTGGACCTCTTTGCTTCTCGCCTGGATCACCAGATCCCCAGGTTCTTCAGCTGGAGACCGGATCCTCTGGCGGAGCGGACGGACGCGTTACTGCAGGACTGGCAGGGCAAAGCAGGCTATGTCTTTCCCCTGTTCGCCATGCTAACGAGGGTCTCGGCCCACGTTCGACGCCAGAGAGCGGACGTGGTGCTTATCTCACCAATTTGGAGGTCTCAAGTTTGGTTTCCAGTTCTTCTGGAACTTTCTTGGGATTCTCCAATCCCACTCCCCCGCTTTCCAACGCTCCTTCTCAGTCCGGACAAGGATCCCCACCCATTAATCGCGCAAGACTCCCTAGCCCTGATGGCTTGGCGGATTACAGGGGACGATGGGCGGTCCCTGACCTTTCGGGAGCAGCTGAGAAATTCATGTCCAAGGCCTGGGCCGACAGTACCGTCAAGCGCTTCCGCTCCACCTGGAGAAGGTGGTATCGTTGGTGTGTGCGACGGAGTCTCAATCCTGTGGCAGCAGATGTGACCTCCATTCTGAATTTTTTGGCTGCCTTGGCAGAGGAAGGCCTGGCTTATAGAACCATTAATACCTTCCGCTCTGCCATTTCAGCGGGCCATACCATGGTGGATGGCTCTCCTGTGGGCGAACATCCCTTGGTCTGCTGTCTTCTTCGAGGCATTTGCCTCTCTCTACCTCCAGAGCCTCGTTATTCACAGCTCTGGGATGTTAACCAGGTCTTGAACTTGTTTTTGTCCTGGCAACCCAACAGATTCCTCTCTAGAAAGGAGCTCTTGGCGAAGTTGGCCATGCTTCTTTGCCTTATCTCTTGCAGACGGGTTTCCGACGTCAGGGCCCTGGACGTTTCAGGCAGGTTATTCTCCCCGACGGGAGTTACCTTCACAATTCGTAGACGCACTAAATGTGGGCCGAAAACCATCTCTTATCCCACCTTTCCGGATTCTCCGAAGCTGTGCGTTGTTTCCTGCCTCAAGGCATATGAGGAGATGTCGGAGGAGTTCCGTCCTCCAGGGGAGCGGCAATTGCTTATTGCGCTCAAGAAGCCCCATAAAGCTGTATCTTCCCCCACTATTGCCCGTTGGGTAAGATGGGTGATGCAGGAAGCAGGCATTGACCATCATGCCTTCGGGGCTCACTCTACCAGAGGGACTATGGCCTCTAAAGCGTTTAACCTGGGAGCTCGTCTGGAAGACATTCTGAATGCGGCTGACTGGTCTTCAGACTCTACCTTTAAGTGGTTTTACTTCAAACCGGTTATTGACGTGGCTCACTTGGTCGTGAGCAAGCTTTAAACGAGCATAATCCTCGCCTCCGGTCCTGACATAGAATGAAAAATTTCCTAGCTATTGTAACGGAAAGGTTCAATTCTATTAAGGACTCGGAGGCGAGGATTATCCCACCCAGGGTACAAGTTTTCTTTGGTACCTTCCCACCCTCGTACTAGGGTAAGTAATTTGTTTAATTTGCTTGGCCACATTAACTGTCAAGGTTTTCTGGGAATGTTTCTGTGATGTCTCCCCTACAGGGCTAAACCTTAGCCACTACTGTCGCTTACACTATACCTTTGCTTCTACAGGCGACTCTGGCAAACAAGATTTGTGATGCGTCCTGGCTGGCTGACCTTGAGCAACGAAAGAGGGGGAATGGACAGTCACAGGGGACTACCAGCACCTTGGAGCCATGTGATTGGTGCAGATGGAAGGGGACTCTCTGTCCATGGACACTCTGGACACTCTATTGTTTCTTTGTTGTTATTCCCGATGTTTCATGGGAATAGTAGTTTGTTTACTTTAACTTTAAATGGCTGCTATTCAATAAAGTGGAGAAAGAATAGCATAATCCTCGCCTCCGAGTCCTTAATAGAATTGAAACTATCCGTTACAATAGCTAGGAAATTTTTCATTCCTGATCACCTGAGATCAATAACTGAGGAAACGTTCCTTCAAAAAGGCTTAGAAGGCATATCTTTTTAAACCTTAGAGATTCTTGGACACTATTAAACTGTGCTACTTCTCACCTGTACTTTTATATCTGAAAGAGACACGTTAGTGATAGATTCCTTACCTTAGAATATCCCCAGGCGTCAGACTGGATCCGGAAAGTTTTTCGTCAGCAGTACCCCTGCGCGTCGGTAGGTGGCGTCGTGCGGCTCCGCGTTCGTCGCTGGCTTCGTAAGCGCCGAGATGACGTCACGGAGACTATTTAGGCGCCACCCATGCGCGCTGACGTCAGTTCTTTCTTTTTCCGCGCCAGCAAGCGCAGATCCGGTTAGAGCACGTACCTTAGTCACTTTCTGACTGTTTATTTTGGGACTTTTGTCTCTACTTCTTTAAATCTTGACTCCTGGTGCCACGTAGGGATGCCTGGGTTTAAATCCTGCAGGGCCTGCCGCCGTACGATGTCGGTGGCCGACCCCCATGGCGTCTGTCTCTACTGTCTGGAGCGCGACCATGACTTCCGGTCATGTTCCGACTGTCTGGCCATGGCTCCGAAGGCTTTGCGGGAGCGGTCCCGAAAGCTGCTGGAGGCCCAACAGTTGACTCCGCGCCGTTCGAGGTCCAGGGGTCGCTCGAGGGACCGGCCGCGGAGTCATCATCATCACTCCTCGGGGTCCAAGTCTTCACCCTCGGAATCGGGTAAGCGACGTCACAAAAAGAAGTCAAAGAAGCGCGTACGCTCTCCGACCTCCCCCCGTCGGCCTTCTGACGCGGACGAGGGGGTCCTTCCCCCGCGGCTCCGTTGGAGCCTGTCAGTCCCGCGGCCTACCCGCCATACCCGGGTCCGTCGACGACTCCGGCCCAGGTGCAAGAGTTTCTTGCCGCCATGGACCGCCTTTTCAGGCCTAGGGCTCCCGCCGGTGCGCCTTCGGGCCCCGCGGTCCCCCTTGAGGGCCCTTGGTTGCCGACGGCGCCGCAGGGTCCTCCGCCATCGGCTCCGGCGCCCCCTGTGGCTCCCTTCCCGGCGCCGCCCTGGGTTCCGTTCGTCCCACCTCCGCCCTTGCCAGAGTTTCCGGGCAATTTTGCTCCAGCTTGGGACCCTGATTGGGGCTTGGAGCCGGAACGGCGTCCACCGGCGCCGTTCTCGGCGCCGGTGGAGCGTTTGTTTTCCCCTGTGCCTCCCCTGCCGCTGCAGCCTGTGCTTCGGGCCATTGTGGAGGGGGAGGACTGGGAGGGGTCGGAGGACCCTCTTGCACGGCAGTGTGAGTCCGAACAGGACTGGGCAGAAGACTCAGAGGATGCAGGTGGCCTTGACCTCTCCTCTGAGCCTGGGTTTGTGTCTCCTCCCACGGTCATGGAGGAAGGCGCCACATACACTGTGGTGCTCCGTAGAGCAGCTGAGGCTCTTGACCTTGACTTGCCTACTGTTACCCTCCGAACTAACCTCCTTACTGAAGTGCTTCAGCCGGCGGCAAGTTCTATGGAACCTCTGCTTCCGTTCAATGAGGCCTTGACGGATGTTTTGAGGGGTACCTGGTCTAGGCCTGCCACAGGGGTTCCTGTGGATAAAAACGTGGCCAGGCGTCACCGCCCGGCACCGGGTGACCCTGCCTTTTTGACAACTCATCCGACACCGGAGAGCCTGGTCATTCAGGCCTCCACTTCCCAAACTGCATTCCCTACCGCTCCGCCGGATAAGGAATCAAAAAAGCTGGAGCAGTTTGGCAAAAAGTTGTTTTCCTCTGACAGCCTGGGGCTGCGGTCAGTCAACACCGCATGCCTCTTGGGCCGCTATTTTCACGCTGTATGGGACACGGTGGCGCAAACTCTGCCCCAGTGCCCGGAGGAGGTTCGGGCTGTGCTTTCCCAAGCTGTTGCAGAAGGGAAGGATGCCGCAAAGTTCGCCATTCGGTGTGGGTTGGACACCGCGGACTCTTTGGGGAGAGCCATCTCCACGACGGTGGCCTTGCGGCGACACGCCTGGCTGCGGTCCACGGGGTTTTCGGGGGATGTCCAGAGTTCCCTCATGGACATGCCTTTTGATGGTACTCGCCTGTTTGGCGATAAGGCAGACAGTGCGCTGGAGCGTTTTAAGGACTCGGGCTACAGCCAAGTCCTTGGGTCTCTCCACCACACGCCCGGCCACGTCTACCTTTCGTTCCTTTCGTGGCCGCGGAAGGGGCGCCCCTACACGCCCGTTCAGCCAAAGGCCTGTGCAGAACCAACCTCAGCGCGGGCGTGGTGGCCGCCGTGCCGGCACAGGGGGCCAGCGTGCGGGTCAGTCCACCTCCGCTCCCGCAGCATCCGCCTCAAAGCCTTCCTAGTCCGAGCTTTGGGGTGCACCCCACGCCGGTGGGCGGCAGGATTCAACATCACCTCCCCCACTGGCGCTCTGTCACTTCGGACAGGTGGGTGCTGCTAATCGTCCGAAGGGGCTACTCCCTCCCCTTCGAGTCTGCCCCCCCCGGCCATGCCACCTCAGTTCCACCGCATGTCGGGGGATCACTTGGCGCTTCTCCGACAGGAAGTCATGGCCCTCTTGGCCAAGGGGGCCATCGAGCGCGTTCCTGGGCCAGAAGTAGGGCATGGTTGTTATTCCCACTACTTTCTGGTCCCCAAGAAGGACAAAGGGGGCTTGCGCCCCATCTTGGACCTCAGGAACGTCAATCGCTTCCTCCGGAAGGAGAAGTTCAAGATGTTGACTCTGGCTCAGGTCTTGGCTGCCCTCGACCCTGGAGACTGGATGGTAGCGTTGGACTTGCAGGACGCATATTTTCACATTCCCGTCCTGCCGGCCCACCGGCGTTACCTGCGGTTCACGGTAGGCCAGGAACATTTTCAGTTTACCGTGCTCCCCTTTGGCCTTACCAGCGCCCCTCGGGTGTTCACAAAAGTGATGGCGGTGGTCACAGCTCATCTGCGCAGGTCAGGGGTGTCAATCTTCCCCTATCTCGACGACTGGTTGTTGGAGGCGGGCTCGCCCCAGGCCGTCGTCCCCCACCTTCAGACTACGGCCGACCTCCTGCATTTGCTGGGGTTCTCCATCAACGTACCGAAGTCGCACCTGAGTCCCTCTCAGAAGCTCCCCTTCATCGGAGCAGTTCTGGATTCGACGCGGTTTCGGGTTTATCCTCCCGAGCAGCGAGTCCGGGATATTCAGGCTATGATTCCGATCTTTCAGCCTCTATCCTGGGTTTCAGTCAGGATGACCCTCCGGCTCCTGGGCCTGATGGCCTCCTGCATTCTGCTAGTGCAACATGCCAGGTGGCATATGCGGGCTCTGCAGTGGGACCTGAAGTTCCAGTGGGTACAGCATCAGGGCAACCTGTCCGATCATGTCCAGATCTCGGAGGGCACTGCACGACAATTGCGGTGGTGGCTCACGAATCGCGATTGGGTCTATGGCAGATCCCTCTCCCTCCCCCAACCGGAGCACACAGTGGTGACGGATGCGTCCCTCCTGGGATGAGGTGGCCACTTGGGAGAGGCGGAGATCAGAGGCCTCTGGTCTCCGGCGGAGTCCCGGCTCCATATAAATCTTTTGGAGCTTCGGGTGATCCGACTTGCACTGAAGGCATTCCTTCCCTCTGTCCGGGGCAGTGTAGTGCAGGTGTTCACGGACAACACCACCGCCATGTGGTATTGCAACAAACAGGGCGGGGTGGGGTCGTGGACCCTATGTCAGGAGGCTCTGCGCCTCTGGACATGGCTGGAACATCAAGGCATTACCTTGGTGGTTCAACACCTGGCAGGTTCTCTGAACGCCAGGGCGGACGAACTCAGCCGCCGGTGCTTGATGGATCACGAATGGCGTCTGAACTCGGACGTGGCGCAAGGTCTCTTTCTGCAGTGGGGAAAGCCTTGGTTAGATCTATTCGCCACTGAAGAGAACGCGCAATGTCATCAGTTTTGCGCGTTGGAATTTCCAAGGCGGCACTCGCTCGGCGACGCTTTTCGTCGCGAGTGGAGCTGCGGTCTGTTGAACGCCTTTCCGCCTATACCACTTCTGTACCCAGAGTGCTGAAGAAGATTCGGCGCGACCGGGCCCAAGTCATCCTTGTGGCTCCGGATTGGGCACGAAGATACTGGTATCCCGAGCTACTCAACATGGCGATCGATCCCCCGATCCCACTGCCTCTTCAGGAGGATCTTTTGTCGCAGCAGCAGGGGACGGTCCTCCACCCGAACCTGTCCAGCCTCCACCTCCATGCGTGGAGATTGAGCGGCGACAGTTGACAGCTTTCGATCTCCCTCCCGAAGTCTGTGATGTCATTCTGGCAGCCAGGCGTCCCTCCACTAAGACGGTATACGCCTGCAGGTGGAACAAGTTTGTGGCATGGTGCACAGCTAAGTCTGTGGATCCCCTTTCTGCCCCTCTTTCTGAGGTCCTTCTGTTCCTGCTCTCCTTGGCCCAGCAGCGCTCTGCTCTGGGCACTATCAAAGGTTATCTTTCGGCTATCTCCGCCTTTCTCAGGCTTCCAGATCAGCCTTCTCTCTTTAAGTCCCGGGTTGTTAACCGTTTCCTGAAAGGCATTGCACACACGTTTCCTCCCGTGCCTTTCATAATGCCTCAATGGGACTTAAATCTTGTCTTGACCTATCTGATGTGTGCTACTTTTGAGCCCCTTCATAACTGTCCTTTACGTCTTCTTACTCTCAAGACGGCTTTCCTGGTAGCTATCACCTCTGCCAGAAGAGTGAGTGAGCTCCAGGCTGTTTCTTTTAATCCTCCTTTCCTTTCTGTTCATCCGGACAAGGTGGTTTTAAGGACCCGTCCTTCTTTCTTGCCAAAGGTTGTCACGCCCTTCCACATCAGGCAGACCATCACTTTGCCCACCTTCTTTCCACCTCCGCATCCTTCAAAAGAGAAAGAGAGGCTCCACCGTCTGGACCCAAAACGTGCGCTCTCGTTCTATCTGAAGCGCACACAACAGTTCCGGGTGGATGACCAGCTCTTTGTTGGCTACGTGGGCGCCAAAAGAGGTCGGGCCGTGCACAAATGAACCATCTCTCGGTGGGTCGTTTTGTGCATCAAAGCGTGTTACTCGTTGGCTAAGAAGGAGCCTCCTGTGGGGCTGCGTGCCCATTCTACCAGGGCGACGGCAGCCACTACTGCCTTGGGACGCGGCGTTCCCTTGCAGGATATTTGTCAGGCAGCTATGTGGGCCTCGCTGCACACATTTACCAAGCATTACTGCCTTGACAGTCAAGTCCGGAGAGACGGCTTCTTTGGCCGTTCTGTTCTCCGTGACTTTCTGGTGTAATCTATTCGCAGACCCACCACCGGGGTTGGTATTGCTGGGGTATCTATTCTAAGGTAAGGAATCTATCACTAACGTGTCTCTTTCAGATGCACAAGTTACTACTTGTGTAACGATATATCTGTAAGAGACATTAGTGATAGATTCCTTACCCCCCCCACCCATCCTCCCCGTTCTGCGAACTGATTCTAGGGTTAAGGTCATCCCTTTCAGGGCCCTAGTTTCATGGCACCAGTGGTCAGTTTCTTGCATGGCTCTGCGTTCCTGGCGTGGAAAGTCGTGTACAGAACTGACGTCAGCGCGCATGGGTGGCGCCTAAGTAGTCTCCGTGACGTCATCTCGGCGCTTACGTCGCCAGCGACGAACGCAGAGCCGCATGACGCCACCTACCGACGCGCAGGGGTACTGCTGACAAAAAACTTTCCGGATCCAGTCTGACGCCTGGGGATATTCTAAGGTAAGGAATCTATCACTAACTAATGTCTCTTGCAGATATATCGTTACACAAGTAGTAACTTGTGCGCCAAGCGCCGGGACATTCACTGAGTAGCTGCACGCTATATAAAAGACACTCATTCATTCAAGTGTCCCCTCAGGCACGTGAGATGGTTGCTTTTAAGCATCTGCCTATCCTATTCTGCAATGTAGCAAAGGCCTACAATGTACTGACATGAGTGCAGAAAATTATAGCAGGACCTCAGTTTCCATTTGTGCCAATCCAGCATCTTTCACAAGAGCACTGACTTGAGAAACATCAAAGAAAAAAAACTAAAGGAGAACGTTTAGATTCTGCTAGCTCAGAAGTGGAGTCTGATCAACTCTGCGGTTAAAGAGATGGTGCCCGCCACCCGGGTACCCAGTGGTTGCTACTGCTGTTACCTGAGCAGTAAGGAGAGGTATGACAGGAAGAACTTCCTTAACTTCCGGATTTCATTTCATTTCATAGGGAGAGTAATCTTTGAGAAAGAGGTGTGTGTGTGTGTACATGCATGCATGTGTGCGTGCGTGTGTGTGTTTTGTATGAGCAAAGCCAATGTTCAATGAAAACTGCAGCATCTTTTAACATGTTTTGTTTTGTAGGTCTAGGAAGACTTTTGTCAAAAGAAAATGGTGGCAGAGGTATGCAACTAATGTATTAATTAGTATATATTTTAACTTCAGAGAGTAGCTTAACAAACCATGGTGTTTCTTAATTTCTTCAACTTATTATTAGGATAGGCTTATCTTTTTTGATGCAGAGTTCTCCACCTGGACTGCGGAGTTTCTGCAGTCATAAACTTACTATTAGGACAAGCCTATCTTTTTATGTGTGGAGTTCTCTGCCCTGACTGCAGATTCTCCACAGTTGTAAACTGACTATCACAAGTAGATAGTTTGCATTCATGAATCAGGCCCTGTGTTTTCATTTATACTTATTGTGCTTTAGCAGGACCTTCACAGCAGTGCTGTTCGCATCATCCCAAGAGTGGAAAGAACAGAGTTACATACTGGGTAGCTGCTTTGGAACGATGAATGAATACAGTGGTTGAGTAGTGCTGTGCATGACAAAGAATAGTTGTGCATGCTATGTAAATGTAAATACGGAATGGCAGTCAAGGAGGACCATTTTGTTGATGCACGGGCAAGGGTTGAATGTTGGATACCTTGACTCCTGAAGGAAAGGAGGTGGGTTTTTAGTTATCCACTGAGCTCCACCAGGAATTCATACACATACATGCGAACATGGGTATGCTATCATACATTGTGCTATATTCCTTTTAGCCCCAAGAGCACATAAGAAGCTTCTGCCAGAAACAAGCAGGTTCATATTATAAAGGGACCATGAATCATAGAGTTTCTAAGACCTCTAGTTACTACATGTCACCCATGACGAGTACAGTTCATTGAGACCACTGGAATTTTGATGTTATACTTTTCTTTTTCTCTTCACAGATTATTCTGTGGTTCTTCCCACTGAAGAAATAGATCTTAATTAGTAGTGGTACCTTCAGGTGCGTAACTTTCTTGATTTCCACCCTGGAATGATGTATCCTGTTTATCCATAGATATGAGTGATACAGAGTCCTGGCAATTTGTGCAAACCATCAAGTGAATATCATGGGAGGACAATATTTTGAGAGATTTGGCAGTCCGATACAACACTCAAACATGCAACCTTTCGAAATTAAACGTGTGATGATTTGGGTGTGCTGTGATCTCAGGTATCCATGTACATTGACATGAGGTGTGGGTGAGTCGGCCAGATGTGTGCAGTATGTTTCACAGTATCCTTATAACTGTGCCCTACTGTAATCGTTTTGTAACACAAAAGGGGGCGGAGCATCACCCACTCAGGCCCAGACTAGAAGCCCCAGGGAATGGGCCCGACCACCAGTCCTTCAGGGAGGCGTCCTGTCTGGCACGGGTATAATGGAGGCCCCCACAGTCCCCTTGGTGCTGGGGGGGGCCCCAGAGTTTCTTGTTTTGAAGGGGCCCCCCTCACCCTCTAAGCCGTGCCTTGCAGAGTGTGTGCAATGGTATTGAATATGAAATAGTTAAATGCTCAGGAAAACCACTCTGCTTCCTCGAGCAGGACCCTGCAGCGTAGGGAGGGCCTACCATTCAGGCCCCCCTTATTGAGCCCAAGACCAATGAATGTCTACGCGATCTGGAAGGTACCGGGTTCACTCATTACATTCTGCAGGGGGGCCCCATCATTTTGCCTTTTGCTACTGCGTCCGGGTCAGGCTCCAATGCAAGTCCTATCATATCCCATCCCGTGAATTAGTGAGCCGTTCTCACCTGCTGGTGGAGCTGCTGTACTACATCATCCTCTAATTTTGCCTAGCGGCAGACTTCGTGCTGCCAAGCTGCCAGCGGCGATTGAATATCAAAGGAGTTGCTAAAGGTTTTCCACTTACACAACTAAATATGGCAGGAAGGAGAATAGCACTTAGCCTCTACAATACAAGGTATACATTTAGGGGTCTGTTAGGCACTCTGAAAATTAGCAAAACCATGTATGGGCTTAGAAGCCCTGCTTGATCAGGTCTTTCTGACAGAGATGCTGCCATTTTTCAGATGTGGACACAAAAGCAAATGCGTCTTTGGAGACACCAACTAGGAAGTGGTGCATATTCAGTGCACCGCATCCCCCCGCCCCATGGTACCTCTAAGAAATTGGATTACTGGTTGAGGGGGTGAAACCCTACTCGAGCAACAACTGCATTCCTTATCAGGATTAAGTCATAAGCAAACCCCAAATTAACCTGTGCTCAATCCTCTGGTAGCTTGGCACAAAAGCAGTCCGACTTAATTTAGAGGCAATGTGTAAAGTTTTTATACAGCACTTCAATCTGTAATAGAGTCAAACAAAACACAAGAGAAATCCCACACCAATTTCGAAAAATAGAGTAAAATGTAATAAATAATTTAAGACCAAAACAGCAAAAATCCAATCAGAACTGGAGATATGGGGGGGCGTGGCTTGAGCGCCGATGGGGATGGCAGCGGGCTGATCTCGCTCCGGACCGAGATCGAAACGAGATACGAGGAGCGGCGAATTCCGACCTCTGCTGAAGCTCTTGGGCATGCCTTTCGTTGTCGGAATGCCTGATGCATTGCAGGACATTGTTTTTGAGCTGCGGTGAGCCTCCAAGCGCCTAATTTTCTCCTTTGATATGCGGCGCGCTCCCTGTGTGGACCGCGGCCGCCATCTTGTGCTTTTAGCGGTTTTTCTCTCAGCGCGGCAACTTTCACTTTCCAGACATGCCGCTTTATCTACAATGACTGCAACTTCTTGGGCATGAAGGGGGCCAGCTAGTTTCCTCAATGTTAATGCTGCTACTGTCTTAAATTCTGCTTTGCTCTGTGACACGCGTCATTTGCCCAGCGCGACCGCCATTTTGTGTTTCCTGCTTCACTCGCCTCAGAGAGGAGACCGGCTTCTTTAGAGTGTACTGTTTTGCCGCAATGCCTGCATTTCTAATAAGAAGGGCCGGGGCCAACCAATTTCATAGGTATCTATACCTCCAGTTATTTGGATGCCAATTCTGCCTGTGAAGTGCCTCTGTCCTCGAAATGCGAATGTCACTTGGTTTCTCTGCATTATTTGAATTTAAGGATCGCTTATTCACATAGTTCTCTTGGCTGTGCACTGTTTGGCGGTATTGTGACTACTTACTGGTACCTTTTATGTCTGCCTACGTCACTCGTGCTCGCCCTTCAACAATATGCTTTGAGATTGCCTCATCTACTCATTGCTTCATATTCTTCACACGTCTGTTCAAGTGGGTTGCTACACTCATTGCATAGGGCTCCTCATGTTCTGAGTGTTTCTTCTGGCTGATTGGATGATGCTCTCCAGTGCAGAGTGACAATAACCGTATTCCTGTTTTCTCAAGCAGGTAGCAAGTTCAACGGTTACTACACGTTTTATACTCTGCTCCTTCCGAGGCCTCCTTTTTCTGCCCCATTTTTTCCTCATATATCTCTGCATGGAACCTTCTTTTCTTTGGGTCAGAGGAATCCCTCAGCAAATATGGCTTCTTCCCGTAAGGATCCTAACCCAGTCACTCCATCTAAACGTAATCGGAAGGAGTCTAATTCACCCACTAAGTCACCACTACCTATATCAATGGAGGATCTTATGGAGGAGATAAAGATACTCAAACCCTTTGTTATGGACACTAATGCCACCCTTCAGAGATTGGATGAGAAGTGGTCCAACTTGGACTCCAGAGTGTCTGCGGTGGAACAACGTATTAGCGATACTCAGGATGTGATACCTCAAGTTAAGGCTATGTCCAAAGAGATTGATCTCCTCAAGGCGCAAACAGAAGACTTGGAAAATCGCAACCGGCGCAATAATCTTCGTATTTATGGAATTCCGGAAGGAGAGGAGGGATCTGATATGCTGGTCTTCCTGAAATCTTTCATTCCCAAGATTGTTGGTCTCAAAGATGGTACAGCTCTTAATTTACAACGTGCACATCGTATTGGCCCTAAAACTGGTGGTATGTCTTCTTCTTCTTCGTAAGCCGGTCGCCCTAGAGGAATCATTGTTTTATTTCTGGAATACACGGAGTTGTTAACAGTTCTTGCAGCGGCAAAGTCAAGAAAACAGATGTTGTGGTCTGGCCAAAAAGTCTTCTTCTCTCAAGATGTGGCCCGTGCCACTGCGGCTCGGCGCAAGGAATTCCTTTCACTCCGCCCGGCTCTTCGATCCATGAATGCCAGATATGGTTTGGTTCACCCCTGCTTTTTCAAGGTTACCTATAAGGAGAGGTCTTATTCCTTTGATCGCCCTGAGGACTTGAGACAATTTATCTCACGCCATAAAGGAGAAGGAATGGATTTTGGAGGGTCTTGATTTGAATCTCATTGTTGTGCTCGTTATGTCACCTGTGTTTCAGTTTAACGTTTCTATTTTAACGTTTTGATGTCGATCATATTTCAGATGTTGTTGCGCATGTTTGTTTAATTGTTGTTCTTTACTACCAGGATCTGTTAACCCCTTTCCGTGGCCAATTTATATTGTGATTGTTCTTTGTCTCCCCTTGTAGCTGTTTTTCACCTGGTGCCGACCCATTCCTTAGATGTCTCCCTCTTTCATGCCCCCTCATCCTGTCCCCAGGGTTCACTGTTGCGTCTCAGGTTTGGTAAGTGTTCAACCTTTAGTTGCTAATTTGAGTGTTGTTGTTCGCCCGTTCTACTTATATTTATGTAGTCGGTCTCCTCTGTTTTGTTATTAAATATCTGCTCTTTTTTATTTTATTTATCTTTTTCTATTTAGCAGGTTTTTTTGATCTCGGTTCCGGGGGGTTTTGCTGTCTGTCCTCTCCTGCGGCTCCCCGCTCCCGATGCCATTTACCTTACTCTGGCTATTTACCTCGCCCTTCTTGACTGAAGTCTCTCGGCTTCTAGTCAACTGTTTTTTTTCTATCTTTTATACCCCTTACCCTTTCCTTCTCTCCTCTCTCCTCTTCTTTGCTCTTTCTCTTCTCTTTTTTCTCACTTATACTCTTTCCTTCCTATTCTATGGTTCCACTTGTTTTTCTGTGTTTTTATCTTCCATATTTGATTATTTGATTGTATCTTCACTGTTTCTTACTCTTTATTTCCCTTCTAAAATTTCCAATCTGAATTTTTTTATCTTTACATGCATTAATTCTGATATTCCTAGACACCTTTATAGTGATTATATATTTATGTTGAAGTATATGATGATTTTGTCAGTATCAATGCTTTTGTCTGCCTTGCAATGACTGAAAATGTTCGAATTATTTCATGGAATGTCAAGGGATTGCGTAACCCAGTTAAAGAGCAGCGGGTTCTTACCCATCTCTCTAAGCTCCAGTGTAAAATAGCAATGCTACAAGAAACGCATCTTAATGAGAATGATGCTAACTCCCTTAAAAAACAATGGGTGGGGCATGTTTATAGTTCCCCTTCGAAAGACAGGAAAAATGGAGTAGTCATATTATTTCATAAATCTTTATCACTCACGATAGATAAAGAGGAGAGAGACGAGGATGGTCGTTGGCTTCTTCTCCACACTACTATTAATGGATCTCATGTTTCCTTGCTTAACATTTATGGCCCCACAGGCATTGATTCACATTTTTGGCACTCCATGTCGCACACCCTTCATGCATGTTGTGGTTCTAATCTCATAGTGGGTGGTGATTGTAACCAGATTATGGACCCTTTTACAGATAGGAAATCCTCCTCTAGATGTATTCCAAATAAAATGCAGAAAACATTTGCTAGAACCATTAATACAAGGGGCTTAGTCGATGCATGGAGAATATTTAATCCTGATAGTTTAGAATATACTTTCTACTCTCCCACGCACAACTCTACCTCTAGAATTGATTATATTTTTTTAAGTCCACACCTTCTTCCCAACTTATTACACGCAGAGATTGGCTCAATTCTTATTTCTGACCACGCTCCTGTTCTGATTAGTTTAGATCTTCCTTCCTTATCTTCTAAATCTCGTCGTTGGCGTTTTAATAATTATCTCCTTAAAGATCCTTCTTTTCTTGAGCAGTTTAAGGGTTTTATTTCTGAATTTTTTACACTTAACATCAGCCCAGATATGCCCTTTCATACTGTATGGGATTCTTTTAAGGCAACAGCTAGAGGCTTCATTATTGATTATGTAGCTCGCAAGCGGAAACAATATCGCAAGGAATCCGTTACTTTGCTCTCTTCCATTAAAAAATTAGAGCACGCCTATTTTTCTTCTAAATCTGCAGACACCCTTAAAATGCTAATCCAAGCAAAGCTTGACTTTAATAGAAAATCTACTGAAGAAGCTTCCGGGACTTTGTTAAAGATTAACTCTAAATTTTATGGTGGTCGCAATCGTGCTGGTAAATTATTGGCAAACTATTTAAAGATTAAGTCGCAAAGATCCAGAATAGTAAAGATTATTGATGATTGCGACATTCCTCGTTTTAAAGATGAAGAAATATTACAGTGCTTCACAGACTTCTATAAGACCCTTTATACCCCTGAGTCTTCTCCTTCAGAAGGAGATCTGGATTCTTTTTTTAACTCTTTACCTCCCCGAACTTCCCCTCTCCCTGATTGCTCCTTTTTGGAGAAGGACATATCTCTCTCAGAGATTAAATCTGCTTTGTCTTTGTTACCTAAAGACAAGGCCCCTGGTCCGGATGGACTCACTGCCGAATTCTACTCCTGCTTTTCTTCCGTTCTTTTGCCTCATCTTTTATCTCTCTTCCAATATTTTGTCCTGAATGGTGAGGCCCGAGGCACTTTTCTTGAGGCTATGATCTGTCTCATTCCCAAAAAAGATAAAGATCCCTCCAGATGTTCCAATTATCGTCCTATATCTTTGATTAATCTTGATTGTAAATTATTTGCCAAGATACTAGCCCTTCGTATCAATCAGGTCCTTCCTGATTTAGTTGGTTCTGAACAAACGGGGTTTGTAAAAGGAAGGAATATTTCTGATAATTCTAGAACTTTCCTAAATATCATTCATCTGGCTTCTAAAAGCCTTTCCCCTATGGCTGCCATAACATTGGACGCCGAAAAGGCTTTTGACCGTGTTCATTGGCTCTTTATGATGCGTTCCCTTGAATGGCATGGTTTTGGCCCATCTATTCTGTCCCTCATCAAATTATTATACTCCTCACCGTCTACTTCAGTTTTTGTTAATGGTTCTCAATCCTCTTATTTTCCTCTACAAAGGGGCACTCGTCAAGGCTGTCCTCTTTCTCCGTTACTTTTTATCCTCTCTCTTGAGCCCTTTCTCCACTCTCTAAGGCATTCTCCATCTTTCCGAGGCTTTAAGTATAAATCCGTTGAAATTAAATTTACTGCCTATGCAGACGATATTATGTTATACGTTTCTGACCCATCCTCTTCTATGCCTGCTTTTGTCGAGCTTCTTTCTTCTTACGCGGCCCTATCTGGTTATAAATTAAATTTCTCCAAATCAGAAATACTTCCCTTAAATAAATTTTGTTTAAAGAGCATGTTTGAAGGTATCGACTTTAAATGGAATACTTCTACTATCACATGCTTAGGTATTAAATACTCTTCTACCCTTACAAAAACGATTCAGGTTAATTTGGAAGAGGTTTTATCAAAAGTAAATAATATGGCAGATAAATGGTCTCCCCTTTTTTTATCTTGGTGGGGTAGATTGGACTCCATCAAAATGATGATGCTTCCTGTCATCAATTTTTACTTATCCATGTTACCGGTTAAAATACCATTGACATTTTTTAAAACACAATGGAATTCTGAGTAAATATCTCTGGAACGGTAGGAAGGCACGCGTTTCTCTTGCAATTCTATCTGCCCCTAAGGATCGGGGTGGTGTTCATTTTCCCAACTTTCGACAGTATCACTCTTCTTTTCTCATCCGCCAAATGTTACCTTATTTATCTACCTTGGGAGCGACTTCTACTTCGGTATGGTATAGACTTGAGAAATCTCTGATCTCTCCTTTCCCTTTTTCTCTTTTAGCCGGCTTCACTCATCCCCCTCGTTCGTTTAACTATCCAACTATTTCTAAATTTATCTCTACCTTTCATTCTATTAAGTGTAAATCTCACAGTCCTTTACAGTTATTTTTGGACTCTTCTCTTTGGCATAACAAGAGTATCAAAATTTCTAACCGCACCATTTTTTGGAAAACATGGGCCACCAAAGGGATCTTTCAGGTTAAGCAGCTAATACAGGATTCTCGCTGTCTTTCCCTACAAGAAGTCCAGTCAACATTTGATCTACCCTTGTCCTCATTACTGAGATATGAATCTTTAAGAACGCTTCTAATGGCTCAACTTTCTCTACTTTCTAGCTCTCCAACTCCTCCTCAGGATCCTCTAATTGAGCCTCTATCCATTTCCCCTTTTATTAGAGCCTCTCATGTTTACAAATACTTACACTTCTCCTCACTTAACCGCCCTAAAAATAAAATTGAACTGTCATGGGAATCTGAGCTACAACATACTCTTTCCGTTCAAACATGGAACTCCATTTGGACACGCATACTTCATACCTCTTGTAATTCAAGCATTACTCAGACTCTTTATTATTTTTATCACAGATTGTTTTTCACTCCATTATCACTTTCCAAGTTTGGTTCAGATTTATCCCCGAATTGTTGGGTGTGTCCTACTGTTCTTGGCTCTTTTATGCATTCCTTTTTTCTTTGCCCTAACATTGCTCGTTTTTGGACTAAAGTATGTGAAGCAATATCCTCTATTTGCAATATCACATTTCCCTTTGACATCTACTCCATTTTTCTGGGCAGTAATTCCACTAACTTGTTGTGTTCTTGCAAGGTGGGCAAATTTGTCGATTTGTTAATTGCTATTGCATTTCAGGTAATTACTTCTAACTGGAAGGATGCCTCTAAAGTCTCCTTTTCAGTTTGGTGGAACCTTCTTTGCTATCATCACAGACTAGACAGAGCTTCTTCCAAAACTTCTCAGCAACTTATTCATAAAGAAGCCCTCTGGTCTCCACTTACCAATTATATATCTGCTTCTGCACTGCGTAATCAAGATAGCTCTTTTGTTTTTCAACCACCATAAGTGGTGTACAGTCATCATTTTGTTTCTTTCTAGGATACAATTTTCTGTTATAACTTCAATGTTTCAATATAATAACAGTTGAAGATATTGTATTGTCTTTGCTTCCTTTCCTTTTCTCTTTTTCATTCTCTTTTCTCCTTCTTTCCCCACCTTACTCTTCTTTTCTTCCTTTCCCTCTTCTCTATTTCTTCTCTTTTTTCTACCCAAAAAAACTCAAAATGTAAAATGCTATTTTGTCTTTAGGTACAATTCTTTTATTATTGCTTTTCTTTTTCTGGGAATATTTGTATACTTAAGATAGACTTCTGTTTGTCATTCATTCCATCAAATCATCTATTCAATTTGTTTAATCCAAAGCTAATTTTCCTATACGCCTGTTAGTTATTGTACCTGTGTTTCAAAATTTTTCTCTTTTAATAAAGCTCTTTAAACTCAAAAAAAAAGAACTGGAGATATGCAACTTTTAAGATTTAAATATATTACCAAAAAGCACAAAGCGCCAACTGTGGCTATTTGATAACGTCGGATCGGGACAAAGACACAAATTAAGGCCGACCACCATGGAGTTCGGGCTGGCTACAGGAACCCAGTTAGGCCAGCTGAACAAAGTACCTTAAATCCTGGTTGCGGAGTTTTGCAAGGTCCTGGGTCGAGGATCGGTCATGCGGCCGAAGCAATGCGAGGTCCTGGTGTGGAGATGCATTGTGCAGATGCGTTGTGCAGCGTTGGTTCCAAGGAGCGCCAAGGCTATGATACGATGTCCTGCATCATCTTTAAGGAAGCTGTCGACGAGGGGACTTGCGATGCAAAGTCCTGCATCGAGGATGCGTTGCTCACCAGATGGTTCAGAAGGAGCTGTGAGGTTTGCAATGAGGAGTCCTGCAGTGACACCGAGGATGCTGTCAATGAGGGGCTTGCGATGCGAGGGCCTGCGTTGAGGATGTGCCATGCTGCAGCAGCTCTGAAGGAGCTACGGTGGCTTGCAATTCTGAGTCCAGCGCCATTGTTGAGGGTGCCATCGAGGAGAGGCTTGCTATGTGAGAACTGGCACCGAAGATGCCTCGCTTACCAGCTCCGATGCAGATTTCACGGGAGGCAAATCTTGAGGTGTTGGTCCCATTGGGACCACAGCTGGGCTGGCAGAGCACCTTCAGGCCCACTTCGAAGGGTCCACGACTGGGGTGGTACCACTTGGGAGGGTAGGATGCACAGCAGGCTAAGTCCAGGTGCTGGGCTTCCAGGTGATTGAAGGCATCCCACCCTTGACAATAGTCAGGAGGCCAGCCAACTAACCCTTGAAGTCACTCTGGTGGTCCTGGGTTCAAGAAGCATGTCCAGTCCTTCACTAGGGCAGCAGGGAAGGAGAGTGGCAGTCTTTCTTGCAGAGCAGCACAGCAGTTCATCCTCAGTGTTTCTCCACAGATCCAGATGTGTACTGAAGAGCTCGGCCTAGGGGTATAAAACTTAAAGCTGGTGCCCACTATGAAGTAGAAGGTTTTGAATGTCCTCCCCGCACCCGAGGTGTCAGGCGTCCCTTTTCTCCCTGTCTTGGTCCCAGCATGTCTGAGTTCACAAAAGATCAGTGCCAACCTTTTGTGAGAGTGCCCAGGCAGAGCTTTTGTAATGTGCAAGTGTGGTAGTTGACAGTTCCTCCCCCTCATCAACTCAGATGTTGTCAGGATGGGCAACTCTATCTTCCCTTTGTCTCACTGTCTGGGAGCAATACACAAAGACCAACTTCTAGTTACATCTAGACATATGATGTGACTCACAGACAGGCTGCAGGCACTAAATGAATAGGACGAGAAAATGGCAACTTTGTAAAAATTATATTTTCAGAATTGTGACTAAAAATCCAACTTTACCATTAAAGAGGGCTTTTAATTACAATTCTTTAGACACCAAACCCGACATTCCTTCCAGCTCCCAATTTAAAGTCAGCACTTACTAAATGTAATAAGCTAACCTAATGTTATTCTATGGGAGAGGTAGACCTCAAAGTAGTGAAAAACAAATTAGAGAGTTTTTCACTACCAGGACATGCAAACCCTAAAAGTTCATGTCCAATTTTTTAAATACATTGCACAATGCCCTCTGGGCTGATTTGGGCCTGCACTGCAGGTGTTTTAAATGTAATAAAAAGGGAAGTTTGTGCCTTGGAAGAGGTTTATCTTTGAACGTCGAAATGGAAGTTTTAAACTACACACATAGGCTGCAGTGGCAGGCCTGAGACATGTTTAAAGGGCTACTCAACCGTGCCCACTAGTAACATTTAATTTACAGGCCCATATAGTTCCACTTTAAAAGGAACTTCCAAGTAAATTAAACATGCCAATCGGGTGTAAGCCAACCTTATAATTTTTAAAAGAGAGAGCACAAGCACTTTACCAGTGGTAAAGTGTGCAGAGTCATAAACCCAGCAAAATGAAGTCAGCATAAACAGGATTCTGGAAGGCAATAAGCTGGGGGGAAAACCACGCCAAGGATGTCAGGTTGAACAGCTAACCTAATCAAAATAGCTACTGTGATCCCAAAAGGCAAGCTGGGTTCACTTTCAGTGAAGGACAGAGTTGCATTTTGTATCTCTCATCTATGCTCTCCAGTCCACACATTGGAGAGAATGCAATTATTATTTAGTTGGATGGACTTTGCCAGCATACATGGGGCGCACCGATAGGGTGGACTCACTACCAACAACCCAGACTTTACAACCAATCTGTTTTTGTGCATATAATTAGTGTCACTTAACATTATTTTGTTGTTAGAATTGTTTTCAGGTCATTTTGTGCTTTCTATCTCTTAATCTAATTGTATGTACCTTTTGTGTTTTTTTCTTCAACAGGCTTATTAATGGTTGACATCAGCTGTGGAGAATTTTTCTTAAATGCCTCACTGATCAGAGGAATCAGATTTTCAAAATATCTGAATATATATATTGTTATTACTGTATTATGCATGTATTTAATGTTTATTTTAAAATAGTTTCTAATATTATTTTGTTCTTTATGCATTAGCTCCCTAATAAAATAGAATAGCAGAAATAAACATATGAGCAGTTAAAAACCCCAAGAAACATAGAAAAGCAAGAACAGATCCACTTTTAAATTCTGGTATAGTAAGAAAACTCCATAAAGGGGGTGGTTACTGAACAATTTCCCACAATTCATAAAGAAAATAACAAATAACTAGAAAATACAGTGAACCAAGTGTGATTTCAGTGCTCTACAAAAGTTGAGTTTGTTTTTAAAAATGTAATTCTGTCTTTTTCAATGCTTGCAATGTTATTTAGGAATGTTAGCATAGAAATATTTAATAGATACCTTAGTTTACTTATATTTACCTGAATTGTCAAATTTGAAACTTTTGAGCAAGTTGAATTTAATAACATTTGAATAAAGTCAATAGGTTCATGTTTTGAAAGTAGCAAAACAGGTGTGTGTAAAGGTTAGTTGACTGAAGGACAGAGCTATGGGGGGTCAAAATTCTAGGGTTACACCATGTGATTAGAAAATTCTACTGTATTGGTATCATTGAGATTTGTAGTCCCCAATATAACACATAGTCTATCAGTTATAAGGATTGTAGGAGAGTAGGATCTGCTTCTTAAAGTTACCCCCACTTTTTGCTCATGTTGGCCTAGTCTGACTGGGATCCTGCTATCCAGGACCCCAGTCTATCTGCTTTCTCCTGTAAATTGCAATGCATGAACTTTAGGTACACTCCAGATTGGATACTGGGGTACCCTTATAAGTCCCTAGTATATGGTACCCCAGAGGCCTCCCATGGGCTGAAGCATGTATTATGCCACCCATGAGAGACCATTCGAAATGACACAACAGGCCTGCTACAGCAGCCTGTGTAAGCTGGTGCTTGCACCACTTACTTAGATATAGGTTCACTATATCTATCTAAATCACTACACTTAAAAACCTATCAGTCACCCCTATGGCAGGCCTTATCAATCCGGAAGGCAGGGTGCTGGGGTTTACGTGAGAGGGTGCCCCTGCATGAGCAGAGCCCCTCTGCAGCCTTCGGAGACCATTCTCTAAGGTTGTCTGTGATGCAGCCAGACATATATGTTTAAGTGCATTATAACCTCGCGGTAAATGCTAACTTTAAAACGGCTGCTTAGAAACATGTCGTGTTTGGTGTCAAACACCTTGGAATCATACCTCCACACCAGTAACTGGTGTGGGAGGTATGATTCCACCCTTGTAGAACCACTACTGTGGGTCACCGGTCTACCCGGTACCAGCTTTCTCGACCTGGGCAGCACAAAATGGATGCTGCCAGCCACAGACACGAGTCTGCCCTCCTGCTGCTGAGCCAAGCTCGAGCAGAGGAAGACCTGACAATAGGTTTCCTGTCACAGGAAGGTGTTACCACCTCCCAGACAGGATTTAGTGTATTGGGGCTGGGTGGGTGCACTCTCAGAGTGCCAGAAAGTCTGCACTGGGGGCACATTTGGTGTCTCTGTGCATAGTCCAGCTAGAACCAGTTCTGGGAGCCGTTGGCTCCTGCCCCGGCGCGAAACTGGACAAAGGACATGGGTGTAGCCACCCCTCTGTCCTGCCCCTCCCCTAGGAGGGTCCCCAGAGTCAGTCTGCAAAGAAACCAAGTACTTTGACGGTCTACACTTCGCTGGACGACAGAAGAATCTCCCTTGGAGTAAAGGAGTTACTCCCCTGCAGCAGCAGGCACCTAAGCGCATCTGACCGGCTTGCATCTCCAGAGCTCCTGCGGACTCCGAAGATTTCTGCAACACAGGAGGTGGGTTCCCAAAGGTCCCCGAGGTAGATCTGACCTCTCAGCGATTCTGAAACCAGTATCCCTCGTGGGGGCCGTGCAACCCGTACCCCTGTGCACCGCATCTATTTGCAAGTGCATATGCTTGTGGGCAATCCCATAGCTTGTGCATTGGACTACGTGCAGTCCCGACTCCGAGCAACATTTGCACCGAAGATATCCGGCCTCCACTCCACGAGTGCTCTGTGGGCTGGTCCTTTGTGAAATCGCTCAAGGTCACCTCGCGATCCCATCCCTGGCCCGTTGGCCTGTGGGTCCTGGCGATCGTCATCTTGTTTGTTCTTGGGCTTCCCTGGTTGCTCCAGACGTGCCCTGACTCTCCATTGCTTGGAGAGTCCCCTGGTCCTTGCTGGTCCACACCGTAACCTGTTTCCTCTGCCTGCATGGGTTGCCGTTGCCAAGGCTTGTTGGTGCTCCAGCCGGACACTGAACCCTCAGCTCTCGACATCCTTCATGGGACAGCTCACCTCTGGACCCTGGTCGTCGTCGGCGTCTCCTGGTCCCTGTGGCTGCAGAGACAAACATCCTTTCTCTTCACCTGAAGCACCCGACATCGGTGGGCATTCGACTACCGAGCCCCTGGTCACCTGAAGTGACCCAGACTTTGTCCCCTCTGCTTTCAGGTTCTTCTCACCTCGGATCCAGGCTTGGATTCCACCGGACACTCTTCGCCTTCCTGGCAGCAGTACTTTCTTGCAGCTCTCCATTGAAAACTACTGAGGTTTCCGACACCACTTGAGCACTGTTCCCTCCAAGGTGCGCGCATGGGCGGGCGCGCACCTATATCTCCTGGAGCGCGCATTGTAAATTACAAAGCGCGCACAGGCAACTGAGGACCGTCGCGCCGCCGCTTTTAAAATGCGTGCGGCGCGAAAACGGTCAGATTGTGTCCCTTTTTGTAAGTAATCATGTTAATCGCAGCGCCCGTCAAGCGCTGCAATTAACATGATTACTTTAACAAAGGCACACAATCTGCCCTGCTGTTGTGCCCTATTAACAAATGAAAGGCAGCAAGTCTACAAGCACGTCGTGCTTGTAGACTTGCTGCCTTTCATTTGTGAAAGGCAGACCAAGCAAGCAAGGACAGAGAGCCGGAATGGGTGTCTCGAAGCAGAGGGTTGTTAGGGTGAAAGCGTGGTTGCGGGCCCATAGGAGGTCTGTAGGTGGTGGCCTCAGTAAAGATGTTTTTCGTAGCTGCAAAGACTTAAGTGGCGGGGTTTAGAAGACGCGGGAGGGCCCTGTAGAATGACAAGACCTGAGGAGATGACTAGACTGGGATGTCGGGAAACCGAGGGGAGAGGCCCTGGCGGGGGTCTGCCTAGCCTAGCGAAGCAGGGGACATAAATAGATAAAATTGAATGTCCGAGGAAAGACGAAGGAATTGTATTATAGTACTGAGGCTCTCCAGTCAGTTAGCAATGAAAGCCTGAAAGACAACTGAGCAGCAACTGGGTGCTATGGGAATCAACTGAGCTCCAGCAAGAATCTGTGCAAATCCTACTGAGGCCCTCGGTCTGTCCCACAGAGGATCCCATGGTGTACTATACATAGTCTTGTGGGCAGCCATTTCTGGAGCCCAGTGATGAGTACGGATGACACGTCACTGCACAACCTCTGGCTCTTGATACGCAGCGCCGCGCTATGGACTGGGAACTTTCAGTGGGTCATTTTCACTCCGTGACTAGTGTGGCAACAACAAAAACAAGAAGTTGGATTCATGTCCTCGCGCACAGGCGACCTGCTGCGTCACAGGTGGTGCAATCCCCGACTCCCCAAGGAGTGCACTGGGGCATTTATTAGAAACAGGTCTGCAGCAAAAGGGGGTGCTGGATTATTACAGACACGGAAGTCGATTTTTGTTGACACTATAATATTTTAATTGAAGGCAGACCTTTACATACATTGGAATCTAAACTCACCTCGTCATAATGCCGTCATTCCAATTTTCATGGCACGATTTGGCTTACACATATTTACTTTTTATCAAATAAATTAAGAATGTGCGTTCTTTATTCTTTTGGCTGTATTTTTAATTGTTGGTGATTCCACGTTCAGCGTCTCCCCAAAATGAACTCTTGGGAGGTTGTGACTCCATGGGCCGCGTCACTCACGACATAATGTTCTAAATGACAGTGATTACATCTGCAGTATGCCATTGCCCGGGACTGTCTGTATTAATGTAATTGGCCCCAGCTGTCTCTAAAAAGGACTAATCCGTGGGCTACAACAGGAATATGCAGGCAGTCGTTTTCCTTGACCACAGATACACCAGAGAGGACCTGGCATCATGCATATTAAATATAGCTGTCACAGAATGAAACACAGTCACTTACCTTCGGCAATGATTTTTCTGCTGGATACCCTTTCTACCTGCAGATTGCTCACCTTTGAATCTCCCAGGCGCCAGGCTGATTCTGGAAACATCTGACTTCACCAGTAGGAGGCACTCGCTCTGTCTCAACACCAGAAGTGGAGTCATGGGGATTCTACTGGAGCCCACCCTCGCCCGCAACATTAGTTCTCATCGGTTTTTAAGTGCGTCTCTCAAAATTGAGACAGAAATAATGTCTACAAGGAAACGGGTGCAGTGCTGTAAACTAAACTGCCATTTTTTAATGCATTTCTTCGGAAAAGTGGGTGGGAGGAAATCATTGAAGAATCTGCAGGTATGTAAAAGATCATTACCAAAGGTAAGTAGCTTTTTTATTCTTATGGATATTTCTGTCTGCAGATTCCTCAGCTTTAAATAGATTGCCAAGCAATAACCTGGCAGGTGGGTCTGAAACAAATTAAAAAAGAAAGTCCAGTAGGATTGAGCGGGTGAAGTAGCCATCCCACCTAATCTCAGAATCCAAACTAAAGTTTGGCAAAGGTGTAGAGGGAGGTCCCTGTGGCTGCCATACAGATGTGTTCCATCGGCACTCCTCGAGCTAAAGCTGCACTGGAAGACTTTCCCTGGTGGAAAGGGGCTTGTAGGCTCTTAGGCGGCTTCTTCTTGCCAGGGTGTAGGAGATCCTGGTGCACGTTTTCCTTTTGCACCGCCTTGCCTTTTTGTTGCCTGTGTAACTCCGTTCCGTTGGAAGCTTTTTTTGTGTGTGTGTTAGGCATGCCAGATGACAACAAAAGGAAGGCAGGCATGGGCAGGCATGGTGGGATTTCATGCACATTTTCACCCAGAGTGCCCCTTCAAGACGGCCAGTGATTTCATCTTCACTTGTAATAGTGTGTCTATGCACATGGGTCCTTCTTTCCGATTACCTACTCCACACCAAAGACAGCACCTACCAATTATCTGGTTACTACTCTACCCTAACTCACACTCTTAGTTCTTGCAAAAGAGAGAGTAGTAGTCTCTTTGCTCCTGCTCACCTCATTCATTGGCGCAGTACTTCGTGCTGCCGGGTTTCTATATCCGCTTCACAGGTCTGTGCCTCCCTGTCTTGGCTCTCTGGGTATCCAAGGATCTCTGTAGTTCACTACAGAGAAGAACATCCCATTAAGAGGCACCGATGACCATCCAGGTGAGCCCTTCAATGGAGCTCTGTGCATCTTCTTTTTCTTGGCTGTGATTTTGGCCACACCACCGGTAACGTTCAAATTGAGGTTTATTCGATTCATCTGTGAGCCAGGCATGATGACCCTGCCTTGTCACCTAAGGTTCATTCAACCATCTATATTTGTAAGAAAGAAACACAGATTGCTTTATTGGTTCTGTGAACTGTATACTTATGCAGCTATTTGTGTTGTTGATGTGTGACTTGAAATTCATACTCTATCTGCCAATGATGCCACTTAGAAGTGGGTTACTTAAGCAGAATTTGTGAAACTCAGTATTCAGTAATTCAGCATAGAAACCACAGATGTTCGTCACAAAATCTTACCATTGAGCTACATCAGAATTTGGACTGCAAGTTTGACCTTTCCTCATCCCACCTAGAGAGAGGTCACTGTTAGAGACAAGTGGTCCCCCTTTTTTTCTATTTTTCACCCAAACTGAACCGTCAATACTTCCAAACTCTAAGAAAGGATATTTTGAATAGACTGTTTCTACACAAACGGGACCATTGCTAACCTGAACACTGCAACAGCCCATAAACAGGCTTGACCTCTGCCAAGCAGCCTTTCTTTTGGCCCACTCTACAGAAGCTGTCATCCTCTCGTTCGTGGATGACATGCAGGAGGAGGTGGACAGAGGCATTACTTGAGCCCTCGTCTTCCTTGACCCAGCAGCGGCCGGCATGATGCACGGGTAGGGGGATTGTGATTGCGGTAGAGAGGGAAAAAAATTAGATTAAAAAATAATCTTGTTAGAGATGCTCTAAAGGGGCATCTCGCCTCAAAATCCCAAGATACAAGAAAAAAACCATGGGTGGCACATCCTTCTCTGTTCAAGCAGCCAAACAATGGAACTCTTTACCCCCCAACATAAGATCCACCGACAACCACCTTATCTTCAGAAAACTACTCAAGAATTGGCTCTTCCCCACATAAGCACCATACGCAAACAGAAATTTACAGCATATCCCTCTGTATATAAGCATTTATTTTCACTATAGATATGTACCTATCTTTGTGTATTGCTTTGTATAAACATGTAGAATAATTGTTAATTTAAAAAAAAAAAAAAAATCGCCTTTGGTCTACATGTACTTGCTTTCATTGTGCATCTATGTACCTCCATGTACTTGGATCTGTGTGTCTGTTACTTTTCTCCTGAAAAAGCATATCCAATGCACTACCCTATTTCTCATCCTGTACCTCTATCAATATCTTTAATCTCCATATATTTACCTCCTTTATGCATCTATATACTTTCAATGTACTTATGGATCTATATATTTATCACTTTCTTCTAATTTGGCATTCCCAATGCACTACCCTATTTCTCAGCCTATACTTCTCACAATATATCTGCTAGCCCAACTTTCTGACTCATCTCAAACTACTTCTACTACTCTTTCCAATGCACTACCCTATCTCTCACCCTATACATCTATCAATATATCCTCTACATCCACTCTCTCATTTATCCCAAACCCCATACCACTACTATGATCCCCAACATAACCCTTTCTCGACTCTCTCCTACTCTACCCCTCCTTGCATCATCTGACACCTCTTTTTTACTATACCGACCCCCCAAAACAAACCTCTCTAAACTTTTCCCTCTGACTCTTCCCCTCCAAAATCTCTTTTTACTCATCCAAAAGCCTCCTCCTACTGCTATGACCTAAAAAAAAAAATCCTCCACCATCCTGTTCAATCAAAATAACAGACTAACATGTTCACTTCTCAAATTCCATATTCCACTATACTAACTCACCACTAATCCTTTATGGGTTCCAGAGTTGCGTGCTACTCGCCAATAAAGCATTTCAACACTCCATCAGGGTTACAAGCGCTATATAAATGCAAACCGTTTTTTCCCTTTTCCACCCCTCCCCAACCCAAATAACTGACTAACATATCCACCACTCAAATTAATTTCATGTTTCACCATACTAATTCAACACTAATCCTTATGGGTTCCAGAGTAGCATGCTACTCGCCAAAAAAGCACTTCAAAACCCCATTAGGGGTAACAAGCGCTATATAAATACAAACCTCTTTTCCTCTTCTATCCCGCCACCTACCCTTCTCTATCCAAATAACTGAATAACATATCCACCACTCAAATTACTTCATATTTCACTATACCCGACATTTCCACGCCCTATGAACAGAGCTCTAGTTGAGAATCTTTAGTGAAATCTTATATTGGTACCACTGTTGGAGTCCTGTGCTTTTCTAAAGCCGACGTGTACTTGCCTGTGTAACCAATTCATGTCATGGTGTGTGTATGTAAATTGCAAACCTGCCTTAAGAGCCACCATGTGGCGCTGTATGTGTGGAATGCACCGAATTTTCATTTTTTAAGCAAAAGTTTGGAGTGATGTTTGCACTGATATTTGTCACTGCACCCATATGCGCGGTCCGGTTCTTGGCGCACATAGCATTTGCTGCAGCGCACAGAGACCCAACACTGCCGCACACAGAGGAAAAAAATTAGAGGGAACATTGCACTTGACCCCTATGCACCCGGCTCCTCTGGGATAGGTAACTCGGGTACTTCAGTACTCACAGTGGTGCTGGCTTTAGAACCTCTTATGTTCCAAAGGGTTTGCTTGAAGTCCTCCTAGAAGTTTCCTTTGTATATTTTGCAACTTTTTTTATTTTTATTATTTTATTAGCCATAAGTATAATACAATACGTCATGAACAAACACGTAAGTAGACACAGTTAACACAATCCAACATAAGTACAAGAGAGCACAAAGGATAAAACTTACATTACACAATCAAAAGTAAACATGGAGAGTGAATTTGTTAACATAAGCACAAACCAAAAAAAAAAAAAAATACAAATTCTAATCCCACTGAACACAGGACCACACCCGCTTAAATTTTAGCCAAGAGCGTGGGCCTCTAGCTTTAGCAAGCGCCATCTCCATTTCATATATATCTCTCAACAGGACCCAAAAGTCTTTAATACTAGGACTTATTGTTTCGATCCAGGCTCGAGCAATACACAAACGAGCACATACAATTATAATTGAAACAGATAATCCAGTAAGACAACCCCGTTCTTCAATTGTTCCCAGTATTATTTCCTTTTCAGTCATCTGGATATCATGACCCACTATCATAGAAAGAGCATAGTTAACACCAGACCAAAATGAGCTCAGCCTTGGGCAACTAATAAACATATGCCGTAAGTCGGCAGCAAACTCCTGACATTTCAGGCAATATGATTTAGATGATAATGACTGATTCACAGCCCATTTAGAGATAAACTCAGGAGTATAATATAGCATAAATATAACCCGATGCTGCTGCAATTTCAAATTCATGGATGCGACTACTGAATCTATGGTCTCCAATGATTCCTGTACTTTTTCTTTGGTTATAACTGTATTGAACATCCGACTTAACTTTAGTGCAACCTGCATCCCATCATCACTGGCATTAGCTAGCAGTGTCTGATATACTTTGCCTATACGCCCACGACCTAAAATCTGAAAAAATGCTGACAAAACCTCAGATGAAAAAGGCATCTGTAGTAAACCAAGTCCACGAATAAAATAATCTCTAATTTGCAAATACTTAAAAAAAGCATTGTACGATACCCCATACTCTTCTTTCAGAGCAGCAAACGACCGAAACCCTTGCCCATCATACAGCTGCCCAAGCTGTACTATACCCTTACTTTGCCACCTTTTCCCAACAGTCATGAAATATCTCGGGTAGTGTGGGGTTCCCCCAAAGCCTAATATACACATGTAGCTTTGGAAAAGAATATGCCTTAGAAACGTCCTGCCATATCCTAACAATGTCCCTAACTACTTTAAAGCGAACCCTCTTATAGTAATTAGGGTCGGCAGTTTTATATAACAAAAACCCTGTGTCAAAGCCACAAGCCAATTGATACGAGAACCAAGTTGTCCCAAAATCGGGTCCCTTAAGCAAGCTTTGAATTCGGCCGGCAAATGCAGCCCAAAAGTATAATTTAAAATCTGGTAGTTTGAAACCGCCCTGTTTATATGGCAACTTAATATACCGAAGCGCTCTTCTTCCACACCGATAGCTCCAAACGAAACTGCCTAAAACGTTTAAAAAATGCCAACGGTACCCTCAAAGGAATTGTACGAAATAAATACAAAAACTTAGGGAGAATATTCATTTTTACGATATTACACCTACCAACTATACTGAGAGGGAGGCGATGCCAACTACGTAATTTAGCAACCACCCTCTTAAGTAGTGATTCATAATTTAATTTAATCACCTCCTCTACTCGACTACTAATGCATACTCCTAAGTACGTTGCCGTTTGTGTGATGCCCAATGCAACTGGAGCCATATCGGATTGATAATTCAAGATTGTCTGTGTTTTGTTTAAATTTAATTTATAACCTGAAAACAGCCCAAAACGTTGGGCTTCAAGTGTAATCTCGTTAATGGCATCTTCAGGCTCAGTAGTATAAACTGCTATGTCATCTGCATATGCAGTTAATTTAAGATCCAGCCCATTAAATGAAACTGAGGGAATCCTAACGTTTTGCAGCAGATGTTGTTTAAAAGGCTCTATATAAAGGGCAAACAGTAACGGCGATAAAGGACAACCCTGTTGGGTGCCCCTTTGAACAGCAAAGTACGATGACGAGAGACCGTTAAGCTTAACAGAAGCTATCGGATTAATATAAAGTTTCTGTATCGCCGAAATAAACCTCTGGTCAAGACCAAATACTGCCATTGTTAGCCATAAACATCTCCAGACCACACGGTCGAAGGCCTTCTCGGCGTCCGGCATCAACATCCCAACACGCGATTTTAACTGGCCAGCAACATCAAATACAGCAATAGCTGTATTGATGTGGGCCGCCGTGTCTCTCCCAGGGACAAAACCATGCTGCTGCGACGAAACTAAAACGTGAATAACAGAAGCCAGCCGAGAGGCCAAAATTTTCGAGAAGATTTTGGCATCGGCATTAATCAATGATATTGGCCGATATGAAGTCATCTCCTCTACAGATTCCCCCTTCTTAGGAAACACAATAACATTAGTGATATTCCAAGAGGACGGGGCATTTTCCCCTTGCATAATTGCATTACATAGCACCAAAGAAATCGGCACTATGATGTCTTTAAAAATTTTATAAAATTCCAAAGGAATTGTATTTTCTAAAACAGCTTTACCAGTGGGCAGTGCACCAATTGCTTCCTCAATTTCCACAGTTTCAACATCTCTTTGCAGAGGCTCAGAGAGAGATGGATTCAGAATGGGCATTAAGCTTTCCTGGATATACTCCATAGCAATTTGCTGATTGAGACAGGTAGAATTGCTATACAAACCAGCATAATATCGCTTAAATTGTTCCACTATATCTTCGGACCTAGTATAGGCCAGCCCATCTGTCCCCTTGATTAATTTAATATTAGATCTAGCCCTTAGATCAGCTATCTGATTAGCCAGCAAACGTCCAACCTTTAACCCATACTCGTACTGTTTTGACTTAAACTTGTGATAAGTGTTTGCTACTTTGTCCCTTATATTTCTCTTAAGTTTAGCTCTTGCTTCAGTAACCAACTGATATACCTGCTGTTCACAGGGACCTTTTGTAACAATAGCAGCAGCGTGTTTATTCTCCAAGTCTAAATAAAACCTATGCTCCTGTTCCAGCTGACATACCCCCAGCCGGTTCTGCTTTATAATATATTGCAACGTAACCCCTCTGACAAAAGCCTTCATACAGTCCCAAACTATTGCTATAGGCGCAGTGCCTAAATTCTTCTCAATATATTCCCCCAATATTCCTTGCATATATCTCACATAGCAAACACAAGGAGATGATGGACGGAGCGCTGAAACTTTTCAGACACTCACCCCCAGTCGCAGATCTGGGTTGAAACCATCATCATTCTTTAGCTCACTTTGCCACCTCAGTTCAGACCCAGCTATATGCAAATCAGTCTTGACCCTTTGCCTCATGGGAACAGTCCAGCCCGAACTGCCAAGCCTGGTCTTCCCTGTGCCGGAAACAAGCATCCTGGGACCGGTTTCTGGGTAACACCCTTCATCAGCCAGGCTAACTTTAATCCAGTGGCAAAGTGAGCAAGGGACGAACGTCTGGACATACCCTGCCAACTTGGGGCGAACAAAGCAAACACAAGGAGATGATGGACGGAGCACTGAAACTTTTCAGACACTCACCCGCAGTCACAGATCTGGGTTGAATCCATCATCATTCTTTAGCTCACTTTGCCACCTCAGTTCAGACCCAGCTATATGCAAATCAGTCTTGACCCTGTGCCTCATGGGAACAGTCCAGCCCGAACTGCCAAGCCAGATCTTCCCTGAACCGGAAACAAGCATCCTGGGACCGGTTTCTGGGTAACACCCTTCATCAGCCAGGCTAGCTTGACTGGGGGTGAGTGTCTAAGTTCGCCCTAAGTTGGCAGGGTATGCCCAGACATGGGTCCCTTGCTCACTTTGCCACTGGATTCAAGCTAGCCTGGCTGATGAGGGGTGTTACCCCGAAACCGGTCCCAGGATGCTTGTTTCCGGTCCAGGAAAGACATGGCTTGGCAGTTCGGGCTGGACTATTCCCATGAGGCACAGGGTCAAGACTGATTTGCATATAGCTGTGTCTGAACTGGGGTGGCGAAGTGAGCTAAAGAACGATGATGGATTCAACCCAGATCTGTGACTGGGGATGAGTGTCTGAAAAGTTTCAGCACTCCGTCCATCATCGCCTAATGTTTGCTTTGTTCGCCCTAAGTTGGCAGGGTATGCCCAGACGTGGGTCCCTTGCTCACTTTGCCACTGGATTCAAGCTAGCCTGGCTGATGAGGGGTGTTACCCCGAAACCGGTCCCAGGATGCTTGTTTCCGGTCCAGGAAAGACATGGCTTGGCAGTTCGGACTGGACTGTTCCCATGAGGCACAGGGTCAAGACTGATTTGCATATAGCTGTGTCTGAACGTGGGTGGCGAAGTGAGCTAAAGAACGATGATGGATTCAACCCAGATCTGTGACTGGGTGTGAGTGTCTGAAAAGTTTCAGCACTCCGTCCATCATCTCCTTATGTTTGCTTTGTTCACCCTAAGTTGGCAGGGTATGCCCAGACGTGGGTCCCTTGCTCACTTTGCCACTGAATTCAAGCTAGCCTGGCTGATGAGGGGTGTTACCCCGAAACCGGTCCCAGGATGCTTGTTTCCGGCCCAGGAAATACATGGCTTGGCAGTTCGGGCTGGACTGTTCCCATGAGGCACAGGGTCAAGACTGATTTGCATATAGCTGTGTCTGAACTGGGGTGGCGAAGTGAGCTAAAGAATGATGATGGATTCAACCCAGATCTGTGACTGGGGGTGAGTGTCTGAAAAGTTTCAGCACTCCGTCCATCATCTCCTTATGTTTGCTTTGTTCGCCCTAAGTTGGCAGGGTATGCCCAGACGTGGGTCCCTTGCTCACTTTGCCACTGGATTCAAGCTAGCCTGGCTGATGAGAGGTGTTACCCCGAAACCGGTCCCAGGATTCTTGTTTCCGGTCCAGGAAAGACATGGCTTGGCAGTTCGGGCTGGACTGTTCCCAGCACAGGGTCAAGACTGATTTGCATATAGCTGTGTCTGAACTGGGGTGGCGAAGTGAGCTAAAGAACGATGATGGATTCAACCCAGATCTGTGACTGGGTGTGAGTGTCTGAAAAGTTTCAGCACTCCGTCCATCATCTCCTTATGTTTGCTTTGTTCACCCTAAGTTGGCAGGGTATGCCCAGACGTGGGTCCCTTGCTCACTTTGCCACTGGATTCAAGCTAGCCTGGCTGATGAGGGGTGTTACCCCAAAACCGGTTCCAGGATGCTTGTTTCCGGTCCAGGAAAGACATGGCTTGGCAGTTCGGGATGGACTGTTCCCATGAGGCACAGGGTCAAGACTGATTTGCATATAGCTGTGTCTGAACTGGGGTGGCGAAGTGAGCTAAAGAACGATGATGGATTCAACCCAGATCTGTGACTGGGGGTGAGTGTCTGAAAAGTTTCAGCACTCCGTCCATCATCTCCTTATGTTTGCTTTATATCTCACATATTCTGTATTGCCAAGGAGGTGCCTAGGAAAAGAAAATCCCCGCCCTACCCCTTTATCCCTCGGCCGAGCCTGTATTGTCAACATCACAGGGTTGTGGTCGGATGTTATTTTAGGACATACCTCGATAAGTGCATTTTCGAGAGCCTCATTGTTTATAAAAATCATATCTATTCTAGTATATGTTTTATGCGGATGAGAATAGAATGTGTATCCCGGCACCGTAGGGTTTAATCTTCTCCAAACATCTTCCAGTTGGTGTATATGGAGAAGATCCAAAATGGCAGCCCTAGTCCTGCCCATTCTACCATGGGATAAAGTATTAGTAGTGTCTATCTTTTTATCTAAAATACAGTTGAAATCCCCCATGACAATCAACTCGCCAGCCCAATCCAATAATTCAGAACATAGATAAACAAAAACATTAGGACAATCAATATTAGGGCCATATACTGTGCATACTGTAACCTTACGCCCATAAATCAAAAACTGTGATAGTGCCCATCTCCCTTTAGAGTCAGCCTTTGTTTGGAGCAACGTAATACAGCAATTTTCGGACTTCAAAATAGCCACCCCTCGAATTGAAGTTGATTGCGAAGTACTGACAATTATGTCATATCCCAGCTGTTTTAAATACATTCTGTCCTTAAAAGCAAGATGTGTTTCAGAGAGCCCCAATATATGAGGCTTAAATACCTAAAAGTGTCCTCAAATTGTAATTTTCCAACCGCGACTTTCCCATAGGGTTGCACGGAGCACGCGGTCGTGTTTCCTCACTGCACCCGTCCTCCGTGGGCGCCCTGTGTCACTGTCTTGGGTGGTTCCTTGGGGTTCCAGCGATTCTATGTGCTCTAGGCACTGTGTCTATTGTAGTCGTTGTTGTTATACCATTTGTTTAGTATATGGTTCGGTCTCCCCCGGAGCCCGTTGTATATTTTGCTACTTACGTACCTTCTATTGATTAAGTATTGTGTGCTTTATGTTCTAATCTCATGTCGAGGTTAGTAAAGAGTGTGTTAATAATAAATACATATTTTTACATAACACTTGTGTGGTTCTCCTTTCATTTGGTTATGTTATGTTATGTTAGCGTGATTTCTAAAGCGCACGAATACCCGGAGGTGTCTTGGCGCTGGACCTTAATATAGCCTTGACAGAAGAGAAGAAAAGAGTTTAAGATGAAGTTAGTTAAACAACCAAGTTTTCAGATTTTTTCTGAAGGAGATGAGGGAATTGGCCGCTCTTGTACTTGCTGGGAGAGTATTCCAGAGTTTGGCTGTACAGTAGCTTATACTTCGACCTCCCCAGTTCGCAGTTCGAATTCTTGGTACCAGCATCAACCTGGCGTTAGTAGACCTTAGACATCTGCCTGGATGGTACCAGGAAAAAAGACTTTTTAGTGATGCTGGTCCAGTATTGTTCAGTGCCTTATAGGCCAGGCAAAGTACTTTAAACTTAAAGCGTTGTGCCACTGGTAACCAATGGAGTTTCCGAATGGCTTCCGAGATGGATTGATGATATTGGTCATTCAAGAAGTGAGATTCTGGTAAAACAAGCTGCTTTACATTCCTTCAAGATTAAGCCTAAAAACTAACCAAAGACTGTTGCCAGCCAGAGCTGATGTAGGGGTTACATATACAGACCATCAACGAATGTAAAGATAAAATCATCAGTCAAGCTGAGAATTTTTTTTTTTTAATTCTTTAACTGTACAGTACTACTCGGGATTTGTTTTGATGTAGAACTTACGAAAAAGACACATCGGAATCTTTTGTATAGGAATACTGTTACACCTTGTACACTAACCAGTTCCTAAAACTGTTATTGTTGAAACTACTAAGGAAGACATGTACCGGAATCTTATATATATTAATGCTGCTATACTCTAAACTGTACCTCATGTAACTGTGAAGCACTCTGATACCCATGGGTCACGTTCGCGCTATATAAAACTCTAAATAAATAAATAAGCCTGAAGGCTGCTCTCCACAGCTACCACTAGGATAGCTTTCTAAAGGTTATCTTTGACCTCATACATCATAAGGGTCGTTTGGACTGGTGCAAGGTGCCCACTTTAATTAGTGGACAGTATATACCAGGCCAACTTCTCACATTGGTGTGCAGCGGTTGGGATTCAAGCTTGCTATTGTTTTACCAGAAAAATCTCATTGAGTGATTAACTGAAAACCACTAAAGTATTAGGTACATATAATACATCAAGATTGAATAAGTAAGTTCTACTGAACTTGGAGTTGGGTAAGTCAAGGGCCTAGCAAACCCTTTCTCCAACTCAAGAGAGTTTAGTCTCCACTAGGTTAGGTAGGTGCCTACACCACATAACACTAGTATGTCTTCTAGAGGAGAAGCCAGTGGCTCTCTGCCAACTAGGTATGACCATCTCTCATTCCAAGAATTGAGAAATATGTGTATATCTAGGAAGCTGAGGACAGGGAGAAGTGCAAGCACCCAACGTCTTATAGAGATGTTGCTCTTAGATGACCTCAGAAAGACCCCAGGGTCTGATGAAGTAGAAAGAGTGGGTGGGACAGGAGATGAGGAAAGGCCAGGAAGTGAAACCTTCTTTGAGCTGGACTCAAACCCTGGCCAGGAGGATCAAAATCGATTCTAACCTGGAAAATCAAACTCTTCCTTCAGGTGGGGGAGAAGGCCCCAGTGTCCCTCTCTTTACTCCACCAGGAAGAGTACAGAGTTTGTCTAGAAGATCCAGAACTCCCTCTGTGGAGTCTAATCATTCAGGTACTTCTGTAGGGACTTCCATATCACGTAAGAGGGAATCCTCTTATGATAGACAGTGTCAACTTCTGGAGCTTGAGAAAATCAAGCTTAGGCTCAAGAAGGAGCAGTTGGCCCTAGATAGGGAATCCCTAGAGCTCCAAAGAGCTACAAAAAGATTGGGACTAGAGGCCCAAGGTGGCAGCAACAGTGTTCCTAGAAGTAGGGAGTATACTCATGAACATAGGAACCTGAACAAGATAGTCCCTCCCTACCAGAGTGGGGATGACATCCACAAATGGATAACTGCACTGGAAAGGGCCTGTAAAGTACAGAAGGTCCCTCAGAGGCAGTGGGCAGCTATCTTGTCTCTCCTTTGCTGACAAAGGTAGAGATAAGCTCCTCACTGTTAGAGAAGAGGATGCTGACAACTACTCAGTCTTGAAGAGTGCTCTCATTGAGGGTTTGGCTTAACCACTGAGCAATACAGGATTAAGTTCAGAGACACACAGACTCAGGACTGGGTAGACTTTGTAGATTGTGCTACTAAGGCTCTAGAGGGCTGGTTACTTGGCAGTAAAGAGAATGATTTTAAAGGATTGTACAATTTAATTATGAGGGAGCAGATCCTTAATAATTGCCACAATCAGTTGTTGCATCAGTACCTGGTGGACTCTGATCTGACCTCTCCCCAAGAATTGGGAAAGAAGGCAGACAAATGGGTCAGAACCAGGGTGAAGCAGAAAGCTCAGAACCAATGTGGTGACTCTAAGAAGCAAGATTCTAAGACCACAGATAAGGGTGGGGAGAAGAGTAAAAACCAGCAGTCTTCACAAGGGCCCCAAAAACCTGCATCTGGGGGGGAGTCACAATCAAACAAGGGTAAAGGCAAAAATAAACCTTTGTGTCATCTGTAAAGAGAAGACCCATTGGACAAAGGATGCCAATTGTCCAAGGGCCAAGGATTCTACTCCTACCACCACTGCCCCTAAGGCAACTGTTCCCCCTAGCTCAGTTCCAAGTGGTGGTACACAGAACAAGGGTATAGTAGGGTTAACCTTGGGATCTGAGATGGGTTCTGGCCTAGTCAGAACTCCAACTCAGGCTGTGTTAGTCTGTGATGGAGGCATGGATATTGCCTCTTTATTTGTAAGTCCCAGTAACTTGGGCAAGTACAGACAACAGCCTTTGATCAATGGTAAGGAGGCCATGGCATACAGGGACACAGGTGCAAGTGTTACCATGGTGACAAAAGAACTTCTGGGCCCTGACCAGATCATACTTGGTGAGATGTACCAAGTGACCAATGCAAGCAATGTCAGGACAGACCATTCCTTGGCAGTTGTGAATTTCACCTGGGGAGGGGTAACTGGCCCTAAGAAGGTTGTGGTAAGTTCAGACCTCCCTGTAGAGTGCATATTGGGCGATGATTTGGAAACTTCAGCTTGGGCTGAAGTGGAACTCAGGACACATGCAGAAATGCTGGGCATCCCTGCAGATGTGTTTGCCATGACTAGGTCACAGGCAAAATTATCTTCCACTGAACAGGCCCTGGATCCTGGAATAATGGACCAGGTGCCTTCCAAGAGAAGGAGCAGTAGGGGTAAGGCAGTGTCTTCCCCCCTGCCTCAGAGTGAGGATCAGACTCTTGAGGGAGCTGATCTTAGTCCTGAAGAAGGAACTGTCTCAGAGGAACTTGAACCTGACCAGGTTGAGTTCCTGGGGACAGGGGGCCCTTCCAGGGCAGATCTGAGTCAGGAGCAGTTGAACTGCCCCTCTCTTGAACCCCTCAGACAGCAAGCTGCTGCTGAGGCTGCTGGGAGTGCCAGTGGGTCCCATAGAATCTACTGGGATGATGGACTTTTATACTCAGAGGGTAGAGACCCCAAGCCTGGTGCTACCAGGAGGTTGGTTATACCTCTGAAGTTTAGAGGCTTCCTATTAACACTGGCACATGATATCCCATTAGCAGGATACCTAGGCCAAAACAAGACCTGGGACAGAATTGTCTCTCACTTTCATTGGCCTCACATGTCTGAGGACACAAAGGAGTTTTGTCGCTCCTGTATCACTTGCCAAGCCAGTGGTAAGGCAGGTGGTACTACAAAGGCCCCCCTGATACCACTACCTGTGGTGGGGGATCCCTTTGAGAGGGTTGGGATTGACATTGTTGGTCCCATGGATCCTCAAACTGCATCTGGGCACAGATTTATACTAGTGGTGGTGGACCATGCCACTAGGTATTCAGAAGCAATACCCCTAAGGACTACCAGAGCTCCTGTTGTGGCTAGAGCCCTCCTGGGAATTTTTTCCAGTGTGGGTTTCCCTAAGGAGGTAGTATCAGACCGTGGTACAAACTTTATGTCTGGTTACTTGACTGTAATGTGGAAGGAGTGTGGTGTGAATTACAAATTCACCACCCCTTATCACCCACAATGCAATGGGTTAGTTGAAAGATTCAACAAAACCCTCGAGGGCATGATAAAAGGTCTCCCTGAAAAGCTTAGGCGTAGATGGGACATCCTTTTGCCCTGCCTTCTCTTTTCCTACAGAGAGGTTCCACAGAAGGGGGTTGGTCACAGCCCTTTTGAACTTCTGTTTGGACATCCAGTTAGGGGTCCCTTATGTTTAGTGAAGGAGGGATGGGAGTTACCTCTCAAACCACCTAAACAGGACATAGTGGACTATGTACTTGGTCTCCGCTCCAGGATGGCTGAGTATATGAAGAAGGCATCCAAATACCTTGAGGCTAGCCAGGAATTGCAAAAGGCCTGGCATGACCAAAAGGCTGTTTTGACTGTGTATCAGCCAGGACAGAAAGTATGGGTGTTGGAGCCTGTGGCCCCAGCAGCTCTCCAGGACAAGTGGAGTGGGCCCCATACTATTCTTGAGCAGAAGGGAGAGGTTACCTACCTGGTGGACCTTGGTACTCCCAGGAGCCCCCACAGGGTGCTCCTTGTGAACAGGCTCAAGCCATATGTGGACAGGGCAGACATGGGCTTGCTCATGGCTACTGATGAGGGACAGGAGGAAGAGAGTGACCCACTCCCTGACCTGCTCTCACAGAACCCTGATGATGGTTCAGTTGATGGTGTAGCCTTGGCAGGCAGCCTCACTGACCAGCACCAAACTGATTGCAGGAAAGTCCTCAATCAGTACAGACACATGTTTTCACTGACTCCAAGTCAGGCTACCTGGTGTACACATGAGGTGGACACAGGTGACAGTCTGCCTGTTAAAAATAAGATTTACAGGCAACCTGACCATGTCAGGGACTGTATCAGGACTGAAGTCCAGAAAATGTTGGAGCTGGGAGTAATTAAACCCTTAGATAGCCCTTGGGCTAGTCCAGTAGTCCTGGTACCAAAACCTCACACCCAGGGTGGTAAGAGAGAGATGAGGTTCTGTGTGGACTACAGGGATCTCAATGCAGTCACTAGGACTGATGCCCATCCAATACCCAGGGCAGATGAACTTATAGATACTTTGGCCTCTGCCAAGTTTCTGAGTACATTTGACCTGACAGCTGGTTACTGGCAAATCAGATTAGCTGAGGATGCAAAACCAAAAACAGCATTTTCAACCCCTAGTGGGCACTACCAATTTGTGGTGATGCCCTTCGGCTTGAAGAATGCACCTGCCACTTTTCAAAGGTTGGTGAACAAAGTCCTTACAGGTCTGGAAACCTATAGTGCAGCTTATCTAGATGATATTGCTGTCTTTAGCTCCACCTGGGAGGATCACCTGGTCCACCTGAGAAATGTTTTAGAGGCTCTGCAAAAAGCAGGGCTCACTATCAAGGCCACCAAGTGCCAGATAGGGCAGAGTAAGGTTGTGTACCTAGGCCACCTTATGGGTGGAGGTCAGGTTCAACCATTGCAGAGCAAAATCCAGACCATCATGGACTGGGTTGCTCCAACTAACCAGACTCAGATCAAAGCTTGCTTGGGCCTGACTGGGTACTACAGGAGGTTTGTCAAAGGATATGGATCCATAGTGACCCCTTTAAATCAATCAATCAATCACGGCATTTATAGAGCGCGCTACTCACCCGGGAGGGTCTCAAGGCGCTGGGGGAGGGGGTAAGTTACTGCTCGAACAGCCAGGTCTTGAGCTGTTTCCTGAAGGAGAGATGGTCCTGGGTTCGCCGAAGGTGAGTGGGGAGGGAGTTCCAGGTCTTGGCTGCCAGGTAGGAGAAGGATCTTCCTCCGGCGGTGGCTCTGCGGATGCGTGGTACGGTGGCGAGGGCGTGGCTGGTTGATCGTAGCTGGCGGGTGGGCGTGTAGAAGGTCATGCGGTCGTTGAGGTACTTTGGGCCCAGGTCGTGGAGGGCCTTGTGTGCGTGGGTGAGGAGTCTGAACGTGATTCTCTTGCTGACGGGGAGCCAGTGCAGGTCTTTCAGGTGTCCGGTGATGTGGCTGTGTCGGGGGATGTCCAGGATGAGTCGTGCGGAGGCGTTCTGGATGCGCTGGAGTCTTTTTGAAGTTTGGCTGTGGTTCCGGCGTAGAGGGTGTTCCCATAGTCCAGTCGGCTGGTGACGAGTGCCTGGGTGACGGTTTTCCTGGTTTCAGTGGGGATCCATCTGAAGATCTTGCGGAGCATGCGCAGGGTGTTGAAGCACGAAGATGAGACGGCGTTGACTTGTCTGGTCATCGACAGGGAGGAGTCCAGGATGAAGCCCAGGTTGCGTGCGTGGTCCGTTGGCTTGGGCGCGGTGCCCAGGGCCGGGGGCCACCAAGAGTCGTCCCAGGCGGAGGGTGATGAGCCCAGGATGAGGACTTCCGTCTTGTCTGAGTTCAGTTTAAGGCGGCTGTTCCTCATCCAGTCGGCGACGTCTCTCATCCCGTCGTGTAGGTTGGCTCTGGCGGTGGTGGGGTCGTTGGTGAGGGAGAGGATCAGCTGGGTGTCGTCGGCGTAGGAGATGATGTTGAGGTTGTGTTGGCGTGCGATGGCTGCGAGGGGCTCATGTAGACGTTGAAGAGGGTTGGACTGAGTGAAGATCCTTGTGGAACGCCGCAGATGACTTCAGTGGCCTTGGATCTGAACGGGGGGAGGCGGACTCTCTGGGTTCTTCCGGCGAGGAACGAGATGATCCATTCCAGTGCTTTCTCTCGGATTCCGATGTTGCTGAGGTGCTTCACTAGGGTGCGGTGGCAGACGGTGTCGAACGCCACGGAGAGGTCCAAGAGGATGAGGGCTGCTGTTTCCCCGTTGTCGGTTAGGGTTCTGATGTCGTCGGTGGCTGCGATAAGGGCGGTCTCGGTGCTGTGGTTGGCCCGAAACCCGGACTGCGAGGGGTCGAGGGATCCATTCGTCTCGAGGAAGGCGGCAAGCTGTCTGTTGACGGTCTTCTCGATGACTTTGGCCGGAAACGGAAGGAGCGAGATGGGACGGTAGTTCTTGAGGTCGGTGGGTCCGCCGTTGGTTTCTTCAGGAGGGCGGTAAGCTCGGCGTGCTTCCAGCTCTCCGGGAAGGTGGCGGTGTGGAAGGAGGAGTTGATGATGTCCCGGAGATGGGGTGCGATGGTGGCGTCGGCTTTGTTGAAGACGTGGTGTGGGCAGGGGTCGGTAGGTGATCCGGAGTGGATGGAGTTCATCGTGCGGGTGGTGTCTTCGGTGCTGATCGGGGTCCAGTTGCAGAGGGTGGTGATGGCGGGCGTTGGTTCGGCGGTAGGGTGCGTGGTTTGTGCGTCGAAGCTGTTATGTATGTCGGTGATCTTGCGGTGGAAGAACGCGGCGAGTGAGTTGCAGAGGTCTTGCGAGGGGGTGATGTCGTTGTTTCCGGCGCTGGGGTTGGAGAACTCTTTGACGATGCTGAAAAGTTCCTTGCTGTCGTGGGCGTTGTTGTCCAGTCGTTCTTTGAGTGCCGACTTCTTGGTGGCACGGATCAGCTGGTGGTGTTTGCGGGTGGCGTGCTTGAGGGCGGTCCTGTTGTCTGTGGTCTGGTCGAGTCGCCAGGTTTTCTCGAGAGTGCGGCAGTTCTTCTTGGATTCCTTGAGTTCGTTGGTGAACCAAGGGGTTTTCTTGCTTCCGGGTCTGCTGGGAGGGTTTTTAGTGGTGCGAGGTCGTCGGCGCAGGCGGTCAGCCACTTGGCGAGGTTGCTGGCTGCTTCGTTTGGGTCCGTTGTGTTGGTGGGTGTGTTCTGGCTGAGGGAGGCGGTGAGCTGCTCGGCGGTGATCTTGCTCCAGCTCCGGCGGGGAGCCTGTTGCGGGTGGTGGTGGGTTGCAGTCTTTCTGAAGCTGAAGTGGACGCAGCTGTGGTCGGTCCAGTGGAGTCCGGTGGCGTGGCTGAAGGAGATGTGCTTGCTGGAAGAGAAGACGGGGTCAAGCGTGTGGCCGGCGTAGTGGGTGGGCGTGTTCACCAGTTGCTTGAGTCCGAGGTTGTCCAGCAGGGCGGTGGTGTTTCTGTCGTTGTTGTTCTCCAGGTGGAAGTTGAGGTCCCCTAGGAGGATGTAGTCGGCGGAGGGCATGGCGTGCGGGCTGATGAAGTCTGCGATGTCTTCGCTGAATAGTGTGCGTGGTCCCGGGGGTCTGTAGATGAGGGTGCCTCGGAGGGTGGTCTTGGGGTCAGTGTGTATCTGGAAGTGTAGGTGTTCGGCGGCGGTGAAGGTCTCGTCGGAGTTAGTCGAGATGCGGATGGTGTTCTTGTGTACGATGGCGATGCCTCCTCCCGTCTGGTTGACGCGGTCCCTCCGGGTGATCTTGTATCCGTCCGGGATGGCTATGGCGATGTCGGGCGCTGAGGAGGCGTTCATCCAGGTTTCGGTGAGGAAGGCGACGTCCGGAGCTGTTGCGTCGAGCAGGTCCCAGAGTTCCACGGCGTGCCTGTGGACGGAGCGGGTGTTCAACAGGATGCATTTCAGGTGGTTGCTGCTGGTGCACGTCTTGGCGGAGGTGGTGCACGTCCGGGGGAAGGTGAATCGGCAGGTTTGGCAGGTGAAGGGTCCGTGGGTGCGTCTCGGTGAGGCTCGGTAGCAGGCAGGGTTCCGGCCGGCATTGAGTGCGGTGAGGGTGGCGGCGTCGTAGGTCCGTCGAGTAGTGTTGCATCGGTGGGATCCAGGGGTTCTGGCGCTGGGCGCGGTCCAGGCGCGGACGGGCGCAGACGGGCTTGCCTTAGGCGCGCCTTCGGCGTGCCAGCGGCGCGCCCGCTGCGCGCGGCCGCCATTTATGGGGAGGTGGGAGGGAGGAGCAGCTGGGAGGCGGGAGGCAGGGGCAGCGAATGGGCAGTCAGGGGGGCGGGGCCGCAGGGGACGCAGCGGCGGGAATGGCTAGAGGCAGCGGGGGCACAAAAGTAAAAGGGGACAGAAAACAGACAAAAATACGGGCACAACGCAAATGGGGCAGCGAGGGGCACAGAAAGGAAAATGGGGGAGAAAACAGACAGAAATACAGGCACAACGCAAATGGGGCAGCGAGGGCACAGAAAGGAAAATGGGGGAGAAAACAGACAGAAATGCGGGCACAACGCAAATGGGGCAGCGAGGGGCACAGAAAGGAAAATGGGGGAGAAAACAGACAGAAATACAGGCACAACGCAAATGGGGCAGCGAGGGGCACAGAAAGGAAAATGGGGGGAGAAAACAGACAGAAATGCGGGCACAACGCAAATGGGGCAGCGAGGGGCACAGAAAGGAAAATGGGGGGAGAAAACAGACAGAAATACGGGCACAACGCAAATGGGGCAGCGAGGGGCACAGAAAGGAAAATGGGGGGAGAAAACAGACAGAAATACAGGCACAACGCAAATGGGGCAGCGAGGGGCACAGAAAGGAAAATGGGGGAGAAAACAGACAGAAATGCGGGCACAACGCAAATGGGGCAGCGAGGGGCACAGAAAGGAAAATGGGGGAGAAAACAGACAGAAATACGGGCACAACGCAAATGGGGCAGCGAGGGGCACAGAAAGGAAAATGGGGGAGAAAACAGACAGAAATACAGGCACAACGCAAATGGGGCAGCGAGGGGCACAGAAAGGAAAATGGGGGAGAAAACAGACAGAAATATGGGCACAACGCAAATGGGGCAGCGAGGGGCACAGAAAGGAAAATGGGGGAGAAAACAGACAGAAATACGGGCACAATGCAAATGGGGCAGCGAGGGGCACAGAAAGGAAAATGGGGGAGAAAACAGACAGAAATGCGGGCACAACGCAAATGGGGCAGCGAGGGGCACAGAAAGGAAAATGGGGGAGAAAACAGATAGAAATGCGGGCACAACGCAAATGGGGCAGCGAGGGGCACAGAGAGGAAAATGGGGGGAGAAAACAGACAGAAATACGGGCACAACGCAAATGGGGCAGCGAGGGGCACAGAAAGGAAAATGGGGGGAGAAAACAGACAGAAATGCGGGCACAACGCAAATGGGGCAGCGAGGGGCACAGAAAGGAAAATGGGGGAGAAAACAGACAGAAATACTGGCACAACGCAAATGGGGCAGCGAGGGGCACAGAAAGGAAAATGGGGGAGAAAACAGACAGAAATACGGGCACAACGCAAATGGGGCAGCGAGGGGCACAGAAAGGAAAATGGGGGAGAAAACAGACAGAAATACGGGCACAACGCAAATGGGGCAGCGAGGGGCACAGAAAGAAAAATGGGGGAGAAAACAGACAGAAATACGGGCACAACGCAAATGGGGCAGCGAGGGGCACAGAAAGGAAAATGGGGGAGAAAACAGACAGAAATACGGGCACAACGCAAATGGGGCAGCGAGGGGCACAGAAAGGAAAATGGGGGAGAAAACAGACAGAAATACGGGCACAACGCAAATGGGGCAGCGAGGGGCACAGAAAGGAAAATGGGGGAGAAAACAGACAGAAATACGGGCACAACGCAAATGGGGCAGCGAGGGGCACAGAAAGGAAAATGGGGGAGAAAACAGACAGAAATACGGGCACAACGCAAATGGGGCAGCGAGGGGCACAGAAAGGAAAATGGGGGAGAAAACAGACAGAAATACGGGCACAACGCAAATGGGGCAGCGAGGGGCACAGAAAGGAAAATGGGGGAGAAAACAGACAGAAATACGGGCACAACGCAAATGGGGCAGCGAGGGGCACAGAAAGGAAAATGGGGGAGAAAACAGACAGAAATACAGGCACAACGCAAATGGGGCAGCGAGGGGCACAGAAAGGAAAAAACAGACAGAGATACAGGCACCGGGGCCACAAGCGGAAGGGCGATCTCACCTGCAGAAGCAGCGGGCGGCCAACACAGGCGGAGCTGTGTGGTGGGGAGCGACCTACCTGGCAAGGTCAAGGGTCGCTCTCCTCACCGCGCAGCGGCCGCCATTTATGGGGAGGTGGGAGGGAGGAGCAGCTGGGAGGCAGGGGCAGCGAATGGGCAGTCAGGGGGCGGGGCCGCAGGGGACGCAGCGGCGGGAATGGCTAGAGGCAGCGGGGGCACAAAAGTAAAAGGGGAGAGAAAACAGACAAAAATACGGGCACAACGCAAATGGGGCAGCGAGGGGCACAGAAAGGAAAATGGGGGGAGAAAACAGACAGAAATACAGGCACAACGCAAATGGGGCAGCGAGGGGCACAGAAAGGAAAATGGGGGGAGAAAACAGACAGAAATGCGGGCACAACGCAAATGGGGCAGCGAGGGGCACAGAAAGGAAAATGGGGGAGAAAACAGACAGAAATACGGGCACAACGCAAATGGGGCAGCGAGGGGCACAGAAAGGAAAATGGGGGAGAAAACAGACAGAAATACGGGCACAACGCAAATGGGGCAGCGAGGGGCACAGAAAGGAAAATGGGGGAGAAAACAGACAGAAATACGGGCACAACGCAAATGGGGCAGCGAGGGGCACAGAAAGGAAAATGGGGGGAGAAAACAGACAGAAATACGGGCACAACGCAAATGGGGCAGCGAGGGGCACAGAAAGGAAAATGGGGGAGAAAACAGACAGAAATACGGGCACAACGCAAATGGGGCAGCGAGGGGCACAGAAAGGAAAATGGGGGAGAAAACAGACAGAAATACGGGCACAACGCAAATGGGGCAGCGAGGGGCACAGAAAGGAAAATGGGGGAGAAAACAGACAGAAATACGGGCACAACGCAAATGGGGCAGCGAGGGGCACAGAAAGGAAAATGGGGGGAGAAAACAGACAGAAATACGGGCACAACGCAAATGGGGCAGCGAGGGGCACAGAAAGGAAAATTAACCAATGACTTAACTTCCAAAAGAATGCCTAAGAAAGTTCAGTGGACCGTTAGCTGTCAAAAGGCATTTGATGACCTGAAGCAGGCCATGTGCACTGCTCCCATTCTGGAAAGTCCTGATTATTCCAAACAATTCATTGTTCAAACTGATGCATCTGAATTGGGGGTAGGGGCTGTGTTATCACAATTGAATGAAGAGGGTCAGGATCAGCCAGTAGCTTTAATAAGCAGAAGGCTGACCCCCAGAGAGAAACGTTGGTCAGCTATTGAGAGGGAAGCCTTTGCTGTGGTTTGGGCTCTGAAGAAGCTGAGGCCATACTTGTTTGGTACTCACTTCATTGTTCAGACAGACCATAAGCCCCTCTTACGGCTAAAACAGATGAAGGGTGAAAACCCCAAACTTCTGAGGTGGTCCATTTCCCTATAGGGGATGGACTATACAGTGAAATATAGACCTGGGAGTAACCATGCCAGATATTTCCACTTAGAACATGAAGACTCAACTGGGCAAGGTTAGTCTCATCTCCTTTCATTTGGGAGGGAGTTGTGTAGGAAAGTAGGATCTGCTTCTTATAGTTACCCCCACTTTTTGCTGATGTCTCACTGTTTTTGGCCTAGTCTGACTGGGATCCTGCTATCCAGGACCCCAGTCTATCTGCTTTCTCCTGTAAATTGCAATGCATGTACTTTATGTACACTCCAGATTGGATACTGGGGTACCCTTATAAGTCCCTAGTATATGGTATCCCATGTACCCAGGGCTTAGGTACCCCAGAGGCCTCCCATGGGCTGAAGCTTGTATTATGCCACCCATGAGAGACCATTCAAAATGACACAACAAGCCTGCTACAGCAGCCTGTGTAAGCTGGTGCTTGCACCACTTACTTAGATATAGGTTCACTATATCTATCTAAATCACTACACTTAAAAACCTATCAGTCACCCCTATAGCAGGCCTTATCAATCCTGAAGGCTGGGTGCTGGGTTTTACGTGAGAGGGTGCCCCTGCATGAGCAGAGCCACTCTGCAGCCTTCGGAGACCATTCTCTGAGGTTGTCTGTGATGCAGCCAGACATATATGTTTAAGTGCATTATAACCTGGCGGTAAATGCTAACTTTAAAACGGCTGCTTAGAAACATGTCGTGTTTGGTGTCAAACACCTTGGAATCATACCTCCACACCAGTAACTGGTGTGGGAGGTATGATTCCACCCTTGTAGAACCACTACTGTGGGTCACCGGTCTACACAGTACCAGCTTTCTCGACCTGGGCAGCACAAAATGGATGCTGCCAGCCACAGACTACGAGTCTGCCCTCCTGCTGCTGAGCCAAGCTCGAGCAGAGGAAGGCCTGACAATAGGTTTCCTGTCACAGGGAGGTGTTACCACCTCCCAGACAGGATTTAGGGGCATATTCACAAGGAGCTATCGCCGAATTAACGGCACTTTATCGCAGCCAAAGTCGTGATAAATTTACCTCCCCATTCACAAGCCGGTGTTAACAGCCCACAGCATCAGTTTACCCGCGATAGCAGCCGCAAAAAACATCGCCACAGAGGACCCCCGCAAATATTGCTAATGAAATGCAGAGTAGGCGTTCCCGTGCCAAAAGCCGAGACAACATCACACCTCAACATTCACAACGACCAGCCACATCGGCGATAAGAACACAAAACAGGCGATAAGGCGCGTTAGCACCAGGAAATTTACACCTGCTCTGACCTGGTGTAAAGTCGGACGGCAGCCAACACCACAAAAGGGAGCACAGCCCAGGGCCACATCCGAAGGGCAACAGATGCCATGGAGCCACTCATCATGCGGCCCGGACACCCAAGAGGGCCACAACACCCACCGCCACCACCCCAGGACCCCAACCCACACCCAAACCCCCCCCCCCCGGACCACCACAGACGCAGCGCAGACAAAGACAGCAGACCCCCAGGAAGCGTACCAGCCGCACAGACCCAACATCTGACAATGTCACCGTCCACTACAGGCTGAAAGGGACAACCATCCTATGCATCCTGACCATCATCGCCTAACAGGCCTACGGCACCAACACAGAGGACAACCAACATCCCACCCCACACAAAGCTGCTGGCCTGGCTGCACCTGTTGGCCCCTGGTACCCCCCAAACAACACCCGCCAGAGTCGGAGGAGTCACACAGCCAGCCACATCCAAGTCCCCCACACCTGTCCTGGACATCACCATCACCCTGGTACCCCAGTCCTCATACGTCCAACACAATGCGCAGGATCCGCTGGAGACCAAGCAAGGACCATACGCCATAGCAGGATGCACGCACGTGTTGGGGGCAATCCACAGCACACATGTACTACCTGTGCCCCCTGGTGACACAGCACACAATCACCTCAACAGGAAGCACACGTCTCACATCAATGTGCAGGCAACAACAGAACACCGTGGAACCTCCAACAATGTCGCCTTCAAATACACAGCCAGTGTGCATGATACCTTCATCCTCCGACAGTCCATCATCAACCAGCGTTCCGAGGATGGCAACAAGGGAAATGCACACCCCCTTGGCAAGTTCGAAATGGACACCCCACACACATCAACTCCACAACCATGCAACTCACAACTCTGGCAATGCACACGTCACAAAATCACAACCAACATGCACAACAACATGACCACCCACCAGACACGACAGAACAACTTACAATGGTAACCTGGGCAAGCCCTGAACATGAGCCATCAAGGGCATGGCACCTCAGCCACATAATAGCCGAATGTGGGGAGAGGTGGCAACCAGACATGTGTGAAGGATGCAGTAGAACCATGATCGGGAAAGCACACAATGCCAAGAGTGGCGGAGATGTGCTGGACAGACCGCAGTATGCAGAACACACTCATATCAATGGCGACATACACCTCTGGCGTATGGAGTGCAGTGGACGCAACTATGTCACCCCAGCCAGTGGGGGACCTCGTGGAAATGTTGCCTGTGACGCCACCCCCTAAGCGTCACCGGAGTGGGATGGCCCGGCGTAGGCCACGCCAGCGTAGGGGTGTGAATAAAAAGCACGTAGGCCTGGGCGTGGTCCTCTCCCAGAAAGCCCCACGTCTCTGCCAGGGCGGCGCCTCCCACCCCGCCATGAGGCCGACGCCGTCCTCGTGAGCGGAGTTGCCTGCGATGCTGTGCGCCTGCCGGACCCCGGCACGCTGGACCACGAACCCGTCAGGCCCGCCCCTGCGCAGCCAGGCCACACTGATCACCTGCTGACACCGGCGTGTGTCAAGGAGGGCCCACCACGTGCCGCCGCAAGCTCCAAGCCCGAGGCCCGCGACCTTGGCAGCCACCTCAGACCATCACGGCCTCCACGACACAGGCCCGCTTCAGTCCTTTCTCGTTGATGTACTCTACTGCCGCCTTCGGCCTACTCTTCGGACCAGTAGGTCCCATATGTGAAACTGTGTCCTGAGTCATGAATGGCAGTGACCCCAAATCCGGGCCAGCGGCCACAGCACCAGACCCCCCCCGATCAGTGAGGCATAGTTCCATATGGGCATCTTGCGTCACGTGGGGCCACTAACCCTGTTCAACGCCAGCCGGCTACACGTGGTGCCACTAACCCTGTTCAACACCAGCTGGCTACACGTGGTGCCACTAACCCTGTTCAACGACCAGCCGTCTACACGTGGTGCCACTAACCCTGTTCAACGCCAGCCGGCTACACGTGGTGCCACTGAACCTGAACAACGCAGGCCGATGGGGCCATCCAACCTATGCTGGCGACACTAGGTGAATGGGCCTTTCTGACCGCTGCCTCAGGCCTACACCACGGTCAGGTAGGTCACACATTTGGAACTGAGTCTTGATTACACCATGGCAGTGAACATCATTTAAGGCAGAGAACAATTTACTATACTCCCTTCGATGTGGTGTCGTGTGGTTTGTGGCCTCCTGGTCTGCCTTGCTACGTTGGCTCAGGCCTGGCAGCCATGAGCCCCTTTTTGCGCACGTTCCTTTGTGCCGTTGTTTTTCGAGCCTCTGCTTCTGCCCGGCTATCTTAGCACTGTCTGCATTTCTATCTTTCACCTTGTCTCCTGTTCCCTTTTGGGCTACTGTCTGCACACCATGTACAAGGTCTATAAACAACGTCCCTTGTTCCTGCTGATTTGGCCAGTCCCTCGAACTTAGAAATAACACTCTATTTACAGCTGCCTTGGAGAAATTCGTGTGCTTTTAATATTGTGCTTTTTCACTGTTAGAGGCACTTGGAGAACAACCTTTCCAGAGAGAAGAGCTGTTTGTATCTGATGATGTAAACCTTGCATCTAGATATTGAGGTATGAGGGTTCGCTAGTCAAAGCCCAGAGGTCTTTTATTTTTATAATAACCTAGCTACTAGCACGGGGAGGGTGGTAAGGTCATTTAGCCTTATATCCACTGCTTTATGAAATGCTTTCTCCGTTTGTATTCTATGGAGTTGTAACTATGCTGCTTATTTTATCATTATGCATTATGCTGATAGTACTGGCACGTGTACTGTACCTTAGAGCACGTTAGTTGAAATAAACATTTTAAACTATACAGTGTCTCTTCTTACGCGCGTTGTGGACAGGTATGAGTGAGTTAGGAAAGGGTGTTCTTGCTACTGCGAGTCCTGAGAGAGAGATACCGTGTTCTGGGTTGTCTAATCATTGGTAGCATTGTTGCTAATGAGACGCTACAGCTAGTCGGGTTGGGGTTTTAGGTGCTAAGGTTTATGGTTGGCTCACCACTATATTCCGAGGTCCTATTATCCTGTGCATAGCTCTGTGTATGTGCAGAATCCCTACAACAGTGGTGCCAACAAGTCTGTGCATGGCATCACAACCACACGTGTCTGTTGGCCTACGCGGACCACTGCCCTCGGCCTACGCTGTGCACGAGTGGGATCACAGATTTGGAACTGAACATCGGTAATTCAAAAGGCAGAATACATATCGCACGCACGGAGAGGTGTGAGAGGATGACGCGTTGCAGTCCGGAGGGAACAGGATCATCGTTACGAAGGTGATCGAACACTACCGACAACTGCCTTGTGTCACTAACTCTGTGCCTCGCGAGCCAACGACACGTGGCTGTGGGCCACTGCTGACCGCTGCCTCTGGCCTACACTGCGGTCCAGTGGGTCACAGTCCTGATTTGGCAATGGTGGAGTTCATATCAGTGTACCGGCATCATCGCGGACTGCATCCCCTCACAGCACCTGTGCCACTAAGTCTGTTCCCCGACATTCATGGACACTCACTGGTCGTACATTGGTGGCGTTTGAGTCTATGGACTAGGGGCTAGTTTTCATCCTCATGTAGCTGATACCGAATTGTTGGTGAGGACGAGGGTTGCGCTTTCCACTCCTCCATTTGCTGCTTCCAGATAACATCAGACCTTCCGCATCATGCCCTGGAGGACACCTTCCACTGTCCCCCGCAACCCTCCGCAACATACACCTCGGACATTGATGGGGACCCGCTCAGGTCGCATGGCCCATCTGACTGCACCGCAAGTCACCGTCCCGTGGCTGGGTGCCTGTGCCGGCCGCAGTGCATCCGGGGCCACTGACTCTGTGCTTGTCAGGTCTGGGACCCCTTCCTCTGAGACATTGGATGGCCTCTGAAGCGATGGTCTTGGGGTCATCAACGCCATGTGTCTGTGGCCCTGCGCTGTCCGCAGCCTCCGGCCTCAACTGCGGGCCACCAGGGCCCACGCATAGCATCGAGTCCTGACCGGCCCGGACGTCGCATCATTGCAGGAGGAACACGCCACCACCGCAGGCACCACCTCCAACCGCCATCTGCCAGAGTCGAAACTGTGGTCCTGACAGACCTACGGAGTTGCTCAGACCTGTCGTGGATGCCATCATCGGCCTGATACCCTGCTCAGCACTCCAGGTGCCAGTGACTCAGTGCACCGCAAGCCATTGTCCGTTACTGATTGAGTTGTGTAGAGGTTGCGCAGCAATGTCACCTCAAACAGTGTGGGAGCCCTGGTACGTTGATGGGGGAGATGATGCAGGTCTGACACACCCCACTGCACCTGCATCAGGAGTATATATCTGAGGGACACAATCCGAGACTTTTTCTTCACATAAGCGCGCTCATCTCTAGTGCCCCAACCCCAGTGCACTGCAACTCACGGACACTTCTGTTTGCATGTTGGCTGTCCTCTGGGCTTTCTCCGGCTCACTCCATGTTGCTCAGCTGTGGACTCTGTTATGCATGTGTTTTCTGTTTCCGTTGCACTGGTGTCCAATGTTCAAGTTGTTGCCAGCACCAAGCATTCCGTGCGGACTGGCTTACACTCACCCCACACACATCCAGCACAGGCGTCACTGTACATGTGGCCCTGCCAATAAAGGGGCCGGGCGCACGTGCCCGTGGCCAGTTCAACATGATATATGCGTGTGTCCCTGTGGTCTTGTATGCATGAGGGCCCTGGGCCCTAGGACATTACATTGTGCTGTGTACATCGAATGCAGACATGTCACCGCAGGAAGCGGGTTGTAGCTTGGACATGTAGCTTTGTCGTCACCCACTCAATTCGTGAGGGGAGTGGCCGGGGCCGTCGTACGCAGAGCCAACATGGATGTGCGACTGCTATTTGCGCGCCCCTGGGCGTGGTTCTGTACTGTGAATCTGCATGTGTCTCTATGCCAGTGGGGGTCTCCTTTGTGGGGTGTGGGTGGTCGCTGAAGGGTGATAGACACCTACGTATGTGTTCTAGTTCACATTCCAGGTGTTCGGCCCCCACCCAGGCCTGTTGGGCCACCTCCTTTTGGCGTTCTGACACCTGGCTTTGGGGTGCCATGTGTGGGTGGGTGAAGTGTTGTGAGCCAGCTGTGCTTGCGTGTGCTTCCTGCTGTGTGGTCTGTTGCAGGCTCTGTGATCTCCTCTGAGTAGCTCGGCTGCCCGGGTCCTGGTGGTGGGTTGCGTGGGATATCCATGGGCTGTTGTAGGGCGTTGGTGTCGACGGTGTGGTGGTCCTCTGGCATCGCAGATGTGTTGTCTTCTGTGCTCTGCTGGAGGTGTTGTGTGCCCCTCTGCAATGTGCAGGGGAGATGCATGTTGACATTGTGTTGCAATGTATGTTGGCGCATTGTTCTGGTTTACATGCAGACTGTCTGGCAATGTACATTGTGACTGTTTGGGAGGTGCTGGATTCTTCTGCGGGACAGTGTACATTTGGACTACATGACGGATGTGAGGTCGTACGCCTACATTTCCATTTCACACTTTCCAGCTCTGTCAGGTGTAGTAGGCATGTTTCTGGGCATGTGAGGAGCCAGTTGTGTCCTCTGTTCTGCAGTGTCGCCTATGCGCATTGTACCACATTATCGTCGATGTGGGTGTGCTGTTCTTGCTATGTGTGTGTGCTGCAGTGTGCCAAGGGGATCTGGGACATGATCCTGGATAATTGTGGGTGTGCAGTGTGCTACACCTCGTTGTGCATGTGTGCCATTGTGCCCATCTCCCCCCGTTCCCACAGTCCCTGTTCGTTCCACTCCCTGTTGATGTTGTGTCAGGTCCTCTCGAGCTGTGTCCGTACTCCCTACTCCTTGCACCGTCTACACACTGATGACTATGGCCTGGGTTTCCTCCAGCTCCTCCTGTGGCGCAGGACTGCCACCTCCTGTCGCCGTTGCTGCCTTCCTGTTGGCAGCGGGTTTGTACCTGATTTAGGTTGTCACATCCTGCCGGCGCCTCTTGGCCTCCTGGATTGGCCTCCTCGGCACTCCGACTGCATTCCAGGTGGTCTGCTTGTGGGTCAGTTGCTGGTAGTGTTCTGTCACCTCCGTGACGCTGGTCTTGTTTTCCTGCGGTCTGCACCCCGTCTTCCTCTCCCTTTTCTCCTTGGCCTTCCCCGACCCAGTTGTTCCTTGCTGGTGGTCTGTGGGGGTTGTGGGGTTCGCGTTGACCTCTGCGCTGGGTCAGGGTGCATCCATGTTGCTACGTGCTTTGGCTTGTTTCTGGTGTGTTGTTTCTGTGGTTTTTATGGTGCATTTTCCCGCCAGACGCGTGGGATTTGCAGGCCTGTGGCTGCTTTTCGCTACTTTTTGTACTGCGATTGGCCTCATCGCATGATTTCTCGCGTTCGCATTTTTTCGGCGTGGCGTTGATTTTTACGCTGACATTTGACGCGTTATCTGGTGACTATCGCATGCTACCGCCTTGTTGTGAATTCCACGTTGACACGGGGTTATTTTCCCGCGATAGGCTGCGATATTGAAAGGTGCGTTACGCTACTCTTGCGGTAGTTATCGCACGTTCTTGTGAATATACCCCTTAGTGTATTGGGGCTGGGTGGGTGCAATCTCAGAGTGCCAGAAAGTCTGCACTGGGGGCACATTTGGTGTCCCTGTGCATAGTCCAGCTAGAACCAGTTCTGGGAGCCGTTGGTCCTGCTCTGGCGCGAAACTGGACAAAGGACATGGGTGTAGCCACCCCTCTGTCCTGCCCCTCCCCTAGGAGGGTCCCCAGAGTCAGTCCAACCCCTTCCCATGGGTATAAAGTGGGATACCTGATTCCAGGACTTTAGATTATACCTGGACAAGACTCTGCAAAGAAACCAATTACTTCGACGGTCTAGACTTCGCTGGACGACAGAAGAATCTCCCTTGGAGTAAAGGAGTTACTCCCCTGCAGCAGCAGGCACCTAAGTGCATCTGACCGGCTTGCATCTCCAGAGCTCCTGCGGACTCCGAAGATTTCTGCAACACAGGAGGTGGGTTCCCACAGGTCCCCGAGGTAGATCTGACCTCTCAGCGATTCTGAGACCAGTATCCCTCGTTGGGGCCGTGCAACCCGTAGTCCTGTGCACCGTGTCTATTTGCAAGTGCATATGCTTGTGGGCAATCTCGGAGCTTGTGCATTGGACTACGTGTAGTCCCAACTCTGAGCAACATTTGCACCGAAGATATCCGGCCTCCACTCCACGAGTGCTCTGTGGGCTGGTCCTTTGTGAAATCGCTCGAGGTCACCTCGCGATCCCTGGTCCGTTGGCCTGTGGGTCCTGGCGAGGGTCATCTCGTTTGTTCATGGGCTTCCCTGGTTGCTCCAGACATGCCCTGACTCTCCATTGCCTGGAGAGTCCCCTGGACCTTGCTGGTCCACACCGTAACCTGTTTCCTCTGCCTGCGTGGGTTGCCGTTGCCAAGGATTGTTGGTGCTCCAGCCGGACACTGAGCCCTCAGCTCTCGACATCCTTCGTGGGACAGCTCACCTCCGGACCCTGGTCGTCGTCGGCATCTCCTGGTCCCCGTGGCTGCAGAGACAAACATCCTTTCTCTTCACCTGAAGCACCCGACATCGGTGGGCATTCGACTACCGAGCCCCTGGTCACCTGAAGTGACCCAGACTTTGTCCCCTCTGCTTTCAGGTTCTTCTCAATTCGGATCCAGACTTGGATTCCACCGGACACTCTTCGCCTTCCTGGCAGCAGTACTTTCTTGCAGCTCTCCATTAAAAACGACGGAGGTTTCCAACACCACTTGACCCTTATGCACCCGGCTCCTCTGGGATAGGTAACTCTGGTACTTCAGTACTCACAAGGGTGCTGGCCTTAGAACCTCTTATGTTCCAAAGGGTTTGCTTGAAGTCCTCCTAGAAGTGTCCTTAAATTGTAATTTTCCAACCGCGACTTTCCCATAGAGTTGCACGGAGCACGCTGTGGTGTTTCCTCACTGCACCCGTCCTCCGTGGGCACCTTGTGTCACTGCCTTGGGTGGTTCCTTGGGGTCCCAGCGATTCTACGTGCTCTAGGCACTGTGTCTATTGAAGTCGTTGTTGTTATACCATTTTTTTAGTATATGGTTCGGTCTCCCCCGGAGCCCGTTGTATATTTTGCTACTTACGTACGTTCTATTGATTAAGTATTGTGTGCTTTATGTTCTAATCTCGTGTCGAGGTTAGTAGAGAGTGTGTTAGTAATAAATGCATATTTTTACATAACACTTGTGTGGTTCTCCTTTCATTTGGTCATTCAAGAAGTGAGATTCTGGTAAAACAAGCTGCTTTACATTCCTTCAAGATTAAGCCTGAAGGCTGCTCTCCACAGCTACCACTAGGATAGCTTTCTAAAGGTTATCTTTGACCTCATACATCATAAGGGTCGTTTGGACTGGTGCAAGGTGCCCACTTTAATTAGTGGACAGCATATACCAGGCCAACTTCTCACAAGGATTATTTCAGCTGTTCCCTAACATTTCTCAGTAATTCTGGTAGTTTTGAGTGATCCCACTATATAAAAAGTAAATTTTACCTGAAAACCTCTATACATTTTGGAAACATGTTCTTTGTTTGTACGGCCATAAAATTACTTTGTCTCCACCTGATTACTTCTTATATGCATAAAATGTAAAATATAACCTCACGTGTGAGAGCCCAAAACAGAAAGTTAAAGACAATTTGCCAGGTTACCTGTCCAATCCAATAAAGGGAGCCCGTTTTGTGTACCTGGAAGGAGGGGGCAGCTTGCCTACAAGCCCCAGGAGCCTCTGCTTTCGCTGCCATCGTTAACCCGCGCCCGGAGGCGCATAAAGCTCTTGCGCGGGTCCCACAGCGCGGGAGCCCGTTTTGTGTACCTGGAAGGAGGGAGCAGCTTGCCTACAAGCACCAGGAGCCTCTGCTTTTGCAGCCGTTGCCACCATCGTTAACCCGCACCCAGAGGCGCATAAAGCTCTCGCACGGGTCCTGCAGCGTGGGAGCCTGTTTTGTGTACCTGGAAGGATTGGGCAGCTTGCCTACAAGCCCCAGGAGCCTCTGCTTTTGCGGCCGTCGTCACCATCGTTAACCCATGCCCGGAGGCGCATAAATCTCTCGCACGGGTCCCGCAGCACGGGTCCTGCAGCGCGGGACGCGCGCGGGCGTGCCCGGCCAAGGGCGGGCCTGTCTGCGCCCGTCAGCGACAGGAAGCGGCAGGGCAGGGCCATCCCCCTTGGCTTTAACTCTCTTTGTTGGCTTGTGGGTAAGACTTTGTGAACTAAATACCTTGTTAATGACACTCATCTGCTTCTTTTCCCTGGAGGCGGCATTTATTAAAGTACTTTGATGAACTCAATGTAGCCCCACAGATAATAACTGTCCTTGTTGTATTGTACCGGGACAAAAAGGGAACACCGCTTGTTGGATTACTAGTCTTTTCCTGATCATACAGATCATCTGTGATTTTTATTTTCTTACTGCCAGGGGTTTGGGGTATACTTGTGACATCTTTTTACACACAAACAGTGAAGATCTAGTTATTAAACTGCTTGCCTACATTAGGATTATTATGTAAGCCTGAGCAGGGTGGTGAGTGCAGCGCAGCCACGCGATTGTTGGCCATTAAAACCCCCCTTGGTCCACTCACTATCTGGACCATTCATAACTATTTTGGTACCCTGATTGCATAGTTTATACTCTAATTTGGGACGGTTGTAGGTTGACTTTATCGGGGTGGCTGTGGTATAGATCGGTCTAGGCTAAATAATGGGGAAGTGTATCTGCCCTCCGAAACAGCCCCCTCTGCCCAAAGCCACCCCTTTATCTTCATTGCCACCAACCTCAATTGATAGGATGTTACAGAGGGCCATAGGGGTTGTCAATACAGAAATAGAACTCACGAGGCGCCTGTCACTAACTCCTGATTTATGCATTCCATGCATGTGTCTGATTTATGTATTTCGCAATCTGCCACCCCAGTCCGCTTAGCTGAATCACCCTCACCCCCACCTCAAGAAGTTGCACCTAAAACAGTAGCACGAAAGGGGAGAAATACCATCAGTATTCCAAAGAACGGGAAACGCAAACAAGCAGCTGGGGTGGGAGCTAAAAGAAAGAAAACAAGTGAGGAGTCACCATCTAGTGCAGAGGATCGGGATAAGCCTGATTCAAATGCAAGTTGTCCCCCGCATACTAGATTAGATATTGATTATCCTATTTGGGCACTGAATTAGTTGACTGACCTACAGAACCAACTCAGAGTCATTGTAAGGGAAGAACTTGCCTCGATACTCAATCGTATAGATAAAGTGGTAACAATGGGGGAAAGTAGGCTAGTAAATACCAACATAAGCAATACTCATGTACCAGTAAGGGGGAATGATTTTGGCTGCCAGGTGGACAGAGGAACTTAGACCCCATCACAACCCAGGAGATAAGGTATCCAAATGTCAATAATCACCAGGCAGGTAGGAGTTCCAATCATGAGGCCGGGAACAAAATTGTAGTACCCTCTAAGAGGGGCATGGATAAAAACAGCCCTCCTCCACATGGGCCACATGGGCCACAGAGATTGTGAGTGGGTTGGCGAGGGACGAACGTATCAATGGTAGGCCTGAAGTAGTGAACTTACCGACCATAAACTCACCCCCTGCCTCTTCTCCGTATGTAATTATATTGACAGAAGTACCCGCAATTAAAAGTGACCGGAGGGAAACACAACAGGATCTTAGGAACAAATGCCTGTTCTGGTTAGCGAGGCATAGGCAGTTTGACTATGACAGGGCAGGGAAAATGTTAATGGTCCGTAGAGTTGGTTGGGTGAGAAACCGACGAAAACCAATGCAAGGAGACTGTGTAGTTATAAACTTTAACAATCCCCAAATCGTGGGCAGCCTACTTAACTAGAAAACATGCCACCAGGAGCCACCTACAGGGATTAGGCCCTTTGCACTGGACTTTTTTTACACTCACTATCAAATGTCATCTAGGGCCCACATTACTCCAGAAGCATGCAGATGGCCACCAAGCAATCCAACTGTGGGTAGTTGGGATGCCCCTCCCAGACCCTTACTATTTAACATACCAGTAAACAATAGATTTGGGGTCCTGGAGGAGGTAGATTGACAAGTAGTGACTCTGACTCCATCCCAGGGATCTGCAAGTCAGCGGTCGGCAATAGAATTGGAAGATCATAGCGAGGATTACCTCACTCAGACATCATGCCCTGGGCTAGGGGCAATAGGCAAGGACCACCAACTAGAAACACCTCAGATTGTTGGCCAAGTAGGAGCAGGGGTACAATCATCAGGAGCACCCCTAGCCCCATTACCTATTCTCCTTAGTAAGAAACCGAGAGAAGGCTTGGCTACGAGGCCGGTAGATAACCAGCTAATTGCCCAAAAGAGAGATACTGAAACTCCCAATGCCAACACATTTGAGTGTATCTCTAGAAAGAGCACGCAGGGTAACATGATGAGGGTCTTATCCTGGAACTTTGCTGTACTCAAAAGCAAACTGTCCTGCCCAGATGGGGGGCTCTTTGTAGATAAATATGATATATGCATGTTCCAGAAATCCTGGGCACGGGATGACCCTTTGAAGGTGGGTTTTGCTTCATTTAATGTCCCTGCTACTTCGGGGGAAAGGGGTAGACCATCTGGGGGTTTAACCATTTGGGTAGGCTCGCATCTGGGCTACAGAGCCGAACAGTTAATTACCCCGTCTAATGACATCCAGTGTGTAGTACTTACCTTTTCCTCAAAGATAAAAATTGCTTTCATCAATGTTTACTCTTGGCCCGTTAGCCTTAGCCAGGAATCTGCGACACTAAACCAACTGAGCCTCTTTATTTCCACAGTTGATCCAAGCGCATGGCTGATTGTAGGGGGTGATTTCAACTGCCAATTTGAACCCCTCGTTGATCCTGCGATGGTTAATCCCAGATCCACAAATTCAACCTATTAAAGCTTGGTCCCCGCTGGCACTCCAGATCAATTCAACTATATTAACTCACTCCCTAAGAGCGTGCAACAGCCACACAAAATCGGATACCCCTGGGAAGTTAACGTTCAACAGATTAGGTCAATCGTCCCTGTTGGATTACATCTTAGTGGAGACTAGGTTATGGCAAAGGGTTCGTGACTTTGCTGTCCTGATACGGCACAACAGTGACCATAAGGCTCTGACCATGGAATTGGAGATGCCGAATCTGGGACATTCTAATTCTAAAGCCTCCCGTACATCTCAAGATAGTGGATTATTACTTTCAAATAATAGAAGGAAAATAAGGTGGGGTTTAATTCAACAGTCACCTGACAAGATGGCCATAGTATAGCAATCAGTAATCCCGATTCTAATAGAAATGTGGGACGCCACAACTACAGAAGGTATTCCACTAACTACCAAGAGAGTTGCAAAATTGCACGCAGAATTAACATCTAAATTGGCAGATGTATTCAACCCAGAGGTACCTCATAGGGCAAAAAGATGGCCTAAACGGTCTTGGTTTAATGTTAAATGCCGGAAAGCCAAACGGGCTTTGCTAGTAGCCATTAAAGCAAAGGATAAGCATTGAAATAAACTAAATCGGGTGCTGTATAGAGATAGCATCCAGCAAGCAAAAAAGATCTGGGAATTGGACAGATGGGAGGCGCTTAAATCTGCCTTATCCAACAAAGACATGAAGGCTTTTTGGACCATAGTTAGCGCAGGTGATAGGGAAGAAAAGACAGCCATTGAGCGGAATATAGCATCTGAAGTATGGGAGACACATTTTCAGGCTCTATACACCACTAAGGAAGCTGCGGGCCAAACTGATGAAGTCTCCACAATTCCCACTGGGTTTACCCAGGAGGAGGCCCCAGGGTTTGCCATGTCCGAAGTGCTAAATGCAATTAGCAAGCTTCCCTTCGATAAAGCGCTGGGTTTGGATAAACTACCGGGGGACCTCTTTCGGGGGGAACCAAAAATATGGGGACCTTATCTCTGGGCTTTATTTAATGCTATTATGAATGGCATGGCGCTCCCTGATACCTGGCTTGGGGCAGAAATTGTCCCAGTCCTCAAAAAGGGTTCACCTCTTCTACCCCCTAATTATAGGCCGATCAGTTTGATCGATGTTACCCAGAAATTGTTTGCACGAGACTCCTTGATTGCCTTCAGGCGTGGATGGAAGAACAAGAGATCTTGAGCCCCTATCAAGCCGGCTTCAGAAAAAACACCTCTACCGTCGACCAACTTCTTTTTTGGAAAACGGTGACAATAGAGGGTGGCAGACTCTACCTAATATTTGTGGATCTGAAGTCGGCTTTTGATCTCGTGCCCAGGGCCAAATTATGGGGTGTACTTAGAGATCTGGGGATCCCCCCCACCTCCTTAGCATTTTGATGAGACTACATGAAGGCAATTTTGCTCAAGTGAGGTATGGAAAATGTGGTGAATTAACCCCCTGCTTTTCGGTCAATAAAGGGGTACGGCAGGGGTGCCTATTCGCACCTACTCTATTTTGCCTATTTATTAATGCATTGGTTGACCAACTCAGGAAGGTAAAGGATAATGATGCCCCTAAGATAGCATGTAGTAAGGTTCCAGCAATGATGTTTGCTGACAACACGCTTTTACTTTCAAAGTCACCTATGGGAATCCAGCGGATCCTCGATAGCTTTGCTGCCTTCTGTAAAATCAGGGGGCTGGAGATTAATACACAGAAGACCAAATTTATGGTCTTCAATCCTGCTAACAAGTTTCGCTCTAACCCCTGTTTGAATGGCACCATGCTTGAAAGAGTGTCGGTCTTTGACTACTTAGGTGTCACCTTGACAGAAAACCTGGAGTGGGGGCCGCAAATGGCCAAAGCAAGCCTTAAGCTTGCCCAGACTGTAGGAGGAATTACAAAAATGTACAGAACTTCCATCTACAAACCAGCCGGGCCAATAGCTGAGATTTATAAAGTACAAGCAAGGGGCGCTACATTATATGGGGCAGAATTATGGGGGCATTGCACAGCTAGTAGCCTGAACAAGGTAGAGAACAACTTTATGAGATAGTTGTTAGGCCTCCCCCCTAGCACTCTTCTCACCCCTCTACGCCTGGACCTGGGCATTAGGCCCAAAGGCGAAGAGATTGGCCTTAGACCCATAACTTTCTGGCGTAGACTGTGGGTGACCCCGGAATTGGCCGTTTATTGGTCTGAGCTCAAAGACCTATTGAGCTTTACGGATATTAGTAAAATACCTTGGTTTGTATACATAAAGGATGTCTGTCACAGGTTGGGCAAAGCAGGCTTATGGAGTAATCCTGAAGAATCGTGCTCTATAATTTCGCGGTCAGAATTGGTAAAATCCTTTAGGAGGTACAAACTTACCGACATCCAGGAAAGCTCGTCCTCAGGCCGTTTGACAGCCGAATTTTTAAAAATTAAGGACTAGTTTATTATAGAACCCTTCCTGGATGATATCCAACCAACTCTGGCAAGGAAATTATATGTACAGTTCAGATTTGGGACTCTACCGCTCCGTGCCTTTTCGAATAAGTGGTCCAGAACTCTACCTGCAGGGTGCCCTGCCTGTAACTGTAAGGAAGAGACAAAGTTACACGTCTTTTTTTTCTGCCCTGGCTATAAATTACCTAGACAGCGCTGGCTCATTCAACTCTGCAGGAATCTAGGTTTTGTACATTGTGCAGAGGCATTTAGAGTCCTAAAGTACGACACTCATGCCCCCATTGTCTTTACTGTATCTCGTTTTTTAACCTCAATGTGGCGTGTACGTTGGATCTTCTTAAATCAGCCATCACAGCCCTAGAAATTTGTATTGTCTGTATTCTTTTACTATTTTTGTATCTATTCCTTCCTTTTTAAACTTTTAATGATAATATTTTTTATGAAATAAGTTTTTAACCCCCGACTGTACCGCATTATATATGCTTCTGTTTTAGTAACTCCCAGGCAGTTTGATTTGGAAGGGTTGAGATATGACTTGCCTAGGCTTATCCCCTGGAAGATTCCAAACGCACTTTATTATCGTCAAATGTGTCAAACTGTATAGTTATTTATTGGGACACTTTTTAGCATATTTTTTTATATATGAACTAATTCTATGTTATGTATTTTATTTGTGTATACTCCCTCTGGAGAAATCTTATGACTATGTACTTTTATGGTCCATGAGAGTGAAATAAAGTTATGGAATGGAATTATGGAAACATGCTCAAACAGCAACATTTTCTTTTTTAAATTCATTTACCCAAAATAGTACAACAGCAGTACATTTCACTGACACACACACAACGTAAAGTAGCTAAAGCTACATATTATCACAAATAGGAAATGGTGCGCCCGTGTAGAGTACACTGCGTTCAAAACAGCTCTGTCCCATAGAACATGAGAAGTCTGCACTATCCCATTATGGTGACAGGTAGGCAGTTCATTTTTGGAGCATAAAAAAGATATGTAAGTCCAGTTATCTATCCAGAATCTGTGACTCTTAAAGCGGGGTGGTGGGTGGGGCCTTTATGATTTTGGAGGGACTACCTATGGTGAAGAACTAAGATTATAAGTAACTTTTCCGCCATCACCATTGGTTTGCCTCTGGTAGTCATTAAAGGTAGAATAGAGCAGCAAGCTAACCCTACCATAAAAGCCAAATCATGGTTACGGAGTCAGACCATAGGGTTGATGGAGCAAGGTCTCATAAGAAAGAGACTTGCTCGGAGGCGATCCACTCGTTTAACTCATTAACAAGTTATTAATCATGTTTCGTGAATAATTAATATGCACCACATGAACACGCGGGTTAGTGAAGCTTGCCTATGTGTGTACTAATGTGGATAACAATGAAGACGGACTAATACCGCTTTAAACGGGGAATCTGTTGTGCGCATGTGTCAACTGCATCTACGTAGTATGACGAGGTAACTCTTGGAGGGAAATTCTGACGCATGAGCAGAAGACACTAAAATGGAGTCTTGAAGATTCACGTTCATGGCATCTGCTTAACTGAAACGAAAATAAGCTATTCTATCAATGCTAATGCGGGAAAAGTATTAATAAGTAAAGGGGAATAGAGTAGAGATGGGAGGTATACATTGCAACCATTTTAATTGTGAAATTAATATTTGTCTTTTTGACTTTATTATTAGTGCACATTATGAAGATTTAGAGAGATGGGCACAGGGAATAGAAAATCGAAACCCACAACCAAAGATTTTAGATATCAGTAGATTGAAAGTAGATTTGGAAGAAATGATAGCTGACAATGTGAGCACAGAAAGATTGAACGTTTACAATGATGAGGAGTTGTTATTCTTATGTAAGAGTATAACCAGAAGAGCAAGAGTATTTCATGAGAAATTAACAGAAGTTGCCTCAGAGATTGGAATAGATATTGGGAAATCGAAACTATTGCAGAAACCATATCGAGTGGAGTTTACTGAAAAGGATTTAGAAAGTGTGAATACTTCTGGTAAGAGACTACAGATAAAAGAGTTGATTAATATTTTGCGAAAATGGGGAGACATTGACAAATGGAGAATTAGATGGATAAGAAAGAAAGAGGAAGTACAAGCAAGAGAAGCGTCATCTGCATTTCCAGTGAGAGAATCAGATAAGATTGAGAGAATGTGTCGAATGAGAGAAGTTCCTGGTGGTGGATATGTTCATGTTCCTTGGAGCAGACAAGTTGTCCTTTGCGAATGATTTCCCTAGGTTGAGAGAAAAACCAGTTGAATGGTATAAACAGGTGGAAAGATTTGTGAAAGTTTCAAAGGTTTTGTTGAAGGATTTGGATGGTTTATTTGATATTGTAGTAACAGCTGATTTATGGACAGAATGTAAGATTACAATTGATTGGCCAAATGAGGAATATCCAAGGGATTCCAAAACAGGAGCGCCATCAGAGGAGGTGATGAAGAAGTATCACCAGGTAATTACTTTCTTGAAAGGGAAAATTCCTCCTTAAGAGACTGATTGGGTGAAAATAGATAGAACCACTCAGGAGCCAAAGGAGTCAGTACACGCGTACTATAAGAGGTTGTTACAGGTATTCAAACAGTATAGTGGATTTGAGAACATTGGAGATAAGGATATGGGACATTTTGTATATCGGTTTGTGTATGGTTTAAAACCAGAGATTAGTCAGATGATACAACAGCACATGTTGTGCTGGCAAAGCAAAACCATAGACGAAATATTGAAATATGCGAAGTATTGCGATGACGACATTGAAGCAAAACATAGAAAGTTAAAAGAAAAAATGATGTGGGCACAAGTGAAATTGGCAGAGCAGCAGGAAGCAAAATTAATCTCCCAGAATGATAATGAAATAAAAGACCATAATCAAAGTGAACAAGTGTCGAGTGGTGGTAAAGGACGAGGGCGAATGAGTAGAGAGGAGACAAGGAAGAAATATCCTTGTCATGCGTGCGGAAAGTATGGACATTGGAAGAACGAGTGTAAAAATGTCCAGAATAATAATGGGCCAAATCAAAATTTAAATCCGCAGATGCAGAATGAAGTGGTTGTGAAACAGCCACAGCAGCAGGTAACTATCCCACAGTATCAGGTGCCACAACCTTCTATGCCAAGCCATGTGAACATTCAAAAATACAGTGCGAACACCGGATTTCACTGAGAAAGTGGTAAGAATAACCCTGTGGTTTCACAGTATTTTTTGCAGAATGATGAAGACAAATCGGACTACGTACAATGATGGTGCCTGAGGGGGGAGGAAGAGGAGTGCGTGCTTGGCGCATCCTTGCCGGTAGATCAGACAGGTTCATTTATTGAAGGGAAAGTTGAAGGTAGTGACATCACTTTTCTATTGGACACTGGTGCTACCCGGTCTACTGTGAGAACAGCAGACATCCCAAACCTACCCCTCTCGGGAGAAACTATCCAAGTTGTAGGAGTGTCAAACAAACAGATTAGAACCCCAGTTACAAGACCAATGGAAATACATATTGGAAATTTTAAAGACGCATCGGTTTGTAGTTTGTGACTCAAGCCTGGTAAATCAGTTAGGGAGAGATTTATTGTGCAAAATGAATTGCACAATCTACTGTACGCCTGATGGTGTTGCTTTTCAAACACCAGATGAGGATGTTGTCTATAAGATGATGTTAGCTAAGCAAGGTACAGAAGTGGATGAAAGGTTTTCATTACTAACTGAAAGTGAATTACCAGAAGAATTAAGAACCACAGTAAATCCAGAAGTGTGGGACTTTTCAGGAAAAGATATAGGGCTAATGGCGAAAGTAGACCCCATAAAAATAGTGGTAAAAGAAGGTGCAGTTTATCCAAATACACGGCAGTATAAAATGAGTCCAGAAGTGAAAGCAGGAGTTGCTCCAGTAATTGATCAAATGATCAAACAAGGAATTCTAAAAGAAATAATGAGTAGTCCATGTAATTCGCCAATCATGGGACTCAAAAAGCCTAGTGGTAAATACAGGATAGTGCAGGATTTGCGAAAAATAAACAAAATTGTAGTGCCTTGTTGCCCAGTGGTGTCAAATCCAGCAGTGATCCTTTATCAAATACCTTGGAATGCAAGTTGGTATACAGTAATTGATTTGTGCCAAGCATTCTTTTCCATTCCTTTGCACCCAGATAGCCAGTATCTCTTCGCCTTCCGGTTTGAGGATCGTATTTTGGCATGGTGCCGAGTCCCTCAATTTTCAATCAGATACTGAAAAAGTGTCTGGAGTCATTAGTTATGCCCGGGAAATCAGTTCTGGTTCAGTACATTGATGACCTATTGGTGGCATCAAAAACACGAGAAAATTGTGTCACTGACACAATTGCATTACTGAACCATTTGGCCGAAGGAGGACAGAAGGTGTCTCCAGAAAAATTGCAGTTCTGTCAACAAGAAGTTAGATATTTAGGGAATAAAATAGAAAGAGGAGTTACAAAAGTGATACCGGAAAGAATAAAAATAATCAAAGAAAGGCAACTACCACAGACACAGAAGGAGATGAGAATGTTTCTCGGAATGGTTGGGTACTGTAGGCAGTGGATAAATAGCTTCTCCCTGCTAGCAAAGCCATTGATACAATTAACTCGGAAAAGAGCGAAAAATCCAATTGATTGGAATGATGAATGTTTGGAAGCGTTTGTGAAATTACGAAACTGTCTATGTGAGGCCCCTGCTTTGGGCATGCCTGATTATACAAAAGAATTTGCGCTGTTTTGTTGTGAGAGAGAAAATTGTGCACTTTCAGTTTTAACACAGAGACATGGATTGAGCCTACGTCCAGTGGCATATTTCTCTGCCACCTTGGATCCAGTGGCCTCAGCCTTACCGGCTGCTTAAAAGCAGTAGCTGCTACCTGTATGAGTCTGGAGCAAAGTGAGTCAATTGTGATGGGACATCCTGTAAAGGTCTACGTTCCACACTCAGTTGAGATTCTTTTGACAAGAACGTGAACACAACATCTCACTCCTAGTCGGCTGACTAAGTATGAAAGAGTGATTTTGGGAGCAGAAAATGTGACAGTGATAAGATGTACAATAATGAATCCTGCCACATTATTACTAGATCCATGTTGTGAAGAAGTGAAAGATGAGATTGATCATGATTGTTTGGATGTGACTGAATTGTGTACTAAGCCCCGTCCAGATATAAAGGAAACTCCATTGAAGGAATCTGATCATGAATTGTTCATGGATGGGTCATGTCTGAGAACAGAAGGAGGAGGGTTAAGTGCTGCATATGCTGTATGCAAAATATCAGGGGTCATTGAAGCATCCTGTTTACCGGGAGTCAAGTCTGCACAAGTAGCCGAATTGGTGGCCTTAACAAAGGCATGCAAAATGGGGAACAATTGGAGAATAACCATATTTACGGATAGTCAATATGGTTTCGGGGTTGTGCACGACTTTGGCCAACTCTGGATGCAGAGGAGATTTCTGACTTCTTCAGGATCTCCTATCAGAAATAGTAAAAATGTAAAAGATTTGTTGGAAGCATTACAATTGCCAAAAGAAGTAGCAGTTGTTAAATGCACTGCACATCAGTCAGGAAATGACTATGTGACAGCCGGTAATAGGTATGCAGACCAAATTGCTCAATACTGTGCAAGAAATATAATGTCAATTAACAGAAAAATTGAAACGGGTGAAACCAGCTGCCAACTTATGTTTTTCTCAGTTCCAGAAACATGGGGGGAGATCAGACAGTTACAGGAAGAAGTTGAGGAAAAAGAAAAGGAAATCTGGATAAAATCAGGTTGTACAAAAAGGACAGAAGATGAAGTGTGGGTGAACTTAGATGGCAGACCTGTCATGCCAGATTGTCTGCTCTCTCAAATGGCAAGAGTATACCATGGGACAACACATATTGGCAGGGATTCAATGATCAGATTATTTAGACAGAGTTGGTACAATCCGAAGTTTAGGGTAGTCGCAGAGAGCCTTTGCCAAAGATGCTTAATTTGTCAGCAGCAGAACCCAGGTAGGAAGACAGTGGTTAGTTGGGGAAAGATTGGAAAGGCAGAAGGACCCTTCACCAGACTGCAGTTAGACTTCATTGAGTTACCTCCGTGCAATGGATTGAAGTATCTACTTGTCATAGTGTGCCTGTTCTCAAGATGGGTAGAGGCATAACCCACTAGAAGAAATGACAGTCTCACAGTTGCTAAACTACTATTGAGGGAGTTGATACCTCGTTTCGGTTTTCCAGTCACTTTGGAATCAGATAGAGGACCTCATTTTAATAATGAGATAATTTGATTAATCTGTGCTGCATTTAACATTGAACAAAAACTGCACTGTGCTTATCGTCCAGAGGCTTCTGGAATAGTTGAACAGCTTAATGGCACAATCAAATCAAGATTAGGGAAGGTATGTGCATCCACAATGCTGAAATGGCCAGATGCATTGCCTCTTGTACTGATGGGTCTCAGAAGTATTCCTGACAGAAAAACAGGATTGAGTCCACATGAGGTACTCATGGGAAGGTCAATGAGACAAGCATTTATTCCTGGAAATAAATTGATGAATATAACTGATGATCTGGCATTGGACTATTGCAAAGGATTGGCTGAAATGGTGCGTTCTGTCTCTCATCAGGTTGGAGAAGACGCAGTTGAAAGGCAGCCAGACCAAGCACATGATTTGAATCCTGGAGACTGGGTGTTAGTGAAGAAACACGCAAGAAGTCGTGTCTAGCACCCAGGTGGGATAAACCACGTCAAGTCATACTAGTCACTACCACAGCAGTGAAGTGTGCAGGTTTACCCAATTGGATTCATGCTAGTCATACCAGAAGAGTTCTGAGCCCATCTGAACAACAAGAGCAGCCACTGACTGAACAAGCTGAGATGTCAGAAGTTGAAAGTTGTGAAGTTGAAGAATCTAGAGTGATAGATTCTGAAAGACAACTATATGACGAACAGCCAAGTACAAGTCAGGAAGAGTGGATACCAGTGATTGAAATACCTGATGCTGTTGTCGAAACAAGAAGAACAACTGAATTAGAGAGACAGGAAGGTAGAGAGGAAAAGACAGGGAAAGAAGAACACAGGTAGAAATAAACAAAGCTATTCAGAAACCTGAGCAGGGTAAGATAGAAGAAGAAGAACAAGTTCAGGCAGAAGAAGAACAAGTTGAAATAAGACCTGAACAGGATCAGACAGATCTAGAAGAACAAGTTCAGGCTGAAGAAGAACAAACTATAATAAGACCTGAACAGGTGCAAGTAGAAGAAGATCAAAATACAGAAAATACAGAACAAAGACAATTGGAAAGGGAAGAAGAACAAGAACAGATTGTGCCCAGATTAAGTAAAAATAAAAGAACCTTAGAAGAAGACAGAGAATGTGAAAGTGCAGTTCAGGTCAAAAAAGTTAGAAAAGGAGACAATTGGCCAGAAGGAGTGAAGAGACTAAGATATTATCTAAGAAAATCAGAAAAGAAACCAGAGCAAGTAAATGAAGTTACGAGTCAGACGCAATCTAAACAAACCTTAGTAAAACTTACGCGAAGAAGCCCAAGATTGAGAATTCTGAACAGAAAATACAAGGCCCCTGAGTGGACCTATGTTATACTAGAGGAATTTGAAAACTTAGATTTACGAGAAGAATCAGAGAGAGTTCATGTTGCACAGATTGATGAAAACAAATTAAGGCCTCCTTAAAAATAAAAGACTGGATTTTTAAGAAAATTTAAATAAAGAAAGTAAAAGAGAAAAGAAATTTTCTCAGATTAAAATGGCAGAAGTTGAAGACACTGAAAGACCGAAACGAAGTTTAAAAAGAAAATGTTTAAGATTTTGCTTATGTAGTATTTTATTAGTAGTATTATTGTGGTTATTTCTAACAGTGGGAGTACCTTTGTTAATGGAAACAAATAACAAGAATAGTACAATTACTAGTGAGAAAGTAAAGAGAATAAAGGGAACTAAAATAGAAATAGGGGTAGAAGATGAGATAAACTATCATAATGAATCAGACAATGATTCGTCTTTAAATGTGTTTACTAAATTGTTATTTCAGTATGTTAATACAATGGAGATTAGTAATTGTTATGTCTGTATGAAGTTACCCTCATCAGTGTCAGAAGGGTGACTTATCACCATATACCTTTAACATATGGTGTATCATGTAGTGTTTTATCAAGTTTATTTTACGTAACAGGGAAACTTCAGTATTTTTATTCAAACTTAGATGTAGTGTTTTCAGAACTACCTATTCGAAAGAATATGAATCCAGTATTTAGTAGTAAAGATGCACAGTTCATGGGTGAATTCTTCTTAACAATAAGTTCAATAGATATAGCACAAGCACACAAAGATAACTTAACATGTATATTACGTGAAGAAGAAAAAGAGTTTTTGAATTTAGTAGAAGAAAGGAGACAGGATTTAACAAAGAAAGCTGCTGAACAGAAATCCCATGTACCTCCATGGGCTGAGAAAGAGGGAATTTATGCAAAGGGCGAGGCTCATGCTGCGATGTCCCTAGACTTTGTGAAAAAGGGAAAATTCTGCCTCCATAGGTTAAAGACAGATTATAATAACAATTTCATTGGTTCCAGTGAATGTGAACACAACTTCCTAATTTTAGGAGGATGGGGACTAAAAGGGGGAACCGATCCTGTATTTCCTGGAATTTATTATGTATGCGGGAATAATCTACCATGTGGACAGAATCAATGGAATCAATGAAATATCTAATGGACTAACACGGAGAAGAAGAGCTAGTTTTTCTGAAATAGTAGGTGATATATTTAGTGCATTGATACCCTCAGTTGGAGTCATTCTAAATTCACGTAAAATTTGCAAATTGTCAACAATAGTTGATCGTCTTTCTACAGATACTGCCGGAGGATTCTTAATGATTAATACAAAGATGGTTGCAATAAGGTCTATGGTTTTACAAAATCGTCTTGCTCTTGATATTCTATTGGCAAAAGAAGGCGGAGTCTGTGGTATGTTGAGAATTCAACATTGCTGCACTTACATTCCGGACAAAAGTAAGGAAATTAAAGGGTATATTGGAAATATTTCAAGAATGCATAATGATTTGACCCAACTGGATGTTGACAGTGTATGGGGAAGATTAACAAAGAGTATAACATCAATAGGGAAATGGTTTACTAATTTTGGAAAGAGTTTTCTAGGTCAAATAATATTACCAGTAGTTGTGATAATGACAATAGTAATGACCGTAATGATCACATGCAAGTGTTGCAGAAGCAAGGGAAAAAGAAGAATACATGCAGAGAGGGAAGGAAAGGGAAAGAAACAAAAGAGGGAATATGAAGAAATTCAGTTAGAGGAAATGAAAGGAAAGCTATACAAAAAGATGAAAGGTTTAGAAGGAAAAGAAGTAACTGACGAAATGATGAAAGAAGAAGGAGAAAACTGAGAATTGTTAAAGTTGGCATCTGGGAAGGGATGGGTAATTTTGTGATGGCTCAAAAATGCCATCAGAGAGGGGATTGATGGAGCAAGGTCTCGTAAGAAAGAGACTTGCTCGGAGGCGATCCACTCGTTTAACTCATTAACAAGTTATTAATCATGTTTCGTGAATAATTAATACGCACCACATGAACACGCGGGTTAGTGAAGCTTGCCTATGTGTGTACTAATGCGGATAACAATGAAGACGGACTAATACCGCTTTAAATGGGGAAACTGTTGTGCGCATGTGTCAACTGCATCTACGTAGTATGACGAGGTAAAGCTTGGAGGGAAATTGTGACGCATGAGCAGAAGACACTAAAATGGAGTCTTGAAGATTCACGTGCATGGCATCTGCTTAACTGAAACGAAAATAAGCTATTCTATCAATGCTAATGCGGGAAAAGTATTAATAAGTAAAGGGAATAGATTAGAGGTGGGAGGTATACAGTGCGACCATTTTAATTGTGAAATTAATATTTGTCTTTTTGACTTTATTATTAGTGCGCATTTGGGCCTCTCATTCATAACTGAATTAAGCTGAGTAATGAAAAGACTGCGCATGTCCACTGAAAGTTAACCCGGAATGATGACTTAGATATTGAACGGGAGCCAAGGACACGAGTGACCCACCCTGAGAACGGATGGTGAAGAGTTCAACGATGAGGACTCTTATTCAGAATGTTATAATAATGTTTCAAAGTGAAATGTGAATGCGTATGAGAACTAGATTTATGAATAAAAATTAAGGGGATGGGTTTGCGAACAATAGTTGAACTGATTTTAATGACATGTAAGCATGGTGTGATGGAGCTTCCCCCTTGCCTGACCAATCATATTTTCGTATTTTTACAATATTGAAACTTTAGTGGGTGGAACATGAAGAAAACGAAGGTATAATTAAGATAGCTTTAGTTAGTTAGAAGGAGAGACTTGCAGAAGATTTTGCTGAGATGCTGATGGGCTGAATTGCTGCAGAATTGCTGTGCTGGGGGAGATGCTGTGAGATGCTGATGAAGAGCCGAATGCAGAACCTGAAGCAGAACTTTCTATCCTAACTTAATTGGGTTAGATCAGAAGATCGCGGAAGAATCTCGAGGAGGAAGAGAGGGTCAGAGAGGGGTGTGGCGCAATCGTCGGTATTCTAGAGAGGTCAACTATCCTGTCCTGAATCCTGTTCTGAAGTCTTTGTCTCCTGACCTTTCCGGGGGGACCTTTACCAGCCCTTTGGCCAGGGGGTTGGTCTTTCACACCATTCTTGGTAAATATAATTTCTTGTTATTTGTGAATGTTCTATTCTCTCTATCCTCTCCCTTTCTGAACATTGATTATTGTATGAGTCCGAGGTAAACGTTTTCTTTGAATTTAATGAATAACATTTTCTCTCCTATGAATGATGGTGATTGCACTTTATTTTGAAATGGTTCAAATGCATTTAATTTAGATAAAGATTTTAAACCTTCCTGAGTCTGTGATCATTTACTTCCAATAAAAGAATAGTTAAGAATTATGTTAATTATCACCATCAACTAGTTCAACTAATGGTCCATCGACCAGAGGAAAGAACTTTTGATCAGTGAAAGGTTAGTTAGGAATATTAAATAACTAATCCTGAATATTATAAAATATATAAAATAAAACTTTAACACTCCAGCTGTTTACTCAAATTGTGTGTTTATGGGCCCAGGTGAGTATATGGTAGTGGAGTATCTGTTGTTGGTATACCGCTGGATCAGTTTTCTAGTAGCAGAGTTATGGTTATTATTGACTAGTTTGGTGATAAAAAATTGATTATTGATTTATGTTTTAACAAAAGAGTTAGTGTCTTGTTTTATGTCGTCTAGAAGCACAGATACAGTGGATATCTGGGCATCCCGGGAATGGAATTTGAATAGAAGCCATACTGCAGAAGATTACTCGTCTGTTGTCATAATACTGAGAAGCTACAGAGGGCTGGCAGTGTTATACTAGGGACTATATCGTGTAAAAGTAGAGTGCGAGTGATAGCAGAGGGTTCGCTGGTGAAACTTTGGTCTTATTTCCCAAAAGGGGTAACACTGAAGGAGTAGCAGGTTCTTCCGAGCTTGAATGAAGGGTAAAACAGAGGTTTTTACTCGTAGTGAAAAGGATTCTGGAATAAGTCATAATCTATCCTGATTTAGTGGAGCAGACAGAGTAGCGCTATTTTTATGTTGTTACTAACGGATTTTATTTTAGAAAAGTCAAAGAAAATAAGTTATCGTATTACCTTGTGAAGGGAGGGTCAGTCGCAGGAGTTATACTGACGTCATAAAGAGCCGCGCTGAGATTGGTTGAAACAGTGGGCGTGAGCTAGAAGCAAATTGTAAAGGGAGGGTCAGTAGTGAGGAGCAATACTGACGTCACAAAAGACCGCGCTGACATTGGTTAGACCACGAGCGTTAGCTTGAATCTGATTGGTTGGTAGATAAAAGCCGCGTTAGGATTGGTCGAGAAAGAATTGTATGTTGAGTTCTAATTTGAATGTGGGTGTATGTCGTGCTGATATAGGAAGCGACGTAGGTAATAGAGCTAGAAGATATACGGAAGACTCTTTCCTATATCGACCATCTGAAATGTTTGGAGAACGAAAGAAAATGACGTTAATAAAGAAAATTAAAAATGTCTTTAAAAAAGACAAACCGGTAATGACTAGAGAGGGAATTCCTATTCCACCACCTAAAACACCTGCTTCATTTATGCTGATGGAGAAGGGATATCACATGTGTGTATGGTTGGAGAATTGGGTGGAGTATACTAAAGGTGATGGTGTTTTGGCTTTTCCGGAGCATGGTACTTTTAATGTAAAGATACTTCAGAATTTGAGAGATAGAATGAATATGTTAGAACCAAATCCTAGAATGACACAGAATGAAGCTTTGGAAGAATGGGAAATTGAGGCATTTGACCGTGAAAAATTTAGAAGTGGTCGGAGATTTAGAGGATTTTTGCCTAGATATCCGTATGAATTAAGTGGAGATCAAATGAAGCGTTGGAGAAGAGCTGTGGTGACCGAGGGTTTATATCCAGTATTAATGGCTGAAGAACAGTTAGGAGGAAAGTGTAAAGAAAAAACGAAACACATGAATACGACAGGATATGGCGAATCAGATGATGAACTATTAGAGGATATTTGGATTAAAACCCCTCCACCGTACCAAGAAGAACCTAGTAAGGTCAACCCAAGTGCACCGGTGATAGGAATGCCTTTAACCCCACAAATTTTACATGATGTGTCACTTAATAGGGTGTTGCAGGATAATGAGAGAGAAGCTTTAAATAAAACTAGGGAAGAATTAGTTCAGAAAATAAGCAAATTGAATTTGAATGCCGAAGCTTTGACAGTACCAGTGACTATTGGTCCTGTAATCCCATTATATGGAGATAAAAAGACTTGCCAGAAACCTCAGACTGTGACAATTCCGTTAAATAGTCCCAGAAATGAAGTAATAATTACGGATGATCAGGCCAGTGAAAGTGAATCAGTTATCTCATTAATAGATCTCCCGAATGTGGAACATTTAAGCGAAACTCCGAAGAAAGTTATACCAGGAAATTTGAGAGAAAAGAGATCTTTGGTTCCTATAGGAACTGGAGGTTCAACAGCAGTTACTCCTGAAGATTTAGAGAGATGGGCACAGGGAATAGAAAATCGAAACCCACAACCAAAGATTTTAGATATCAGTAGATTGAAAGTAGATTTGGAAGAAATGATAGCTGGCAATGTGAGCACAGAAAGATTGAACGTTTACAATGATGAGGAGTTGTTATTCTTATGTAAGAGTATAACCAGAAGAGCAAGAGTATTTCATGAGAAATTAACAGAAGTTGCCTCAGAGATTGGAATAGATATAGGGAAATCGAAACTATTACAGAAACCATATCGAGTGGAGTTTACTGAAAAGGATTTAGAAAGTGTGAATACTTCTGGTAAGAGACTACAGATAAAAGAGTTGATGAATATTTTGCGAAAATGGGGAGACATTGACAAATGGAGAATTAGATGGATAAGAAAGAAAGAGGAAGTACAAGCAAGAGAAGCGTCATCTGCATTTCCAGTGAGAGAATCAGATAAGATTGAGAGAATGTGTCCAATGAGAGAAGTTCCTGGTGGTGGATATGTTCATGTTCCTTGGAGCAGACAAGTTGTCGTTTGCGAATGATTTCCCTAGGTTGAGAGAAAAACCAGTTGAATGGTATAAACAGGTGGAAAGATTTGTGAAAGTTTCAAATTTTTTGTTGAAGGATTTGGATGGTTTATTTGATATTGTAGTAACAGCTGATTTATGGACAGAATGTAAGATTACAATTGATTGGCCAAATGAGGAATATCCAAGGGATTCCAAAACAGGAGCGCCATCAGAGGAGGTGATGAAGAAGTATCACCAGGTAATTACTTTCTTGAAAGGGAAAATTCCTCCTTAAGAGACTGATTGGGTGAAAATAGATAGAACCACTCAGGAGCCAAAGGAGTCAGTACACGCGTACTATAAGAGGTTGTTACAGGTATTCAAACAGTATAGTGGATTTGAGAACATTGGAGATAAGGATATGGGACATTTTGTATATCGGTTTGTGTATGGTTTAAAACCAGAGATTAGTCAGATGATACAACAGCACATGTTGTGCTGGCAAAGCAAAACCATAGACGAAATATTGAAATATGCGAAGTATTGCGATGACGACATTGAAGCAAAACATAGAAAGTTAAAAGAAAAAATGATGTGGGCACAAGTGAAATTGGCAGAGCAGCAGGAAGCAAAATTAATCTCCCAGAATGATAATGAAATAAAAGACCATAATCAAAGTGAACAAGTGTCGAGTGGTGGTAAAGGACGAGGACGAATGAGTAGAGAGGAGACAAGGAAGAAATATCCTTGTCATGCGTGCGGAAAGTATGGACATTGGAAGAACGAGTGTAAAAATGTCCAGAATAATAATGGGCCAAATCAAAATTTAAATCCGCAGATGCAGAATGAAGTGGTTGTGAAACAGCCACAGCAGCAGGTAACTATCCCACAGTATCAGGTGCCACAACCTTCTATGCCAAGCCATGTGAACATTCGAAAATACAGTGCGAACACCGTATTTCACTGAGAAAGTGGTAAGAATAACCCTGTGGTTTCACAGTATTTTTTGCAGAATGATGAAGACAAATCGGACTACGTACAATGACGGTGCCTGAGGGGGGAGGAAGAGGAGTGCGTGCTTGGCGCATTCTTGCCGGTAGATCAGACAGGTCCATTTATTGAAGGGAAAGTTGAAGGTAGTGACATCACTTTTCTATTGGACACTGGTGCTACCCGGTCTACTGTGAGAACAGCAGACATCCCAAACCTACCCCTCTCGGGAGAAACTATCCAAGTTGTAGGAGTGTCAAACAAACAGATTAGAACCCCAGTTACAAGACCAATGGAAATACATATTGGAAATTTTAAAGACGCATCGGTTTGTAGTTTGTGACTCAAGCCTGGTAAATCTGTTAGGGAGAGATTTATTGTGCAAAATGAATTGCACAATCTACTGTACGCCTGATGGTGTTGCTTTTCAAACACCAGATGAGGATGTTGTCTATAAGATGATGTTAGCTAAGCAAGGTACAGAAGTGGATGAAAGGTTTTCATTACTAACTGAAAGTGAATTACCAGAAGAATTAAGAACCACAGTAAATCCAGAAGTGTGGGACTTTTCAGGAAAAGATATAGGGCTAATGGCGAAAGTAGACCCCATAAAAATAGTGGTAAAAGAAGGTGCAGTTTATCCAAATACACGGCAGTATAAAATGAGTCCAGAAGTGAAAGCAGGAGTTGCTCCAGTAATTGATCAAATGATCAAACAAGGAATTCTAAAAGAAATAATGAGTAGTCCATGTAATTCGCCAATCATGGGACTCAAAAAGCCTAGTGGTAAATACAGGATAGTGCAGGATTTGCGAAAAATAAACAAAATTGTAGTGCCTTGTTGCCCAGTGGTGTCAAATCCCGCAGTGATCCTTTATCAAATACCTTGGAATGCAAGTTGGTATACAGTAATTGATTTGTGCCAAGCATTCTTTTCCATTCCTTTGCACCCAGATAGCCAGTATCTCTTCGCCTTCTGGTTTGAGGATCGTATTTTGGCATGGTGCCGAGTCCCTCAATTTTCAATCAGATACTGAAAAAGTGTCTGGAGTCATTAGTTATGCCCGGGAAATCAGTTCTGGTTCAGTACATTGATGACCTATTGGTGGCATCAAAAACACGAGAAAATTGTGTCACTGACACAATTGCATTACTGAACCATTTGGCCGAAGGAGGACAGAAGGTGTCTCCAGAAAAATTGCAGTTCTGTCAACAAGAAGTTAGATATTTAGGGCATAAAATAGAAAGAGGAGTTACAAAAGTGATACCGGAAAGAATAAAAATAATCAAAGAAAGGCAACTACCACAGACACAGAAGGAGATGAGAATGTTTCTCGGAATGGTTGGGTACTGTAGGCAGTGGATAAATAGCTTCTCCCTGCTAGCAAAACCATTGATACAATTAACTCGGAAAAGAGCGAAAAATCCAATTGATTGGAATGATGAATGTTTGGAAGCGTTTGTGAAATTACGAAACTGTCTATGTGAGGCCCCTGCTTTGGGCATGCCTGATTATTCAAAAGAATTTGCGCTGTTTTGTTGTGAGAGAGAAAATTGTGCACTTTCAGTTTTAACACAGAGACATGGATTGAGCCTACGTCCAGTGGCATATTTCTCTGCCACCTTGGATCCAGTGGCCTCAGCCTTACCTGGCTGCTTAAAAGCAGTAGCTGCTACCTGTATGAGTCGGGAGCAAAGTGAGTCAATTGTGATGGGACATCCTGTAAAGGTCTACGTTCCACACTCAGTTGAGATTCTTTTGACAAGAACGTGAACACAACATCTCACTCCTAGTCGGCTGACTAAGTATGAAAGAGTGATTTTGGGAGCAGAAAATGTGACAGTGATAAGATGTACAATAATGAATCCTGCCACATTATTACTAGATCCATGTTGTGAAGAAGTGAAAGATGAGATTGATCATGATTGTTTGGATGTGACTGAATTGTGTACTAAGCCCCGTCCAGATATAAAGGAAACTCCATTGAAGGAATCGATCATGAATTGTTCATGGATGAGTCATGTCTGAGAACAGAAGGAGGAGGGTTAAGTGCTGCATATGCTGTATGCAAAATATCAGGGGTCATTGAAGCATCCTGTTTACCGGGAGTCAAGTCTGCACAAGTAGCCGAATTGGTGGCCTTAACAAAGGCATGCAAAATGGGGAAAAATTGGAGAATAACCATATTTACGGATAGTCAATATGGTTTCGGGGTTGTGCACGACTTTGGCCAACTCTGGATGCAGAGGAGATTTCTGACTTCTTCAGGATCTCCTATCAGAAATAGTAAAAATGTAAAAGATTTGTTGGAAGCATTACAATTGCCAAAAGAAGTAGCAGTTGTTAAATGCACTGCACATCAGTCAGTAAATGACTATGTGACAGCCGGTAATAGGTATGCAGACCAAATTGCTCAATACTGTGCAAGAAATATAATGTCAATTAACAGAAAAATTGAAACGGGTGAAACCAGCTGCAAACTTATGTTTTTCTCAGTTCCAGAAACATGGGATGAGATCAGACAGTTACAGGAAGAAGTTGAGGAAAAAGAAAAGGAAATCTGGATAAAATCAGGTTGTACAAAAAGGACAGAAGATGAAGTGTGGGTGAACTTAGATGGCAGACCTGTCATGCCAGATTGTCTGCTCTCTCAAATGGCAAGAGTATACCATGGGACAACACATATTGGCAGGGATTCAATGATCAGATTATTTAGACAGAGTTGGTACAATCCGAAGTTTAGGGTAGTCACAGAGAGCCTTTGCCAAAGATGCTTAATTTGTCAGCAGCAGAACCCAGGTAGGAAGACAGTGGTTAGTTGGGGAAAGATTGGAAAGGCAGAAGGACCCTTCACCAGACTGCAGTTAGACTTCATTGAGTTACCTCCGTGCAATGGATTGAAGTATCTACTTGTCATAGTGTGCCTGTTCTCAAGATGGGTAGAGGCATAACCCACTAGAAGAAATGACAGTCTCACAGTTGCTAAACTACTATTGAGGGAGTTGATACCTCGTTTCGGTTTTCCAGTCACTTTGGAATCAGATAGAGGACCTCATTTTAATAATGAGATAATTTGATTAATCTGTGCTGCATTTAACATTGAACAAAAACTGCACTGTGCTTATCGTCCAGAGGCTTCTGGAATAGTTGAACAGCTTAATGGCACAATCAAATCAAGATTAGGGAAGGTATGTGCATCCACAATGCTGAAATGGCCAGATGCATTGCCTCTTGTACTGATGGGTCTCAGAAGTATTCCTGACAGAAAAACAGGATTGAGTCCACATGAGGTACTCATGGGAAGGTCAATGAGACAAGCATTTATTCCTGGAAATAAATTGATGAATATAACTGATGATCTGGCATTGGACTATTGCAAAGGATTGGCTGAAATGGTGCGTTCTGTCTCTCATCAGGTTGGAGAAGACGCAGTTGAAAGGCAGCCAGACCAAGCACATGATTTGAATCCTGGAGACTGGGTGTTAGTGAAGAAACACGTAAGAAGTCGTGTCTAGCACCCAGGTGGGATAAACCACGTCAAGTCATACTAGTCACTACCACAGCAGTGAAGTGTGCAGGTTTACCCAATTGGATTCATGCTAGTCATACCAGAAGAGTTCCGAGCCCATCTGAACAACAAGAGCAGCCACTGACTGAACAAGCTGAGATGTCAGAAGTTGAAAGTTGTGAAGTTGAAGAATCTAGAGTGATAGATTCTGAAAGACAACTATATGACGAACAGCCAAGTACAAGTCAGGAAGAGTGGATACCAGTGATTGAAATACCTGATGCTGTTGTCAAAACAAGAAGAACAACTGAATTAGAGAGGCAGGAAGGTAGAGAGGAAAAGACAGGGAAAGAAGAACACAGGTAGAAATAAACAAAGCTATTCAGAAACCTGAGCAGGGTAAGATAGAAGAAGAACAAGTTCAGGCAGAAGAAGAACAAGTTGAAATAAGACCTGAACAGGATCAGACAGATCTAGAAGAACAAGTTCAGGCTGAAGAAGAACAAACTATAATAAGACCTGAACAGGTGCAAGTAGAAGAAGATCAAAATACAGAAAATACAGAACAAAGACAATTGGAAAGGGAAGAAGAACAAGAACAGATTGTGCCCAGATTAAGTGAAAATAAAAGAACCTTAGAAGAAGACAGAGAATGTGAAAGTGCAGTTCAGGTCAAAAAGTTAGAAAAGGAGTCAATTGGCCAGAAGGAGTGAAGAGACTAAGATATTATCTAAGAAAATCAGAAAAGAAACCAGAGCAAGTAAATGAAGTTACGAGTCAGACGCAATCTAAACAAACCTTAGTAAAACTTACGCGAAGAAGCCCAAGATTGAGAATTCTGAACAGAAAATACAAGGCCCCTGAGTGGACCTATGTTATACTAGAGGAATTTGAAAACTCAGATTTACGAGAAGAATCAGAGAGAGTTCATGTTGAACAGATTGATGAAAACAAATTAAGGCCTCCTTAAAAATAAAAGACGGGGGCATATTAGCAAGAACCTCGTTAAAATTATCGCCGTTTTAGCGGCAGGAAACTGCCGCTAAAACGGCGATAATGGGCTTGCTAATATGCGTTATAGAATTCCAATAGAAGCCCAGGTTAGATGTGCAGCACATCCTGCGGCTAAAACGGCGATAATTTTAACGAGGTTCTTGCTAATATGCCCCTGGATTTTTAAGAAAATTTAAATAAAGAAAGTAAAAGAGAAAATAAATTTTCTCAGATAAAAATGGCAGAAGTTGAAGACACTGAAAGACCGAAACAAAGTTTAAAAAGAAAATGTTTAAGATTTTGCTTATGTAGTATTTTATTAGTAGTATTAGTGTGGTTATTTCTAACAGTGGGAGTACCTTTGTTAATGGAAACAAATAACAAGAATAGTACAATTACTAGTGAGAAAGTAAAGAGAATAAAGGGAACTAAAATAGAAATAGGGGTAGAAGATGAGATAAACTATCATAATGAATCAGACAATGATTCGTCTTTAAATGTGTTTACTAAATTGTTATTTCAGTATGTTAATACAATGGAGATTAGTAATTGTTATGTCTGTATGAAGTTACCCTCATCAGTGTCAGAAGGGGTGACTTATCACCATATACCTTTAACATATGGTGTATCATGTAGTGTTTTATCAAGTTTATTTTACGTAACAGGGAAACTTCAGTATTTTTATTCAAACTTAGATGTAGTGTTTTCAGAACTACCTATTCGAAAGAATATGAATCCAGTATTTAGTAGTAAAGATGCACAGTTCATGGGTGAATTCTTCTTAACAATAAGTTCAATAGATATAGCACAAGCACACAAAGATAACTTAACATGTATATTATGTGAAGAAGAAAAAGAGTTTTTGAATTTAGTAGAAGAAAGGAGACAGGATTTAACAAAGAAAGCTGCTGGACAGAAATCCCATGTACCTCCATGGGCTGAGAAAGAGGGAATTTATGCAAAGGGCGAGGCTCATGCTGCGATGTCCCTAGACTTTGTGAAAAAGGGAAAAATCTGCCTCCATAGGTTAAAGACAGATTATAATAACAATTTCATTGGTTCCAGTGAATGTGAACACAACTTCCTAATTTTAGGAGGATGGGGACTAAAAGGGGGAACCGATCCTGTATTTCCAGGAATTTATTATGTATGCGGGAATAATCTACCATGTGGACAGAATCAATGGAATCAATGAAATATCTAATGGACTAACACGGAGAAGAAGAGCTAGTTTTTCTGAAATAGTAGGTGATATATTTAGTGCATTGATACCCTCAGTTGGAGTCATTCTAAATTCACGTAAAATTTGAAAATTGTCAACAATAGTTGATCGTCTTTCTACAGATACTGCCGGAGGATTCTTAATGATTAATACAAAGATGGTTGCAATAAGGTCTATGGTTTTACAAAATCGTCTTGCTCTTGATATTCTATTGGCAAAAGAAGGCGGAGTCTGTGGTATGTTGAAAATTCAACATTGCTGCACTTACATTCCGGACAAAAGTAAGGAAATTAAAGGGTATATTGGAAATATTACAAGAATGCATAATGACTTGACCCAACTGGAGGTTGACAGTGTATGGGGAAGATTAACAAAGAGTATAACATCAATAGGGAAATGGTTTACTAATTTTGGAAAGAGTTTTCTAGGTCAAATAATATTACCAGTAGTTGTGATAATGACAATAGTAATGACCGTAATGATCACATGCAAGTGTTGCAGAAGCAAGGGAAAAAGAAGAATACATGCAGAGAGGGAAGGAAAGGGAAAGAAACGAAAGAGGGAATATGAAGAAATTCAGTTAGAGGAAATGAAAGGAAAGCTATACAAAAAGATGAAAGATTTAGAAGGAAAAGAAGTAACTGACGAAATGATGAAAGAAGAAGGAGAAAACTGAGAATTGTTAAAGTTGGCATCTGGGAAGGGATGGGTAATTTTGTGATGGCTCAAAAATGCCATCAGAGAGGGGATTGATGGAGCAAGGTCTCGTAAGAAAGAGACTTGCTCGGAGGCGATCCACTCGTTTAATTCATTAACAAGTTATTAATCATGTTTCGTGAATAATTAATACGCACCACATGAACACGCGGGTTAGTGAAGCTTGCCTATGTGTGTACTAATGCGGATAACAATGAAGACGGACTAATACCGCTTTAAATGGGGAAACTGTTGTGCGCATGTGTCAACTGCATCTACGTAGTATGACGAGGTAACGTTTGGAGGGAAATTCTGACGCATGAGCAGAAGACACTAAAATGGAGTCTTGAAAATTCACGTGCATGGCATCTGCTTAACTGAAACGAAAATAAGCTATTCTATCAATGCTAATGCGGGAAAAGTATTAATAAGTAAAGGGGAATAGAGTAGAGGTGGGAGGTATACAGGGCAACCTTTTTAATTGTGAAATTAATATTTGTCTTTTTGACTTTATTATTAGTGCGCATTTGGGCCTCTCATGCATAACTGAATTAAGCTGAGTAATGAAAAGACTGCGCATGTCCACTGAAAGTTAACCCGGAATGATGACTTAGATATTGAACGGGAGCCAAGGACACGAGTGATACACCCTGAGAACGGATGGTGAAGAGTTCAACGATGAGGACTCTTATTCAGAATGTTATAATAATGTTTCAAAGTGAAATGTGAATGCGTATGAGAACTAGATTTATGAATAAAAATTAAGGGGATGGGTTTGCGAACAATAGTTGAACTGATTTTAATGACATGTAAGCATGGTGTGATGGAGCTTCCCCTTGCCTGACCAATCATATTTTCGTATTTTCACGATATTGAAACTTTAGTGGGTGGAACATGAAGAAAACGAAGGTATAATTAAGATAGCTTTAGTTAGTTAGAAGGAGAGACTTGCAGAAGATTTTGCTGAGATGCTGATGGGCTGAATTGCTGTGCTGGGGGACATGCTGTGAGATGCTGATGAAGAGCCGAATGCAGAACCTGAAGCAGAACTTTCTATCCTAACTTAATTGGGTTAGATCAGAAGATCGTGGAAGAATCTCGAGGAGGAAGAGAGGGTCAGAGAGGGGTGCGGCGCAATCGTCGGTATTCTAGAGAGGTCAACTATCCTGTCCTGAATCGTGTTCTGAAGTCTTTGTCTCCTGACCTTTCCCGGGGGACCTTTACCAGCCCTTTGGCCAGGGGGTTGGTCTTTCACACCATTCTTGGTAAATATAATTTCTTGTTATTTGTGAATGTTCTTTTCTCTCTATCCTCTCCCTTTCTGAACATTGATTATTGTATGAGTCCGAGGTAAACGTTTTCTTTGAATTTAATGAATTATATTTTCTCTCCTATGAATGATGGTGATTGCACTGTATTTTGAAATGGTTCACATGCATTTAATTTAGATAAAGATTTTAAACCTTCCTGAGTCTGTGATCATTTACTTCGAATAAAAGAATAGTTAAGAGTTATGTTAATTATCACCATCAACTAGTTCAACTAATGGTCCATCGACCAGAGGAAAGAACTTTTTGATCAGTGAAAGGTTAGTTAGGAATATTAAATAACTAATCCTGAATATTATGAAATATATAAAATAAAACTTTAACACTCCAGCGGTTTACTCAAATTGTGTGTTTATGGGCCCAGGTGAGTATATGGTAGTGGAGTATCTGTTGTTGGTCTACCGCTGGATCAGTTTTCTGGTAGCAGAGTTATGGTTATTATTGACTAGTTTGGTGATAAAAAATTTATTATTGATTTATGTTTTAACAAAAGAGTTAGTGTCTTGTTTTATGTCGTCTAGAAGCACAGATACAGTGGATATCTGGGCATCCCGGGAATGGAATTTGAATAGCGGGTGGTGATAGAAGCCATACTGCAGAAGGTTACTCGTCTGTTGTCATAATACTGAGAAGCTACGGAGGGCTGGCAGTGTTATACTAGGGACTATATCGTGTAAATGTAGAGTGTGAGTGATAGCAGAGGGTTCGCTGGTGAAACTTTGGTCTTATTTCCCAAAAGGGGTAACACTGAAGGAGTAGCAGGTTCTTCCGAGCTTGAATGAAGGGTAAAACAGAGGTTTTTACTCATAGTGAAAAGGATTCTGGAATAAGTCATAATCTATCCTGATTTAGTGGAGCAGACAGAGTAGCGCTATTTTTATGTTGTTACTAACGGATTTTATTTTAGAAAAGTCAAAGAAAATAAGTTATCGTATTACCTTGTGAAGGGAGGGTCAGTCGCAGGAGTTATACTGACGTCATAAAGAGCCGCGCTGAGATTGGTTGAAACAGTGGGCGTGAGCTAGAAGCAAATTGTAAAGGGAGGGTCAGTAGTGAGGAGCAATACTGATGTCACAAAAGACCGCGCTGACATTGGTTAGACCACGAGCGTGAGCTTGAATCTGATTGGTTGGTAGATAAAAGCCGCGTTAGGATTGGTCGAGAAAGAATTGTATGTTGAGTTCTAATTTGAATGTGGGTGTATGTCGTGCTGATATAGGAAGCGACGTAGGTAATAGAGCTAGAAGATATACGGAAGACTCTTTCCTATATCGACCATCTGAAATGTTTGGAGAACGAAAGAAAATGACGTTAATAAAGAAAATTAAAAATTTCTTTAAAAAAGACAAACCGGTAATGACAAGAGAGGGAATTCCTATTCCACCACCTAAAACACCTGCTTCATTTATGATGATGGAGAAGGGATATCACATGTGTGTATGGTTGGAGAATTGGGTGGAGTATACTAAAGGTGATGGTGTTTTGGCTTTTCCGGAGCATGGTACTTTTAATGTAAAGATACTTCAGAATTTGAGAGATAGAATGAATATGTTAGAACCAAATCCTAGAATGACACAGTATGAAGCTTTGGAAGAATGGGAAATTGAGGCATTTGATCGTGAAAAATTTAGAAGTGGTCGGAGATTTAGAGGATTTTTGCCTAGATATCCGTATGATTCAAGTGGAGATCAAATGAAGCGTTGGAGAAGAGCTGTGGTGACCGAGGGTTTACATCCAGTATTAATGGCTGAAGAACAGTTAGGAGGACAGTGTAAAGAAAAAATGAAACACATGAATACGACAGGATATGGCGAATCAGATGATGAACTATTAGAGGATATTTGGATTAAAACCCCTCCACCGTACCAAGAAGAACCTAGTAAGGTCAACCCAAGTGCACCGGTGATAGAAATGCCTTTAACCCCACAAATTTTACATGATGTGTCACTTAATAGGGTGTTGCAGGATAATGAGAGAGAAGCTTTAAATAAAACTAGGGAAGAATTAGTTCAGAAAATAAGCAAATTGAATTTGAATGCCGAAGCTTTGACAGTACCAGTGACTATTGGTCCTGTAATCCCATTATATGGAGATAAAAAGACTTGCCAAAAACCTCAGACTGTGACAATTCCGTTAAATAGTCCCAGAAATGAAGTAATAATTACGGATGATCAGGCCAGTGAAAGTGAATCAGTTATCTCATTAATAGATCTCCCGAATGTGGAACATTTAAGCGAAACTCCGAAGAAAGTTATACCAGGAAATTTGAGAGAAAAGAGATCTTTGGTTCCTATAGGAACTGGGGGTTCAACAGCAGTTACTCCTGATGATTTAGAGAGATGGGCACAGGGAATAGAAAATCAAAACCCACAACCAAAGATTTTAGATATCAGTAGATTGAAAGTAGATTTGGAAGAAATGATAGCTGGCAATGTGAGCACAGAAAGATTGAATGTTTACAATGATGAGGAGTTGTTATTCTTATGTAAGAGTATAACCAGAAGAGCAAGAGTATTTCATGAGAAATTAACAGAAGTTGCCTCAGAGATTGGAATAGATATAGGGAAATCGAAACTATTGCAGAAACCATATCGAGTGGAGTTTACTGAAAAGGATTTACAAAGTGTGAATACTTCTGGTAAGAGACTACAGATAAAAGAGTTGATGAATATTTTGCGAAAATGGGGAGACATTGACAAATGGAGAATTAGATGGATAAGAAAGAAAGAGGAAGTACACGCAAGAGAAGCGTCATCTGCATTTCCAGTGAGAGAATCAGATAAGATTGAGAGAATGTGTCCAATGAGAGAAGTTCCTGGTGGTGGATATGTTCATGTTCCTTGGAGCAGACAAGTTGTCGTTTGCGAATGATTTCCCTAGGTTGAGAGAAAAGCCAGTTGAATGGTATAAACAGGTGGAAAGATTTGTGAAAGTTTCAAAGGTTTTGTTGAAGGATTTGGATAGTTTATTTGATATTGTAGTAACAGCTGATTTATGGACAGAATGTAAGATTACAATTGATTGGCCAAATGAGGAATATCCAAGGGATTCCAAAACAGGAGCGCCATCAGAGGAGGTGATGAAGAAGTATCACCAGGTAATTACTTTCTTGAAAGGGAAAATTCCTCCTTAAGAGACTGATTGGGTGAAAATAGATAGAACCACTCAGGAGCCAAAGGAGTCAGTACACGCGTACTATGAGAGGTTGTTACAGGTATTCAAACAGTATAGTGGATTTGAGAACATTGGAGATAAGGATATGGGACATTTTGTATATCGGTTTGTGTATGGTTTAAAACCAGAGATTAGTCAGATGATTCAACAGCACATGTTGTGCTGGCAAAGCAAAACCATAGACGAAATATTGAAATATGCGAAGTATTGCAATGACGACATTGAAGCAAAACATAGAAAGTTAAAAGAAAAAATGATGTGGGCACAAGTGAAATTGGCAGAGCAGCAGGAAGCAAAATTAATCTCCCAGAATGATAATGAAATAAAAGACCAGAATCAAAGTGAATAAGTGTCGAGTGGTGGTCAAGGACGAATGAGTAGAGAGGAGACAAGGAAGAAATTTCCTTGTCATGCGTGCGGAAAGTATGGACATTGGAAGAACGAGTGTAAAAATGTCCAGAATAATAAAGGGCCAAATCAAAATTTAAATCCGCAGATGCAGAATGAAGTGGTTGTGAAACAGCAACAGCCACAGCAGCAGCAGGTAACTACCCCACAGTATCAGGTGCCACAACCTTCTATGCCAAGCCATGTGAACATTCAAAAATACAGTGCGAACACCGGATTTCACTGAGAAAGTGGTAAGAATAACCCTGTGGTTTCACAGTATTTTTTGCAGAATGATGAAGACAAATCGGACTACGTACAATGACGGTGCCTGAGGGGGGAGGAAGAGGAGTGCGTGCTTGGCGCATTCTTGCCGGTAGATCAGACAGGTCCATTTATTGAAGGGAAAGTTGAAGGTAGTGACATCACTTTTCTATTGGACACTGGTGCTACCCGGTCTACTGTGAGAACAGCAGACATCCCAAACCTACCCCTCTCGGGAGAAACTATCCAAGTTGTAGGAGTGTCAAACAAACAGATTAGAACCCCAGTTACACGACCAATGGAAATACATATTGGAAATTTTAAAGACGCATCGGTTTGTAGTTTGTGACTCAAGCCTGGTAAATCTGTTAGGGAGAGATTTATTGTGCAAAATGAATTGCACAATCTACTGTACGCCTGATGGTGTTGCTTTTCAAACACCAGATGAGGATGTTGTCTATAAGAGATGTTAGCTAAGCAAGGTACAGAAGTGGATGAAATGTTTTCATTACTAACTGAAAGTGAATTACCAGAAGAATTAAGAACCACAGTAAATCCAGAAGTGTGGGACTTTTCAGGAAAAGATATAGGGCTAATGGCGAAAGTAGACCCCATAAAAATAGTGGTAAATGAAGGTGCAGTTTATCCAAATACACGGCAGTATAAAATGAGTCCAGAAGTGAAAGCAGGAGTTGCTCCAGTAATTGATCAAATGATCAAACAAGGAATTCTAAAAGAAATAATGAGTAGTCCATGTAATTCGCCAATCATGGGACTCAAAAAGCCTAGTGGTAAATACAGGATAGTGCAGGATTTGCGAAAAATAAACAAAATTGTAGTGCCTTGTTGCCCAGTGGTGCCAAATTCAGCAGTGATCTTTTATCAAATACCTTGGAATGCAAGTTGGTATACAGTAATTGATTTGTGCCAAGCATTCTTTTCCATTCCTTTGCACCCAGATAGCCAGTATCTCTTCGCCTTCCGGTTTGAGGATCGTATTTTGGCATGGTGCCGAGTTCCTCAAGGGTACACAGAGAGTCCCTCAATTTTCAATCAGATACTGAAAAAGTGTCTGGAGTCATTAGTTATGCCCGGGAAATCAGTTCTGGTTCAGTACATTGATGACCTTTTGGTGGCATCAAAAACACGAGAAGATTGTGTCACTGACACAATTGCATTACTGAACCATTTTGCCGAAGGAGGACACAAGGTGTCTGCAGAAAAATTGCAGTTCTGTCACAAGAAGTTAGATATTTAGGGCATAAAATAGAAAGAGGAGTTACAAAAGTGACACCGGAAAGAATAAAAATAATCAAAGAAAGGCAACTACCACAGACACAGAAGGAGATGAGAATGTTTCTCGGAACGGTTGGGTACTGTAGGCAGTGGATAAATAGCTTCTCCCTGCTAGCAAAGCCATTGATACAATTAACTCGGAAAAGAGCGAAAGATCCAATTGATTGGAATGATGAATGTTTGGAAGCGTTTGTGAAATTACGAAACTGTCTATGTGAGGCCCCTGCTTTGGGCATGCCTGATTATTCAAAAGAATTTGCGCTGTTTTGTTGTGAGAGAGAAAATTGTGCACTTTCAGTTTTAACACAGAGACATGGATTGAGCCTACGTCCAGTGGCATATTTCTCTGCCACCTTGGATCCAGTGGCCTCAGCCTTACCTGGCTGCTTAAAAGCAGTAGCTGCTACCTGTATGAGTCGGGAGCAAAGTGAGTCAATTGTGATGGGACATCCTGTAAAGGTCTACGTTCCACACTCAGTTGAGATTCTTTTGACAAGAACGTGAACACAACATCTCACTCCTAGTCGGCTGACTAAGTATGAAAGAGTGATTTTGGGAGCAGAAAATGTGACAGTGATAAGATGTACAATAATGAATCCTGCCACATTATTACTAGATCCATGTTGTGAAGAAGTGAAAGATGAGATTGATCATGATTGTTTGGATGTGACTGAATTGTGTACTAAGCCCCGTCCAGATATAAAGGAAACTCCATTGAAGGAATCTGATCATGAATTGTTCATGGATGAGTCATGTCTGAGAACAGAAGGAGGAGGGTTAAGTGCTGCATATGCTGTATGCAAAATATCAGGGGTCATTGAAGCATCCTGTTTACCGGGAGTCAAGTCTGCACAAGTAGCCGAATTGGTGGCCTTAACAAAGGCATGCAAAATGGGGAAAAATTGGAGAATAACCATATTTACGGATAGTCAATATGGTTTCGGGGTTGTGCACGACTTTGGCCAACTCTGGATGCAGAGGGGATTTCTGACTTTTTCAGGATCTCCTATCAGAAATAGTAAAAATGTAAAGGATTTGTTGGAAGCATTACAATTGCCAAAAGAAGTAGCAGTTGTTAAATGCACTGCACATCAGTCAGGAAATGACTATGTGACAGCCGGTAATAGGTATGCAGACCAAATTGCTCAATACTGTGCAAGAAATATAATGTCAATTAACAGAAAAATTGAAACGGGTGAAACCAGCTGCCAACTTATGTTTTTCTCAGTTCCAGAAACATGGGATGAGATCAGACAGTTACAGGAAGAAGTTGAGGAAAAAGAAAAGGAAATCTGGATAAAATCAGGTTGTACAAAAAGGACAGAAGATGAAGTGTGGGTGTACTTAGATGGCAGACCAGTCATGCCAGATTGTCTGCTCTCTCAAATGGCAAGAGTATACCATGGGACAACACATATTGGCAGGGATTCAATGATCAGATTATTTAGACAGAGTTGGTACAATCCGAAGTTTAGGGTAGTCGCAGAGAGCCTTTGCCAAAGATGCTTAATTTGTCAGCAGAGACCCAGGTAGGAAGACAGTGGTTAGTTGGGGAAAGATTGGAAAGGCAGAAGGACCCTTCACCAGACTGCAGTTAGACTTCATTGAGTTACCTCCGTGCAATAGATTGAAGTATGTACTTGTCATAGTGTGCCTGTTCTCAAGATGGGTAGAGGCATACCCCACTAGAAGAAATGACAGTCTCACAGTTGCTAAACTACTATTAAGGGAGTTGATACCTCGTTTCGGTTTTCCAGTCACTTTGGAATCAGATAGAGGACCTCATTTTAATAATGAGATAATTTGATTAATCTGTGCTGCATTTAACATTGAACAAAAACTGCACTGTGCTTATCGTCCAGAGGCTTCTGGAATAGTTGAACAGCTTAATGGCACAATCAAATCAAGATTAGGGAAGGTATGTGCATCCACAATGCTGAAATGGTCAGATGCATTGCCTCTTGTACTGATGGGTCTCAGAAGTATTCCTGACAGAAAAACAGGATTGAGTCCACATGAGGTACTCATGGGAAGGTCAATGAGACAAGCATTTATTCCTGGAAATAAACTGATGAATATAACTGATGATCTGGTATTGGACTATTGCAAAGGATTGGCTGAAATGGTGCATTCTGTCTCTCATCAGGTTGGAGAAGACGCAATTGAAAGGCAGCCAGACCAAGCACATGATTTGAATCCTGGAGACTGGGTGTTAGTGAAGAAACACGCAAGGAAGTCGTGTCTAGCACCCAGATGGGATAAACCACGTCAAGTCATACTAGTCACTACCACAGCAGTGAAGTGTGCAGGTTTACCCAATTGGATTCATGCTAGTCATACCAGAAGAGTTCCGAGCCCATCTGAACAACAAGAGCAGCCACTGACTGAACAAGCTGAGATGTCAGAAGTTGAAAGTTGTGAAGTTGAAGAATCTAGAGTGATAGATTCTGAAAGACAACTATATGACGAACAGCCAAGTACAAGTCAGGAAGAGTGGATACCAGTGATTGAAATACCTGATGCTGTTGTCGAAACAAGAAGAACAACTGAATTAGAGAGACAGGAAGGTAGAGAGGAAAAGACAGGGAAAGAAGAACACAGGTAGAAATAAACAAAGCTATTCAGAAACCTGAGCAGGGTAAGATAGAAGAAGAAGAACAAGTTCAGGCAGAAGAAGAACAAGTTGAAATAAGACCTGAACAGGATCAGACAGATCTAGAAGAACAAGTTCAGGCTGAAGAAGAACAAACTATAATAAGACCTGAACAGGTGCAAGTAGAAGAAGATCAAAATACAGAAAATACAGAACAAAGACAATTGGAAAGGGAAGAAGAACAAGAACAGATTGTGCCCAGATTAAGTGAAAATAAAAGAACCTTAGAAGAAGACAGAGAATGTGAAAGTGCAGTTCAGGTCAAAAGAGTTAGAAAAGGAGATAATTGGCCAGAAGGAGTGAAGAGACTAAGATATTATCTAAGAAAATCAGAAAAGAAACCAGAGCAAGTAAATTAAGTTACGAGCCAGACGCAATCTAAACAAACCTTAGTAAAACTTACGCGAAGAAGCCCAAGATTGAGAATTCTGAACAGAAAATACAAGGCCCCTGAGTGGACCTATGTTATACTAGAGGAATTTGAAAACTTAGATTTACGAGAAGAATCAGAGAGAGTTCATGTTGCACAGATTGATGAAAACAAATTAAGGCCTCCTTAAAAATAAAAGACTGGATTATTAAGAAAATTTAAATAAAGAAAGTAAAAGAGAAAAGAAATTTTCTCAGATTAAAATGGCAGAAGTTGAAGACACTGAAAGACCGAAACAAAGTTTAAAAAGAAAATTTTTAAGATTTTGCTTATGTAGTATTTTATTAGTAGTATTAGTGTGGTTATTTCTAACAGTGGGAGTACCTTTGTTAATGGAAACAAATAACAAGAATAGTACAATTACTAGTGAGAAAGTAAAGAGAATAAAGGGAAATAAAATAGAAATAGGGGTAGAAGATGAGATAAACTATCATAATGAATCAGACAATGATTCGTCTTTAAATGTGTTTACTAAATTGTTATTTCAGTATGTTAATACAATGGAGATTAGTAATTTTTATGTCTGTATGAAGTTACCCTCATCAGTGTCAGAAGGGGTGACTTATCACCATATACCTTTAACATATGGTGTATCATGTAGTGTTTTATCAAGTTTATTTTACGTAACAGGGAAACTTCAGTATTTTTATTCAAACTTAGATGTAGTGTCTTCAGATTTACCTATTCGAAAGAATATGAATCCAGTATTTAGTAGTAAAGATGCACAGTTCATGGGTGAATTCTTCTTAACAATGAGTTCAATAGATATAGCACAAGCACACAAGTATAACCTAACATGTATATCACGTGAAGAAGAAAAAGAGTTTTTGAATTTAGTAGAAGAAAGGAGACAGGATTTAACAAAGAAAGCTGCTGAACAGAAATCCCATGTACCTCCATGGGCTGAGAAAGAGGGAATTTATGCAAAGGGCGAGGCTCATGCTGCGATGTCCCTAGACTTTGTGAAAAAGGGAAAATTCTGCCTCCATAGGTTAAAGACAGATTATAATAACAATTTGGTTGTGAATGTGAACACAACTTCCTAATTTTAGGAGGATGGGGACTAAAAGGGGGAACCGATCCTGTATTTCCTGGAATTTATTATGTATGCGGGAATAATCTACCATGTGGACAGAATCAATGGAATCAATGAAATATCTAATGGACTAACACGGAGAAGAAGAGCTAGTTTTTCTGAAATAGTAGGTGATATATTTAGTGCATTGATACCCTCAGTTGGAGTCATTCTAAATTCACGTAAAATTTGCAAATTGTCAACAATAGTTGATCGTCTTTCTACAGATACTGCCGGAGGATTCTTAATGATTAATACAAAGATGGTTGCAATAAGGTCTATGGTTTTACAAAATCGTCTTGCTCTTGATATTCTATTGGCAAAAGAAGGCGGAGTCTGTGGTATGTTGAAAATTCAACATTGCTGCACTTACATTCCGGACAAAAGTAAGGAAATTAAAGGGTATATTGGAAATATTACAAGAATGCATAATGATTTGACCCAACTGGATGTTGACAGTGTATGGGGAAGATTAACAAAGAGTATAACATCAATAGGGAAATGGTTTACTAATTTTGGAAAGAGTTTTCTAGGTCAAATAATATTACCAGTAGTTGTGATAATGACAATAGTAATGACCGTAATGATCACATGCAAGTGTTGCAGAAGCAAGGGAAAAAGAAGAATACATGCAGAGAGGGAAGGAAAGGGAAAGAAACAAAAGAGGGAATATGAAGAAATTCAGTTAGAGGAAATGAAAGGAAAGCTATACAAAAAGATGAAAGGTTTAGAAGGAAAAGAAGTAACTGACGAAATGATGAAAGAAGAAGGAGAAAACTGAGAATTGTTAAAGTTGGCATCTGGGAAGGGATGGGTAATTTTGTGATGGCTCAAAAATGCCATCAGAGAGGGGATTGATGGAGCAAGGTCTCGTAAGAAAGAGACTTGCTCGGAGGCGATCCACTCGTTTAACTCATTAACAAGTTATTAATCATGTTTCGTGAATAATTAATACGTACCACATGAACACGCGGGTTAGTGAAGCTTGCCTATGTGTGTACTAATGCGGATAACAATGAAGACGGACTAATACCGCTTTAAATGGGGAAACTGTTGTGCGCATGTGTCAACTGCATCTACGTAGTATGACGAGGTAACGCTTGGAGGGAAATTGTGACGCATGAGCAGAAGACACTAAAATGGAGTCTTGAAGATTCACGTGCATGGCATCTGCTTAACTGAAACGAAAATAAGCTATTCTATCAATGCTAATGCGGGAAAAGTATTAATAAGTAAAGGGGAATAGATTAGAGGTGGGAGGTATACAGTGCGACCATTTTAATTGTGAAATTAATATTTGTCTTTTTGACTTTATTATTAGTGCGCATTTGGGCCTCTAATGCATAACTGAATTAAGCTGAGTAATGAAAAGACTGCGCATGTCCACTGAAAGTTAACCCGGAATGCTGACTTAGATATTGAACGGGAGCCAAGGACACGAGTGACCCACCCTGAGAACGGATGGTGAAAAGTTCAACGATGAGGACTCTTATTCAGAATGTTATAATAATGTTTCAAAGTGAAATGTGAATGCGTATGAGAACTAGATTTATGAATAAAAATTAAGGGGATGGGTTTGCGAACAATAGTTGAACTGATTTTAATGACATGTAAGCATGGTGTGATGGAGCTTCCCCCTTGCCTGACCAATCATATTTTCGTATTTTTACAATATTGAAACTTTAGTGGGTGGAACATGAAGAAAACGAAGGTATAATTAAGATAGCTTTAGTTAGTTAGGAGAGACTTGCAGAAGATTTTGCTGAGATGCTGATGGGCTGAATTGCTGCAGAATTGCTGTGCTGGGGGAGATGCTGTGAGATGCTGATGAAGAGCCGAATGCAGAACCTGAAGCAGAACTTGCTATCCTAACTTAATTGGGTTAGATCAGAAGATCGCGGAAGAATCTCGAGGAGGAAGAGAGGGTCAGAGATGGGTGCGGCGCAATCGTCGGTTTTCTAGAGAGGTCAACTATCCTGTCCTGAATCCTGTTCTGAAGTCTTTGTCTCCTGACCTTTCCCGGGGGACCTTTACCAGCCCTTTGGCCAGGGGGTTGGTCTTTCACACCATTCTTGGTAAATATAATTTCTTGTTATTTGTGAATGTTCTTTACTCTCTATCCTCTCCCTTTCTGAACATTGATTATTGTATGAGTCCGAGGTAAACGTTTTCTTTGAATTTAATGAATTACATTTTCTCTCCTATGAATGATGGTGATTGCACTGTATTTTGAAATGGTTCACATGCATTTAATTTAGATAAAGATTTTAAACCTTCCTGAGTCTGTGATCATTTACTTCGAATAAAAGAATAGTTAAGAGTTATGTTAATTATCACCATCAACTTGTTCAACTAATGGTCCATCGACCAGAGGAAAGAACTTTTTGATCAGTGAAAGGTTAGTTAGGAATATTAAATAACTAATCCTGAATATTATGAAATATATAAAATAAAACTTTAACACTCCAGCGGTTTACTCAAATTGTGTGTTTATGGGCCCAGGTGAGTATATGGTAGTGGAGTATCTGTTGTTGGTATACCGCTGGATCAGGGTGAATAAGCTGAAAAGAGAAGCTTGACCTACCCAAATATCCGTCCTGGAGTCAGAATCCAACTAATAATGCTTAGCAAAAGTATCAACTGATCTCCAAGTGGCCACCTCACAGATGTCAGGAATGGGTACATTCACCATCAGAGCCACAGTAATAAGTTTTCCGCTACTGGAGTGAGCCCCAGCTTACCCGGCATAGCTCTGTGAGCTTTAATAAAGCAGGTACTAATGCAGCAAGTTCTCCACCTTGCTATGGTGTGTATAGTAGAGGCCAAACTAATCTGGAAACTATCATAATTAACAAAGAGTTGCTGAACCTTATATAACTATTTAGTCCTACCTAGATAATATCATTGTGCCATTTTAACATCAAGAGCATCTAGATGTCTGTCTGCCGGGAATGTAGGATTTGTGAAAAAAGTAGGCAAAAAATAGTCTGATTTATATTGAAATTTGGTTTTAAGTTGGATTGAAACTGGATTTAAAAAAGAAAGTGAATGTTGCTGTTTGAGCATGTTCCTTTTTTAAGGTCAGGTTGGGAGAAATATGGGCAATTGCATTTAAATTTGGACCCGAAGGCATATGGTCTTTTTTCCATACCACGGTCTTACCACATAAAATGCTCGGTTATGTCATTATAATGCCAAATGATCCATGTTGTAATTTCCATGATGTTTTCAGTATACAATTTCACACCCCTAATTCATAATTATTTTATATAAACATATTTTATTGCTCAATTATCACATACAATGCAGAGCCCTGCAAACCAGAGGTCATCTGCTACAGTTTAAAGTACAACAGATTAGCATTGACATTTTAAGTATATACTTTCCCTTGTTTTAACATGTATAGAAAAAACAACCAAATGTACCCCATTTAACTCCCCCCATTGCACTGTCGTAATACTGCATCTCAAGCACCACTTACACTCCAATTCGCTGAGGAGCAATTCCTCTTTAACCACTTGTCTCATGTATCTCAGTCCTGTGCTATCGTTTCTTAACTGTATCGTCCCTAGATGGAATGGGCTCTAAGTATAGGCCTCTATACACTGCCCACCGCTTCCAGATCTTCGGATGTTTTTGCGGGCAACCCCGTGTTTTAAAGATGGGTGTCTCCAACCCCATGTTAAAATGAAGACCGTTTTTCCATGCAGATAAGGAAGGCGGGGCCTCAGCCTTCCAGTTACGCGCAATATCTCGTTTTGCTAGTACGAGGCCCAATAGCAGTAGATGACGTTTATAGATATTCCCGCCAATCCCTTCCATGATATGTAGAAGTACTAATTTAGGCGAGGAAGGGAGCTCCCACCCCAACACCTCCGTCAAACAAGCCAATACCCCCTCCAGAACCTTGTGAGCGCTGTGCACTGCCACACTGTATGGAGTAAGGTGCCATCTTCCCGACCGCATCGCAGACACGTTGGGGATGCCACCAGGCCCGCCCTCCACAGCCTGACTCGAGTAAAGAACACTCTATGTAGGTAGTTAAATTGAACTAGTCGGAGCCGCATTGCAATCGCAGCCCCTCGAGGGGATGCTAGCGCTTCATTCCAATCATCTCCGTCTAGTGGGCCAAGATCTCCCTCCCACGCCATCCTAAGTTTATCAAGTGTGGTGGGGCTATTCATTACTAGTGATTGGTAGATTTTGGAGATTTTGTGGTCTTGTAGGTCTCCCATGAACAGTTTCGCTTCAATAGGGCTGAATTCAGGGAGGGATTCCAGTCCTGCAACACTAGGGAGTATGGCATGCCGAAATTGGAGATATCGAAAGAACTGGGTCTTTGGCATCTGGTATTCTTGTTGAAGATCTTGAAAAGACTTCAGGACTGTGCCCCGCATCACATCTCCCAGGGTGGAGATCCCTATATTGTCCCAACCTCGAAAGTCAGCTAAGGCCGCTAGTTGAGGCAAACCCCCATTTGACCTCAGTGGCGTTTCCTTCGTCAATCTGCCCCACCATCCCATCTTTCGCAGAGCCTGCCTCCACACCTGGAAGACTATCCTCGTGGCCGACGGTAGAGCCCTACGCCGAGAAGCGGAATATAGAATAGTGTGTAAGGTCGCAGTCCCCATGTATTGTCTTTCTACCGCATATGCGGGATCACTTCTATCTCCATGCCACCAGTCATTCAAGATCAAGAGGTGCGAGGCCATATAATACGATTGTACATCTGAGGTGGCTAACCCCCGCAATATGTTGACTGGAAACATGTCTTCAATGCCACTCTGGATGCCTTACCCGCCCATAAAAACTGGCCTAGGACCGAATTGACCTGGCGAAACCACGCGGGGAAACAGGGTAGGGGTGATTCTGTAGTTGATATAGCAATCGTGGTAGCGATACCATTTTGAAGATTGCCGATCGGCCCGGGATGGAGAGGGGCATATGGGACCAGGTCTTCAGTTCTTCGCGGACACGTGTCCATACCGGCACAATGTTTCGGTCCCAAGACACACTCGCTGAGTCAGACAAAAAAACTCCCAGGTATTTTACACCTATTGTGGTGACCTGTACTGCCGAGGCCCAGGTGCCCAGAACCCTATGTTTCCCCAACACCCATAAGGTGGATTTACAGGGATTCATGAACAGACCGGACGATTCCCCAAATATACGCATAATACGAAGTAGCCTCGGTCCAGTCTTGTTGATATCCGTCAAGAAGAACAGGACATCATCCGTATACAATGCGATGCGGTCGGACAGCCCCTGAGTCCACTCAAACCCTGCCACTTGTGCATCCATCCGCACCCAGGCCGCCAAGGGCTCCATCGCAAAAGCGAACAAAAATGGCGACAGTGGGCAGCCCTGGCGGGTACCCCGTCTAATAGGGAAGATAAAGGAGACAGAACCTGCAATGCGGACCGAGGCCGTCAGGTCCGTATACAATAGTTTGAGATAGGACAAGAAGCGGGGTCCGATATTTAGATGATCTAGAAGGGCAAACAAATATGTCCAGCTGAGGGAGTCGAATGCCCTATCCATATCTGCTAGGAGGAGTGCAGCCGGCTGATCCAAGACCCGAATTGCGGCCACAGCAACATGTGCTCGGCGAATATTGTGGCGCGTCGCTCTGTGAGGCATGAAGCCTCCCTGGTCTGGGTGAATCAGGGAGGTAATATGGAATTGGAGACGATTGGCCAAGGCCTTGGCTAAGATCTTAGCCTCTATATTAAGCAAGGAGATAGGGCGATATGAGGCGTGTTGGTCCGGAGGCCGGCCCGGTTTGTGAAACAAGACTATCTCAGCATGCCGCCAGTCCCGCGGGAGGCTTCCGTATGTTTGCGCCTCCTCTACTACTCTAAGCAGATGAGGTCCCAATTTCGTAGAATACCTCTTAAAAAATTTGCATGGGTATCCATTAGGGCCTGGGGCTTTCCCAGAGTTTAAGTCTCCAAGGGCTGTAGACAGTTCCTTCTCTGTAAGCAGGAGGTCCAGGTCCACCCAGGCCACATTGGAGAGGGTCTGGGGCGGGAGGTCTCCTATGAAGCTGTGCACCACATCCTCCGGTAGGGATTCCTTCGATGCATAGAGTTCCGCGAAGTAACTCGCAAAACTCTCAGCAATCAAAGAGGGGTCTCCGAGCACCCTCCAATCAGGTCCTGGCACCCCAGGGAGAACCAGGGGGCTCAAGGCTCCCTGGCACAAACGGTGGAGCAGCTTGCTAGACTTGTCCCCCCACTGGTAAATCCTACTGCAAGATGCCAACCATGCCAATCGGGCCTCGTCCATCAATAAAGCTGCATGTGCCTGTCTCGCTAACAGCAATTGACGGCGTGCCAGACCACCCCCTTCCTCCCTACTACCTCGCTCAAGATTCATAATGTGGGCTTCTGATCTCAGCAGTGATTCCCTCCGAGTACGACGTGTCGCGGCGCAATACGATATCTCTACACCTCTTATGGTTGATTTTAAGGCCTCCCGTAAGGGTTCAGCTGTTGCCACCGACCCCACGTTAAGCTCCAAATACTGGTCGATGGCCTGTCCTATATGATCCCTATACTTCTCGTCCTGCAGATTCCAGGGAGAAGGACGCCATCGGAAAGGTGGTTTTGCAGGGCCTAGTTGTAGTGTGAGTGCCACCGGGGAATGATCAGAGAGTCCCCTCGGGAGAATCTCCGCCTCCTGTACCCTACCAGCCGCACTCAGTGGTACAAATATATAGTCCAATCTGGAGAATGATTCGTGTACGGATGAAAGATACGTGTAACCCTGTTCTTCTCTGTGCACCCTACGCCAGGGATCCATCCAGCCCAGACCTGACACCAGGGAGTATAATTTGGTGGTCTGACGCACCATAGATTGACCTCCCTGTTTCCACCTATCCCTCGACATATCCATAACATCATTCCAGTCTCCCCCTATAATTGCTAGCCCTTCTGGTATATCTGCCCATAGAGTCGTGAGGCGCTCAACCAATGACCAGGTCAGGGGTGGGGGGGTCATAAATACTACCCAGTACCACCTGCTCCTCATAAATAGTACTCATAATGAACACGTATCGCCCCTGAGTATCCACCCACGTCTTGGAGTGTTTATACGGGACCCTGCGATGGATAAGAATGGCTACCCCCCCGGGATCCCCTCGTGAACCCGGCATGAAAGACCTGCAAGTATCCAAATCTACGGAAGCAAAAGGCCTTCGTTCCCAGCATATGCGTCTCCTGCAACAGCAGGATATCTGCCCTATAGCGTTTGGCCTGTTGGAGTATGGCCCCCCTCTTTACTTTGTCAAGCGCACCCCTAACATTCCAACTCACAATGTGGAGATCACCCTTGGGGGCCTGCAACCTACCAGTGGTTTAAGAAACCCATGATGCAGTGTAGTGAGACAGTGGAAGCATCTCCGATCATGCGACATAAAATGATCGACATTCTGAGTACAAGTAGTAACCCTACATAACAGTGTTCCAGTGCAAACGGACGGCATAAACAACCCAACTACCCCCCTCCCCCTACCCCAATACCTCAAAACTGCTGAAGTATCTGTCGCAGTGGAGGTGGCATGCGGTCCCCAACGGGAGTCCCCCGCCCGCCTCCTCCAATGGATCCCCTGGATTCTACCCATGGTCTACGGACAAACCCCCGAACTATAAAGAGTCAAAAGAGGGTATTAGCCCCTACTGTGTCTTCGTCGGTCAAGGCGGGTATGTTCAAACGTTCCCCAGTTAAGAAAGTTCCATAGTATATCACGAGGCTGAGTTTCCTTGTCGATGCGCCGAGGTAGATCTGTTGGCATCGCTATGGGACTGGGATCTTGATCTTCTGTTCCCTTTCAGTTTAGATTGGGGCGGTTTGCGACCCATCTCGCTTGCCGATGAGTCAAGTCGAGTCTGGGTGACGTGTGTGGCCGGACCTTAACCGTTTCATCAGTCCAATGGAAGACTTCTTCGGGTGAATCGAAAAATATTGTGCGTGACTGGTATACCACTCGCAGTTTGGCTGGATACAGGAGGGCATAGGGCAGCTTCAGCTCTCGGAGACGGGCTTTGGCTGCCATAAATGACTGCCGTTTCTGTTGGACCAGTCTGGTATAGTCCGGAGATATAAGGATACGAGTGTTCTCAAACTGAAGGGGTTCTGTAACTCGGGCTTGTTTCAGAATAATGTCCCTGTCGTGGTAATTTAGGATCTTGGCTATGACGGGTCTTGGTCGTGCTCCCGGGGGCGGCTTCTGCAGAAGGGCCCTGTGTGCTCGTTCAATAACGAAGCAGCGGGACATCGATTCGGGGGGGAGCCAACTGACGAGCCACTTGGTCAAGAACTGTTCCATATCTACCCCTTCACATCCTTCAGGCAATCCCACAAAACGTAAGTTGCTTCTCCTGGCCCGTCCTTCTGCATCTTCCACCCGTGAAGCAAGACCCCTAGTGATAGTTTCCAACGTCGCCACCTTTTTCTTTAAGGTGCTAACTGAGTCTTCTACCTCTGAGACCCTGGTCTCGGCTTCAGTGATTCGCTCCGTCACGTTGCGCAGATCCTGCCGAAGAAGTAGCACTTCGGAGCCCACCTCACCAATTTTAGTTTCTAAGGCGGTCCTGGATTGTGTGATCGCCGCCATCAGAGCTGCATTGTCTGGGACACCCGCATGGGCACCTCCCTGATCAGTCGCGGAGGCCCCCGGCCCAGCAAAACAATCCATTGTGCTTTGTTTGGCCGAGCCGCTCGTCAGCTTATCTCTCGTCATTGCGACCCTGGGCTTCAAGATCGTTAGGTATCAATACAGTGGGCCTCCCAGTCAGTCCCAAGGCACCAGCCAGGGCGTTGAACCCAACGACTCGCAGGTCTATCCCCCACTCGGGTTCGTCTTGCGGTGGCCTAGTCTGGTCCAGTGGCTCCCGACTGGGTAAAACGCGGGCGGAGACCTTCCACACACAGGCCGCACTGAGTGCTCACTTGGCCGCTTCCGCGGATAGTCGAATCTCCACCTCCCTAACGGGTGTGCCCCCTGTCTGCCAGTGCTCAGTACATCCCAAGCTCTTAGGGGTGGCACCCCCGCAAACAGTCTCTGACGTGACGGCTCGGTTTCCTGCGCATCCCGATCTGGCTGCCGAGAATTAGCGAGGGAATGCTGGGAGGAGGGGAGGCCACGTGTCTCACTAGGGACTCTCAATCCAACCCCAGTATCAGTCCCCACGACCCAGGTCCGAGATGCAAAGTGGTCGTATCAGTGTGTTCCTGCCCGCACTTCCGATCCAGTAGGGCCGAGAGATCCTGCCCCCTCACTCCAAGCCCGCAGTTTTCGCGCCACAGTAGGCCGAGAACGGTCACCACACATCAAGTCAATAAGGCTTATGGGCAAAAAGGAGTGCCATTAATAATTCATCATATCAATACCAAGGGCCCGTCTTCCTGGTCTCTAGTACCCCCGGGGGGCCGCTGTCTCCCACTGGCCACAACGCAGCAGTCTAACTCCCCACGCGGCCCGATCTGGCCGCCGAGATGTAGCGCTGGGATGCGGGGGGGAGCAGAAATCAAGGTGCTCACCAAGCCGATACTTCGGAGGCAGGCAGGCAGGCACTCCATGCCTCGCAGCCCCTGCGCCGCGCATCGGTCAGCCCATGAGTCTCCAACCGGGCATGACACGGCCCCCAAAACTCTCCGGCCTATGTCCCAGACTTTCGGGGGTGCCACTCCTACCTCCAGTCCCCAACGTGACTGTCTGGAACCTCCCGCGCAGCCCGACTCGGCCGCCGAAGCACCACAAGGGGAGGAGGGGGGAGCTCCACGCACTCATCAAATCGCTCCGACTGTGCCCCCAGCATACAATTATGGCGTACGTCGCTGCCTCCTGGCTAAGGCTGCTCCCGCAGAGCCCCTCGATCCTACATAGGCTCGCGCCTCACGACGCGCAGCAGCGTTCCGGGTCCGTCTCCCGTAGCTTCGATCGCCGGCCCTTGGGCTCCACCTCCAGTCCGCTCTCCGGGCTCCCAGGCCCCACACTTCGCCGATCAGCTTGAAACAACGCAATCCCGACCAATCTTCGGACCGCTGGCTGCCTCGCAGGTTCCTCAATTGCCACGGGGAATTTTCTGATATAAATTCTGCCGACAAGACAGGAGAATTGAAGGATATTAGGAACGGGCGTAGCGGAGCTCGACTAGTGCGCGTCCACCATGTTGGATCGCTCAATTCATAATTATTTTAAAAGTATTGTTACCATGGACTCCTCTTCACCCTGAAGTACCAAAATGCTTTCCATAGACTCCAGAAAGATCACTGGCCATGAAAAGCTTTTTCCCTCCACCCAAAACATGTTTAATTTCCCCAAAAATGCGCTGAATAATGCTAATTATGCATGTTCGGTACTCTTTTAGTTCCAGGAGCTCCCACGTGTGAATATATTCTTCCTTTTATCATTTCAGAGAGAAAACTCTTTGGAAACTATGATGTACTTCTGCTTGAAATTCTTATAAGTTAGAATATCTGCATCTTGTGTGGCTTGAGTCCCATTGACGTAACACATCTGTATTTTTGATCTGTATTTTTGGGTCATACATCAATTGCTGTCATAGCTCTGACATTGTTTCAAAAGTATTTATTTGTTTGATTTCTGTGAGTAAAGGCAATAAAAACATGTAAGATAAAATATAATATAAAATACAAAACAATAAATGTTACATACATTTTCATTTTAATACAATTTTAAGATAAATTAAAAATTTCCATCATCTGCCAACGATATGAAAAATTCCCAAGCTTAAAACAGAGTAGAATATTTTTGCAGTTTATTATATATGATATAAGTTAATTGGCTCTACATGTATTCATTTCTCTAAAAGATTTAGCAGTTTAGTATTTGATATTAGTTCATTGACTTTACATATGTTTATTTCTATAAAAGATGATAACAATACATCCCTCATTAGCTACTAAGTACATCATAAAATAAAAAACAGGGTTCAATGTTTGGGCTGCAGAATGGCTTAGAGAGCAGCTTAAATCTTCAGTTATCTTTTCCTTCCATCCAATGTCCTTGATTCTAGTGACAGTAGCTAGCCTATTTGTGTCTTCAACATCCACCTCCTTGTTATTTGAGACTGAATATCAGTCAAGTACTATTGGGGAGCCCAGACTGTTCTTCCATTAAAAAAAACACAAAATGTAGGGTTTAATTAACATCCCTGTTGATCTACTTCAGAGGTTTCAGATTTTGTTATATTCATTAATTTATTCCAAAATATGGTATTCATGGATTAGGTGTCCTCATCCATTTTCAACAACAATATCTAAGAAATTGACTTTAGTTTGTTATACCAGGGCCGAGTCTGATATGTTTTCAAGTATTTCTCTATAGTTTAGCATATGTTACCTTCTCCTTCTGAACAGATCCGGTGCTGGTTTGTTAGGATTCTCTTATAAAATGTATATTTTATAGTCATAAGACCACCTCTAACCTTAGAACAAACCCAGGAAGAGGCCAGTTGTTGTCAGGTCAAACAGAACTGTATTGTCTGCGTAGAAAAAACACTGGACTGCCTCATTACTCAACTTTGATGGAAAGCATCATGCTTGTTTTAAAGCTTTGGGAGCATGGAAATGTAGATAGCAAATAGTAATCGGGCTAGAATACATCCTTACCAGTGGCCATTTGGTGTTGGATTTTGGTGTTGCTGTTCTTCCCTGACTGTTTATTGGTCCACAAATCTTTTTAAGTAACCCAATTATCAGTCATAACAGTCTTTCAAGGAAACCCCAACTAACATCTTCCTCCGTGGGTTATTTCTGTGTACAAGTTCAAATGCAGTTGTCAGATCAATGAATGCAACAATTAATGGAACTATATTTGAATAGCATATTTTCCGATCACATTTTCAGAAGCCAATACCCATCAGTAGTCAAGTAATTCCTTTGATAGCCTAGCTGCAAATAAGGCAATATACCAGCTTTTCTACAAATTCCTCCTGACATTTTAAAATATATTTTGCAAAGAATACCTAGAAGGGATCAATCACTTTTTTTGTAAATCAGTGTTCTTATACTTCCTTTCCACGAATTAGGGTTAATATTTATCTTATTCATCTTATTAATCTTATTCATGACTGCCACGATTAACAGTCTTTATTAGGAAGCCTAAAGTTTATAATTGTTTACTATTTGATGTGTTGACATCTGTGCCTTGAGCATAAGAGAACCTACTAAATATTATTTTGTTCTTTGACTCCTTTTCTGAAAGTGGGGAAATATTATTGTACATCTGCCCAGCAATTGAAACCCATTCTCCTTTCTCAACATACTATTACTTATAGACAAGGATTTTGATTCTAGCTCTATATTATCATTATGTTTATGCTATTATATTATATTATGTTTATTTGTTATATACAGAATTTAATCTTGCTTGGTTACTGATGGGCCACATTCTTTCTTCTATTTTTCTATTACCTATGAAGCTCCCAATCAATTCCAAAAATAGTTTTGTCCACTTATGTTTTAGGGCCATCAGTTCTGGTCAACGTTTCTCTTACCTGCTTCCATTATACATGTTAATCTATAGTTTCTATATGCTACCACTTCCCTGTATACATGCCCCCCCACACCTGCACTCACTCGCAATACTTGCACCCACATCTATCAGCCACGTATTGAATGCAGCCAGGGGCTCAGTGCGACTTGCAGTGGTTATTATTGCTCTCACTTGCTGCCTTCACCCCATTGCAATGACTTTTTGGGCTTCCCTCTGTCCACCTTTCCTGATCCTCTCCCGCCTGTGTTTTTAAAGCAAAGCTGGGATATTGAGATTACAGATCAGGTGTTCACCTGCCTGGCATTTGTATGAAACCTTTTCAATCTGCTGTCATTCAAAGCCTAGACCCTTCTCGCAGTCCTCCACTCCCAGTGTTATGTATTTATTTGCATAAATTAATTAAAACCATTGCATAACAAATAAAATAATAAAAAACCATGATACTAAACCACAAAAACTCCAATTGCTTTCATGTCCAATTAAAAGGGTTTTTACATAAAACGTTACAGCAGACCCTTCGGTCAAAGTTCAAGAAAGGTAGGGTAGTTTCAGGTAATGCCCAAGAAGACACATGTTTCCCAGGCCGACCCATGTCAACAATATCCCCAGAGTTCTATCCCTTTAGTTCTCCAGCTCTGTAGCCCTCACCTTTCAGCAGCATGTATTTTGCCCGAGGGCCAATTCTCTAGTAAGGTGCATGCGCTCTATGCGGTAGCCTAATGCTTATAGTTCGTGTTTGTAATGTCCATTTTCCAGTGGGTATGGTCACAATGAGTAGATCTTGTTGGCGTACTGTGAGCTCCGTCCATGGCATGGCTAAGCTGGTATAAGGATGTGATCTCATAATTTCGTTTTTTGGTTTGGCAAAAGGACCAGGGCCAGATTTTCATTTAAAGTAGTCTAGTATCAGTTTTTGCACTTTGTGTGGGCGTTCAGGAGTACCAAGACAATGCTGAAAAGCGTCTCTGAGGGTTTGTACGAATCTAGCGCAGCTGGCCAAGGTTGAGGGGGACTTTTGAGTAAGGCATAAGGCCGAGGCCTCTAAACAGGTACTCACTCTTTCTCTTAAGTATATTTCCTAAAGGAGAACTCTCCTTGCGTGGGCTATGGCGGGACAGCAGCATAAGAGATGTAGCCAAGATTCATGATGGTAATTACAGAGTCTACAAGCTCCTCCAGGTGTGTATTTGGCCCAGGCCCGGTTAAAATCCGCAATCAGTAGAGCCAACAGTCGCATATACATTATCTCTCTTCTGACTTTCGGGTTGAGAGGAGCTGAGAAATAAGGTTGCGGTTTGGATGCCAGCTATGAGGTATTTAATGGTACCAAGAGCGAAGCGGTTTTTAATGAGGCCTGATCTTGTTGGAAGGAGGCTGATTGCACCTGTCTATTAATGATCTTTTTCCAAGTTGCATAGGAGATACAGGGCAAGACAAGTGCAGATTGATTAATCTCCAGAGTGACAAGTGCATTCTTGAGCTGGATATTCCACGGGGAGCCGTTTTTTCCAAATATGAGTCTGAGGCGGTTCCTTAAAGATTTCTCAGGTGATATCCAAATTTGGATGTAATATTTAAGGGAGTCAGCCTCGATGGTTAGGGCTTGTGTGGCCAGACCAAATTCCAGTCTAAGTCTGGCCCTAAGCAAATGTTTTGGTAGTCGGAAAATCTTTTTGTATCCCACACACTGAGCCCGCTCCAGACAGTTAGTGCAGGCACCCGGGAATGCTTGATGTCCGTAAGAGAGTGCCGGGAGAAGGGATGCTTGGATAACTTTCCTTATTCCTTCGGTTGACGGACTTTGTAGCTTGTTGTTAAGTTTGATTAAACCGTAGGTGATGGCCGTAGCTTTCTTCTCTATGTTGTTTTTATAGGCAGTAGCTTTACCGGATTCTGTGAACCAGACCCCCAGGTATTTGTACTTCGAGGCAGATGAGATGAACGAGGGGCCTATGGAACATTCAACTTGTTTTTATGCTAGTGCCTGCCGCATACAACAATTTTGGTTTTGTCGGGATTGATGGTAAGAAAATTATTTACACTGTAGTTGTGTAGGGTGGTCAAGGCACGTTGGAGTCCCACTTTAGTGTGGTCCATGATGAGTATGTCATCTGCGTATTGAAGAATGTGCAGAGGGCTACGTCCTAAGCAGGGTGGAACCAGACAGCAGTTCCCCAGAGCTTTCCCCAAATCAACTGTGTACAAATTAAAAAGAAGAGGTGCCAACACGCAGCTTTGTTTCACACCCTCATTGGTGCAAATTGTAGCAGATAGAGATGTAGGGCCTGTTTTCATTCGCACCCAGGTGTCAGAGTGGAGAGAAACAATGGCCGTCAGGAGAGATGAGGGGATTTCCCAGCTTGCCAGTTTTTTCCAGTCTGTTGACCTTGTTGAATGCTGCACTAAAATCAATAAAACAGCAGAACAGCGGGGTTGATTATGTTGGGTTGTTTGATGGCATAGCGCAGATAATGCAGTTATATCATCAGTGGTTGCAGCTCCTGCGCGAAAACCAGTTTGAAAAAAGGAGAGCAACTCGTGTTCTTCTCCCCAACTTTCCAGTTTTTTCAGTAATGTTTGGGCAAATGCTTTAGCTTCCAGATCTAATAATGCTATTAGGCGGTAGGTGCTCAGTGTTAGTGGGTCTCCTTTCTTAAAAATCGGGCATACTATTGATCCCCGCCAGGCTGACGGGGTTTTGCCCAAAATGTAGGCGGTATTAAAAAGAGGAGTTAGTAACCCTGCCCAATCTTCTGGGGCACATTGGAAGATTCCCGGTTGGGAGGCCGTTTGGGCCTGGAGCTCCGCTAGCCTTCATTGCCTTTATTAGCTTTGCAACTTCTGAAGGGGAGGTCAAGTCTTGATCTTCTTCTACGTTCAGCGGATAAGCCAGCTTAGAGTATGTGTGCTTGTTGGCGAGAAACAGTCTGCTGACATAGTGCTCCCAGTCCAATGCTGAAACTTCATTTGCCCTTGATGTCCCAAGTGGTTTTAGATTATTCACGTACCTCAAAAATTAGCTAGCGATCTTTCTTTGAGCATAGTGAAGATTTTTTTCCATTCCTCCTCCTGTTGGGCTGATTTCAAAACCCAGATGGCCTTTTTGTCGATTTTCCGAGCTTTTTTTAAGGTTTCTAGATTTCTAGACGTCGGGTTGAGCTTCCACCGATGAGTGCAACTTCTTAAATTCTTCCGTGTGGGATTGATGTTCCGTTGAGGTAGGAGTTTCTTGGTGTCTGCAATGAGTGCTTAGGAAAAGCCTTTCGCCCCTGAAGTGATTCAACAAGGGCTCTAGTCATGGAGTCCCAGTTTGTAAGCAAGAGCTTGCCTGGTTGGTTCATATGCCGTAGTCTCCCTTCGCAGAGCCATTTGCCCACCTGAGGCGAAAGGAAGGGTTCCCACTAATTCTCCTGACCAGGGTATAGATTTCAGCTCCTGTATAGAGATCCAGCTCCTGGCTGTTGTCTGCAGTCAGATGATTTAAGTCCAAACTTATGACTAAAGGGTTATGATCGCTTTCTTCGCGATTTATTATGTCGAAACTCTGAAGATGAGTTACCAGGTGATGTGACATAAAAATATAGTCAATTGTGGAAATGTTCTTGAATGTGTGTCGCCTCTTGATGCCAGGGCACTTCTGAATCTGGTCTGCTGACTGTAAGCCGAATGACGTAAGAAGGTTGTTGAGTTCTTCTTGTTCCTTGCTCTTGTGCAAAACATTGCAGTATCTGCCGAGGGATTTAATGTTGAAATCCCCTGCCAGTATATCTTCGTGGGAAGGATGGGATTCAATGATTCCTTTTATGCTGGCACACAGGGATCTCATAGCGCAAGCTCTTTGAGTATTGCGGGGGTTGAAGTAGCAATTGATAAAGAGCAAAGGGAAGGCCTTCTTACCAATTTTTAGACCTTTTATGGAAAAGGCTTGCAGATCCCTGTGGGTTTGTAAAGGTGGAGAATGCAGGATTGTGACTGATTGCTTAAGGAAAGTTGAGAGACCCCCCTGAAGGCTGTCCGAAAAGACTTGTTTGTACTGCTGGTTGAAAAACTTCGTAGAATCCATATATACTGTGGGGTTCAGTGACCACGTCTCCTGAAGGCATAAAATGTCGTGACTTGTATGGAATTCGCGACCAGCCTGGGATCGTAGCGTTGAGGCCAAACCCGCCACATTCCAAGAGATGATAGAAAGCTGTTTTTAATGCCTGCTTCCTCTGCTGTGAACACAACTGGGCTAAGGAGGAGGGTATTTCCATTTTGCTAGGTGAAAGAATGAAAGTTGCTGCCCCTGGAGCAAGTCGGCAGAGATCTCCCCTCGTGGTGGTTGGTTGTTTGTGACAGCTGATAATCCTATCCTTGGTCCCGCAGTGGACGATTAGGGGGTTGGAAGTCTTCGTGGTCCTTACCAACCAGTCGTGGGTTGCACCCCAAGCTCCCTTCAACATAGATCCCCTTGGATGTGTAATATTGTCTCCAGTAGGACATACAAATATTTCTGTGGCCGAGTGAGTTCTAGCTCAATGCCCCATTTCTCAAAGGTGGGGGCCTCTCTCATTATAGCATCTCTGGTTGCAGTTGAATCCCAGGTGGTAATTGTGGATTCTGAAGACACTGTCCCTGAAGTATAAGCAAATTTTACTGAGATGAGTTCAGTTGAGGTTAGGTGTTTCAAAGTTGGTATATGCTGGAATAATCGTAAACGATTCCCTCTATTTAAAATATTCAAAGGGCCGTTTGAGGCATAATGGGGGATGAAGATTAATCCTTCTCCTTGTAGATCTATCCCCCTCTGTACAGCTTCGTTTAGACGATATTGCGTTAAATCTCCGAGTTGCCGGTTAGATGGATCGATGAAGTTTCTTACTGGCAGATCTTTTTGATTGATATTCCCGGAGGTCGTGACCCTCTGCCCTTGCTTCAGGTCGGTCCTCACATGGTTATTTTATGGGGGTCTGCTGCTGTTCCCCCTTGTTTCCTCGTCCTCAATGGCAGGATTATAGTGCAAGGATAGGGTGATTGCTTGTTCATCCTCGGGGAATGGGCCATGTGAGGTGACTTGGATAGATTCCGCAGTTTTCTTGCTTCCACTGATCTGGTTTTCCTGGGTCCAACCCTCGTGTCTCCCGGAAACTGCGATGCTGTCCGTCAAGTTTCCATATTGGAGGGCAGTTTGTGTAAGCATCGCTGGTCTGGTAGAAGTGCAGAGCTGGGGAGTAATGGTGGTAAAGATTCCATTTGATGGAGCCAGGCTGGTTGTGGTGGAGATAGGGCTGATGGTAGTGGTTGGAGCTGTATATAGGCACGAGCTAAAGCCTTCTGATTCCCCATATTTAGTTGTCGTATTCCTTGAGCAAGGCTCATTCATAATTACATGTTCGGCATTGTGCCGTGTGATATCCTTTGTACAAGGGGGGGGGCAGCGACGAGGCACATAGGTTACCTTGAGCTTGGTTGTTAGTGGTTTGCGTCAATTGTTCGTCTTTTTTTCTCTTGACTCGGGAGTGTGTTGAGTTGTCAAGATGCAGGGCCCTGGGCGTGTTTCAGCTATGTGATTTCCCTTCGAGTTACTTTTTTCTTTGAGACTCTGGTTGAAGATTGGGAAGAATTTAACAGACTTTCTTTGTTGATTGATAGGGTCCGCTACGGGGTTTAAGCCTATGGCTGCTGAGTGCCTCTTTTGTAGACGCTGTTTTTTGGAGAGTTTTTTCATTTTTATTTTGCTCTTCTGGAGAGGGCAGGTTCACCCAAAGTGAGGGAAGTGAGACCATGCAGTGTGAGGTTTTGTTGAGACTGAGAGATTATGTGAGAAATGTTGTTTGCTTTAGAATCTGGCGAAGAGGTGTGGCGCAGCGGCCAGGGTGCCTGACTCCGGACCACGGGGTTCACGGTTTGATCCCCGATGCCGGCGGCAGGTTAGCCCAGCACCATGTGACTCTGGGCAATAGCTCGCTTAATCTTCCCGAGGGCCTCCAGCGCCGGAACACCTCTCCGGAGGTAGCTGTGCGCTTTACAAATACTGGTATTTCATATTTCAATCTAGGTTGGCCTTCGAGATGTCATCACAGCTAACAGTTACTGGGCTCGCGGCTGGATCCACTGTTGTTATATGGTTGGAAGCTGCCGATGGTTGGTTTTGTACTTGTTTGGATTTTGGTGTGAAGGTTTTTTTTGCATTGTCAAGTAGGGCCCATAAAATTTCTGGTAGTGAGATCAGCTTGTCAATTAATTGAGTGCAAGAGCAGAATTGGCCCACTTCTATTTGACCTAGTTTATGTTCAAGCAAAGGCAACTTAGATCCTAGATCCACTAGACTAGTGGCAATTGACTGTATTAGGACAATCTGGAGCTCCATTTTTTGTGATTGCCAAAGAAGAGCTTTGGCGATTTTATCCTGTTTAAACAATGACTGATCCCAGTTCGAGGTAACTGAGCTTGCTGGGCTTGCTGGGCTTGCTGGGCTATCTGAGCCACTGTCACCTTCGTGGGATTGGTGCAGAAAATTGAGGGTACTAATAGCACTCTTAATTAGTGGCGTTTGAGCCGGAGAAGCTTCCATTTGCGTGTCTATCTGGGCTTCTAGTGATGCTAAAAACTGGTCTGATAGGGACCCCTGCTCAGAATCTAATATGCTATGCCGTCTTTGCCTCTTAAGAGGAGATGGTGGTTCCAGTGGTGTTAGAGACCTTAGCTGAGGTTCAGTTCCCCGAGGAGGGGAAGTTGTGTGGATTTGCACTGTTTTTGTAGAGCAATTGTTTTGAAAGGTCCTCATGCTTGGATCACAGTCTTGATTGAGTGTAAGGTGAGAGTTTACATGCCTGAGTTTGCCCCCCATGGGTTCGGTGGGCCAGGGCTCATAGGAGGCGACCTAGTTAGGGAGATTGAGCGCCTTACGGTTGCCTGTGGACTTTTCCCGGGATGAGAACATGAGCTCACGGTTTGTGTAATTTTTTTTAAGTAGTTTTGGATACTGCCCCGGGGCATGGTATTTGGACCTTCCTCTGTAGAGCTGATCATCAGATAAATCCTGGTTCCATCCCAGGATAAATTTGAGGTTCCATTTGAGCCATACCCGAGGTCTTGGGTTCCTTACTGTCCCGGTTCCCCTCGCTCTTTCCTTCAGATTCTGGGCTCAGCTGCAAACTCTGCTGGTGCGGGCTCTGCTGGTGCGGACTTAGGCTCTTTGGGGAGGTGTCTGTTTCTGGCCAGATTTCTCTTTTTAACCATGCTGCTGGCCGTGCAACTAGGCCAAGGAAGGAGTATTGCTCTGCTGTATTGAATTTTGGCACTATTTTGGCTGTATTTTACCCGATGGCTGAATTAAAGCCCTCTTACAGAGCCTTGACCTTGGGACAATCTGGGGAATTAGATTAAATTAGATTAGGAGACCGAATGACTGCGGCTGGGAAAGGAAAGGAGGCTGAGGGGGGTGGTAAAGCAGAGAGGTTGTTTAAAGTTCTTGAATCCTGAGCCGAGCTCCCCCACAACAAGTCCACTGTTATGTTATGTTATATATATTTATAACGCGCACAGATACTCGGCAGAGTGTCCCGGCGCGTACTTGAGAAAAGGAAACATAGGTCAGAGCAGCAACTAGAAGAGAAGGGTTTTTAACTTTTTCTTAAAGATCACCGGATCCTGGATGCCGCGCAGCTCCAGGGGCAGTGCATTCCATGCCAAAGCAGCTTTCCGCACAAAGGAGCTCCCACCAAGCCTTTGGCGGTTGAACCTAGGGGTCTGCACCAGAAGTTGAGAGGAAGAACGCAACTGTCTTACTGGGTTGTAAAAAGTGAATCTCTTCTGTAGGTAGATAGGTCCCCGGCCATAGAGAGCACTATGGGCAATGGCCAAAGTTTTAAATTTTATTCGGGACTCCACTGGGAGCCAGTGCAAGGAGCGCAAATGAACGCGCACACTACACCTGCTAGACAAACCCAGCAGTAGTCTGGCAGCAGAGTTTTGAACTACCTGCATTTTATTCAAGAGGTAGCCGGGGATGCCCACATAAAGTGCGTTGGCATAGTCCAGGCGGGACAAAATCAAGGCGCGAACAACAGTTTCTTTAGCAGGTCTTGGGAGGAGAGGAAGAAACTTCCTCAAAGCTTTCAGAGTGCCAAAACAGGTCCCAGCCAGCTTCTTGACCTGGGTTGAAAAGGTCAGGTTCCCATTGAACCAGAACCACAGATTTTTTGCAGCGTTTCCCATTGCACTAGGCAAGGGGAAACCTGGGGGCCATAGCCTCTCTCTGAAATTGGCAGGAAATACGCCATACAAGAGAACCTCTGACTTCTCTTCATTACACTTCAGCTGCGCCTGAGCGAGCCAGTGAAAAACAGAGGACAGACAGTGTTGAGCAGAGAGGACTGAGTCATCGTCCCTTCCCCAAGAAAACAGAAGCTGGGTGTCATCAGCGTAGGCCAACACCTTAGCCCCTAATGTCTCCGCTAAATAAACCAGCGGGGTGACATAGATGTTAAAAAGAAGGGGACTAAGGGATGACCCCTGCGGGACACTGGTGGCCACCCGCTGGGGCACAGAGGCACACGGTGGAAGCCAGACCTGCTGTGTGCGGCCTTCCAAAAAGGACCTGATCCAGCCCCAGACAGACCCGGATATGCCAATCTCCGAGAGGCGATCAAGAAGCAGGGAGTGGGGCACTGTATCGAATGCCGCCGAGAGGTCTAGCATAACCAATGCGGCTCTCCCGCCGGCATCCAGACACTCACGGATCGCCTCTGACACCTCCAGCAATGCCGATTCCGTGCTATACGAGGCCCGGAAGCCAGATTGTGCCGGGTGTAACAAACCCGATGCCTCGACGAAATTGGTGAGTTGATTTGTAACCACCTTCTCACAGACCTTAGCCAAGCTTGGCAAAAGCGAGATTGGGCGGTAATTTCCAGGAATCAACGGGTCAAGGGACGGCTTCTTGAGGAGAGGGAGAATTTGTGCCTGCTTCCAGGACGCCGGGACAAGAGCCTCCCGCAAAGACATGTTAACAATTTGATTAACTTAGGGATTGATGATGTCCGCCGCAGCGGCCAGAAGTCTCGCAGCACAGGGATCAGTTGGAGAGCCCGACTTCAAGGCCTTAAGAATTTTAAGAGAGCAGGACAGATCTATAGGCTCAAAGGTTGACAGCGTATTAGCAGGGCCAGCTGCAAGCTGGCCAAACGGGGAAGCCGTAAGCGCCGTGGTACAGGAGGAGAAAGTAGCTTGTATAGTGCAAATTTTGTCCCAAAAAAACTTTGCAAGAGTATTACACCAGGACTCCGAGGCTGGCGCACTCTCCCTAAGCACGCATTTTAACTCCCAAAGCGCTCCTTCTTACAATCAGGTGTGTTAAGCGCAGTGGGGCGTGCTGTGATCAGACCCTCCTGGTAATAGCCAGCCACCTACCTTTTAGTTTTCCTGGCTGTAGGGGCAGCTGGCACTGATCCTGGGTCCTGGGACCTGGCAGTCCTTATGCCTTTGGGCGGGATACAGCAGGATACACCCCCTTGGGCCACAGGAGCGGAGGTGAAGCTTCACGGGCGCAGCCCCCCACTGGTACTGGCACTGATCCTGGCGCTGCTCCTAGGGTTTACAGACCTTTTGCCTCCCTGGACAAGGAACAGAGGCGGGAGCCTGAGCCCGAAGGGACCCCTTCCACTCTCCTGGCCCTTGTGAGGCTTCGAGCGCAGGCTAAAAGATGAGGGCGGCAAGATCAGAGTGAACAGTCTGATAGTTTAGGGCTAAAAAGTGAGTGGGCCAAACACGCGACCACAGGCGCACCCGGAATTAACCGGGCCGCCTCTGTGGCCGCCTGTGGCACACGATGTGCGGCCGCCATTTGACGGCAGCCACACTCACTAGGTGGTTAGCCTACCCCCTCCTGCAGCTCCTTCTGCTGTAAGCAGGCCGGGGGGGAGGCCGAATTCGGCGGTCGTTGGCGGATCCAGGTATCGATACCACCTAGCCGCAGTACCCCCCCCCCCACCCGAGGCTCGCTGCTTCCGAAATGCGAGGTTGCGGGGGGAATGGGGGGAGCCGGGTAGCCCTGCTGCTGCTGTCAGAAAGAAGCCGGGAGCTCCTGCGTGGTTCCTCCCTCTCTCTCGCTAGCCAGAACCACAGGATTGTCAGGGGCTGCAAAATCTGGGTATTTTGAGTAGGCCTGGTCAGAGGTGAGACCAGTGCCTTTTACTCCTCTGCCATCTTGACTCTTCCTGCAAAATATCTTTATAGTACCATGACAAGCAGACATGCACCTGTCATGAAATATAATGATTTTTAGTTTGAATTGTCATTATGTTATAAGTAATGAACATATCTTTCTACAGCAATATAATTAATTTTTGCCTCAGGCTTTATCTTTAATAAAGCAGGTCTTTTTTTTTTTGGTTTCAGCATTCTACTTGCGTTTCCTTTCTTATTTTTCATCCTTTCCTCCATTCATGGATCCAAACTACGTTTCCTTCTGCAGGGCTGAACAACACTGGAACACGGACTGACATTTATGAAAAAGATGTTTCTGTCTTTTCAAGAATTAGCTATGTTTAATAAGATGACTCTCTGAAACAATTATGCAGGGCTGCAGGAAATGAATACAATGCAAAATGTCAACAGTCATAGTTGGGGTATGATGCTAAAAGTCATGAGTGATACACAGTACAAATTATTCTGGAAACTTGTTGGATCTGGTGTGCCCATTGTGAAACCTAAGTAAGAAAAGTCCCCTTATAACAAATGACTCATTGGCTGAATATCGCCATATTTTAGCGTGAGGTAAACTAATGGTGAGGTGTTTTCTATGAGTTGCCATATAGGCCAAAATTCAATCACCTCATATGTGACACATAATGGTTTATATCCTTCACAGTGGGTCGCATAGCAAATAGATTAGTTTATGTATGAAAAATATCGGATGTGCCTTTGTGAGCACTGCACTGGTTCACAAGTTGTATTGGTTTACATGCACCATACTGGTTGGCATGAAGGAGCACTGTTTATAGAAATCAGTATGCTGGGAAACATGTAGGTAAACTACTGGTACACTAATCAAGCACATTGGTTTGCATGACAAAGCATACGATTTAAGATGTGGGAATTCTAAATACAACATATTTTGTTTATGTTCCCAAAATACAAATTTATATCAGTAGCACCCTAGTGTTTCTGTTTCATGCATTGGTGTATACACAATGGGTTGCATGCACAATAGACTGGTTTGTACACGTACTTGATTGGTTTCACTTCATAATCAATTGGTTCATAGGCATAATACTATGGTTTGCATGCATATTCTAGAGCTCTGCGTGGGTAATTCACTGAAAGTTTTACAAATTATCTCCAATGTTTTCAATGTTTGCAATTAAAGTGAAAGGTGTCGAGATTAAATGTACATAAAAAATAGTGTGCAAGTAGGATGTCACTATATATATAGCAGTAGTCCAGAAGTTAAACCCATAACAAATTGGTTGACTTCACTTAAAGGGTTTGTGAGATGCACCACTTGCCGTGCATGCAGGTGTGGTGTCAACAAAACATCCTACACAACTCCATTTGGGAAAGAGCCTATCGCAATCAATAAATTGCTAACTTGCAAAACAGAATTTGCGATATATGTGTTGGAATGCTCTTGTGGGTTGCAGTATGTGGGTAGCACTAAGCTCCCGGTCCACAAGAGAATACTGCAACACATGAGAGCAATCACAAACTCAGATCCAACATATACCGTTGCAAGACATTTCAGAGAGGTCCATAACAACAACTTGGAACATCTCAAATATTTTGTAATAGACTCCATCCCAGCATTAAGACGAGGTGGCAACCGGGAAGCGAGACTTAGAAAGTTGGAAACACAATATATAATTGAACTGGACACCAAGACACCAGAAGGTCATAACGCTAGTGAAGATTTTTACACATGTTTGTGATAAAAAAAATCGGTATACACAACATGTAGAGACAATAGGAATGAATCTATAATTGATGGATTATTTTAACTACATATCCCTATATGTCAGAAAATTGCTGCTATTTACAATTTGTTACCAACAAATGTTTTTATTATGTTTACATATGCACGTTTAGCACTTTATGGACATTCATGTTCAGTATGGTGGCACTTTTGCACTTTCTAACACTTAGCACTTTTTATGTACAGCAGACAGAGCAAAATTAAGATTATGCCCACTGGGGCTGTATTCAACTTAACTATGTGACATCCGCATAAAAAATCAAATAATCTTTGATCAATTTCATGGAGTATGGTGTGTTGGCATAATTAAAACACAACATGCGGAGAGCAGGTAAACAATGAATGCCAGTGTTTATCCAATGTATTTTACATTTAGATACTGCTCGTGACTGACATTGATATACAAGTTCAAATGATTTTAGTTAATTTAACTGATTGTTTCTACTGTGTAAATGTCAGTCTTTATTTATTTATATTGAATTTTAACATGTATTTGTGCCATGACGGAAGTACGTAGTATTCTGTCCCTGTCTACACCAGTTAGATCACGTGTATATGAACATTTGCACTTTAAATAAGTTAAAAAACTCTGTGAGCGCGTCATGTGATCAAGGCCTGTAGAGGCCGAAACGCGTCATGGCGGTGTGAGGGCGTAATAAAACATCCTGCACAGAATCTGGAGTTCGCATTCGTTTTTCCAGGAAAGGGGATTGTTCAAAAGCGAAGACAAAAAGAATATATATATATATGCACTATTATTATTATAAATCTTGTTTTGGTTTATGCACGAAAAACCATAAAAGTGCACAATAAAACATTGCAGTTAAGATATTACAATTGAAAATTGAACAATTAAAAACAGAATCACATATCTCAGTACTCGCACCTGATGACTGTACATAATAATTTAGATGTAGCAACACAGGCCATATAAACCTATAAACAGAAACCTACTTTGTGATCCACCCTGTTAATGGATATATTTACCTGGTACTACTCTCACGTGTTCCGAGCAATTCATGTCAAGTTATTTAATAGTGCAACCATAAGAGTAAAAGGGAGATAAAACATTCAAAGCAATTCATCATTTTAAAATATTTTTTGAAGAATGTTTTTATTGGTTCCAAAGAATACATTGACATTTATCTCACATAGCTTGTGACTAACATGTACAACTGTATTCTACTACATAGCTTATCACTGGTGCTCACCTCTCTGCTGGATATGTAATCCAGTATACGATCCCATCCTATTTGTATAGCGATAGGTGGTGCTAGGAGTCCAGGGCTATCATCTGCATGTTTGGAGCATAGATGATCAGTATATGCCCCATCTCCTCATGCATACTAGAAGTTTGTGTTCCTAATGAAGTTTGGGTATTCATCTCGCATTGTTAGAAGCGCCTAAACCAGCGGAGGGGGGGCCATTTTCAATTTGGAACATTTGTAAGTATGCTCTCAGGGCTTGCCATATGTTTTTTGGTCTGGAGGCAGGGGGTTGAAGTGAGGCATATATGTCACTGGTGATATCGCAGTTGATTAGATCCCGCATCCAATGTTTGATTGTGGGATGGGAGGGTGCTCCCCAGTGTATAGATACCTGGCGTTTAGCTAACAATAACGCAATAGCAGTGTATCGTCTGACTCCCTTTGGCAATGGGAAGACATAGCCCAGGAGGGCTACTAGTGGGGAAGGTTTGATATTACTTTCTGTCATCAGTGCTAAAATGCGGAATACCTCTTTCCAATTCCACAGTATGGTTGCACAATTCCAGGCTCAATGTACGAAATCTGCATGCTCTGCAGTGCATCTAGGACAGTTATTAGGCTTGGTGGGGTCGAGTTTAAATAGAAGTTGCGAAGTGTAATATGATCGGTGTAAATATTTAAAGTGTAGTAATTTATGTTGGTGGTTGTTTGATATGAATTTGGTTTGTTCGCAACAGTAAAACCACATTTTGTCGGGTAAAGAGAAACCCAAGTCTCTTTCCCAGGCCGCCCTCGAGACCCTGTCAGTGATGGGTTTCATGTTAATTGCTGCGTGGTACAGCCTGGATACCAAATGAGTGCTGTCAGGGGTTCTGATTATCTGTGTTAAGAGAGGGAAATCAGGTGGTTCAAGGGGGGCAGTGGAGATCGCTGATCGGAGTGCACTATGCAGCCTGTGTAGTATAAATCTGTCCATGTGTGTGACATTGCCTCCCTCATGAAGGGTTGAGACTGAGCGCAAGCCAGCTTCATTGAACATGTCACCAATTGTTTGTATTTGACAAGTATGGAGCGTTTTTTGGGTCAGCGCTTCCGTTGTGACAGATAACCATGGGTTATTCGGTAGAAGAATGTGCAGGGAATAGAGGTGCTCAAAACCAAAATGCCGTTGTAGATTTTTCCATGCCCAGCATGTTGTTGCAATCGTCTGAATTTCCGAGATATTTCTGGGTAATCCCTGTGGTAAGAGCGTTTCTAGTGGGTAGGGGTGAATTTGCGAGCTCTCAGGCTTAAGGAATTGGAGCCGTGCGCCAGGATGGTACCAGTGGTAAGAGAAGTGCACTTGCGCAATTAAATAGTAAAGATAGAAATCTGGGACTCCGAATCCTCTGTGCTCGTATGGCAATATTAAGGTACTCCAGCCAATCCTGGGGTGTTTTCCTGTCCATATTAGCCGAATTAAAGTGCTTCGGAGGCTATCAAAGAAGGCATTAGTGAGCACAATGGGAATATTTAGAAACAAATATAGAAACCAGGGAAGTACCACCATTTTTATTATTGCAGTTCTGCCAGCCATAGAAAGAGGGAGTTTTATCAATTTTTCAGTCAATGTGTTTAGTTTGTCTCTCACTGGCCGTAGTTCAGTCTTATTTCCTCAGAACTTTGTAGGTGTAAGTAGATACCAAGGAATCGAGGACGGTCTGAGCACCACCGGAGAGGGAAGTCCAAAGGCGCCTGAATTGTAGCATCTGTCAATGGAAATATTTCAGATTTAGGCCAATTGATCTTGAGTCCAGACAGTGCTCCAAAACGGACCTCTTCTCTCAACACTGGAGAGAGGTTTGTCACAGGATTTCTGAGGAATAGCATAATATCATCAGTGTACAACAACGCCAAAAACAGGCCACGCTAGAACTGCAGCCCTCTTGCCAGGTGACGCCCCTGCAGATGTCGAACAAGAGGGTCCATTTCCACTGTGAACAGTAAAGGCGACAGGAGGCACCCCTGCCGTGTTCCTTGGGACGGCGGGGACTGATCTGTGATACTGCCATTCACTTTAAGGCGCGCTGTTGGGGCTGCATATGATAGACGAATAAGGTCACAAAAGCCTTTAGGGCAACCAATTTTGCTCAGTGTAGCAAATAGGAACGGCCATTCTAGGGAATTGAATGCTTTTTCAGCATCCAATAGGACTGCTGCAGCCGGAAGGTCAGGATTAATTTGATTAAGGACTGCAAACACTGTTTGCAAATATACTGATGTGGATCGGTTAGCGACGAACCCTGTCTGTAATGGGGAAATTATTGTGCCAATGAGGAGAGATAGGCGGGTAGCCAGCACCTTGGCCTAAATTTTATTATCATGGTTTAATAGAGATAACGGACGGTAGGATGAGCAGTGTTCGGTGGTTTACCGGGCTTCAATAGAAGAGTTATGACAGCCTCTCGCATTGTCTGGGGGAGAATCCCACAAGACAAGGCTTCCGCATACACCTCAAGTAGGTACAGGGTTAATTCATCTTTGTATTCTTTTTAAAACACACCAGTAAAGCCATCTAGACCCAGGGCACACTTACCGTTATGGTCTTCAATGGCTTGTGCAACCTCCTCGCAGGTGATGGGCACCGCTAGGAACTGTTGCTGTCCCTTCACCATCCAAGCCATAGCGATTTCAGCAAGGTAGTCTACAATGATGTCTGTATTTGCATTGGTATTAGGGGCGTATAGGTAAGTGTAGTATTGGAGAAATGTGTGCGTTATATCCTTCGACGATGTTATTATGATGCCATCGTCAAGGTGGAGGGAGGGGATCATTGTCGCTTGATATGGGGGGAGCAAAGTATTGGCTAATGTGTGCCCAGGTCTCTCCCCCTCACCTTACATTCTTGCTCTGGCATATTTGCTTAGGATCTTGACCTCGCATTGGGCAAGTCTTGAAATTCTTGAATAAGTGCCGCTCTACTCCGTAAGTGTGCAGCATGGTCTTCCGTAGGCATCTCGGTGTCAAGTGTTTTTAGTGCTTGTTCCACCTGTATCAATTCTCTGCAAATGGAGCAGAGAACTCCAGAGTGTTTCACTATACAGACCCCTCTGATAAATGCTTTAAAAGCATCCCATAACGTCAATAAATGTTGCACTGTGCCTGCATTATGTTGAAAATATTCAGTAATTGTCTCTCGGACTCCAGTACGGAAGACTTCATCCAGTTGGGCATTTGTGGGGAAGCACCAGGGTGCATGTGGTGGCAAGTTGTCTGGCATCTGTATCGTGAGCAGTACAGGGGAATGGTCGGATAATGTTCTAGGTAAATGCAAAATATCAGTAAGTGTATGTGCTAGGTCAGGTGTAATGTACCAATAGTCTATTCGGGACCAAGTCCCATGAGGAGCTGAGTAGAACGTGTACTCCCTAGTATTTGGGTACTTGAGTCGCCATGCATCTGCTAAGAGATGGGATTGTGCAAGTTCTGAGAATGTGCGCAGAGAGTGTGGTTTCGTAAAATGACCCGGGCCAGTAGTATCGATCTTCGGATTCATAGGGGGATTGAAATCCCAACCCAAGAGTATAGTAGAAGAAAGCAAGTGAGTTAGGTGCGCTGATATATCAGTGAAGATCTCGGGGGCATCTATGTTTGGTGCATAAAGATTAACTAATAGTAGGGGGATGGTGCCTAGTGTCCCTGATACAATCAAATAGCGACCTTCAGGATCGGTAACTACCTCACTTGCAGTGAATGGCAACGCCTTATGTATGGGGATGCACACCCCTCTGGAATACGTGCTATAGTTCGAAAAAACATGGTTCGTGCCCCATGATGAGGCATACCGAGGTGCTGTGCCTAGTGCGCAGTATGTCTCCTGGAGAAAAAGCAACCTGTATACCGTGTCTGGACAAATATGACAGTACCTGCCGGCCCTTTCGGGGATTGGACAGACCACGTACATTCCAGGATACACATTTTAAGGAGGAGTTACCAGGAGTCATGCTGGGTGTGGGCAGTCGGAGTCAAATAATGTGGTGGATAAGCTTGTGCTGCATTGTCGAGTAAGACGCAATGTATCTTTTCATAAAAAATACAATATGTACTGTGCAAATACAGTGAGAACAACAAAGTGAACTAAAAAGCAATGCTTGTAAAAACCAACAATATAACATCAAACGTCCCATTACCCCCCGCCCACTTCTGGCAGTGCAACAGCTGCTGCCAGAGAATCCCAATAATCGCACCCCTGTAGGAAAACAAAAAATCATTAAAGGAGTCATTCCTGGGGAGAGACAACACCTAAGAAGTGCACCTAACTAATCATGGGTGTGCATATTTCAGTTACGCCCTAGTTAGCAAAAGAGAACATGATGTCTATTACATCAAGACTGTTCACTTCACTTAGAAATCCCACAAAAAGGTGTCATTCAGCAGTCATCAGTGGAGGGGAAGACCGCTACTACAGTCGAAGTTAATAGAGCAAAATCTGGATCATAGTCCCCTCTCTGCATTCATCAGAAACAGTACAGCATCACACAGAGGATAGGTGTGCGGGAGACACAGCGCCAGGCGCCAAAGCTGTAGAATGGCGTTCTGCACACTGGCGCTTACAGAATTCAGTGGCTTCATCCGTGTTTCAAAAATATGTGTCTTGCTGCTAAAGTGAACACAAAGGTTTGCTGGATAAAGCATTGAGTATTAAACATTGGCGTCACAAAGGGTTCGCTTTACCTCCATGAACTTTCGGGGTATAGTCAGGGTAGAATGCTGGCATCATGTACTGGTATTGCAGTGAGCCTTTCTCACGGGCAAGTCGTAGCACTGAATCCCAGTCTTGATAGAGATAAGCTTGGCTATGATCAATCTAGGTGGTGCTCCGGGGACAGGCTGGGGTCCATGGGATCTATGGGTCCTCTCGACTGCAAACGAAGCAGAGAAGGCCTCCCTGCCAAAGATTTCAGTGAGAAGGCGCTTGATATAGCTGCACATGCGACCCGTGTATGTGGATTCGGGGATTCCCACAATATGTATGTTGTTTCTGCAGGATCTCGCATCCAAGTCCTCCGCCTTGGCAGCTGTTTGCTTGAGTAATTTTTTGAGCTTGCCAATCCGTTGAGTGTTGGTGGAGCGTGCATCCTCGATGTCCGAGATACGTTGTTCTGCAGTGGAAATACGTGCCTCTTGTTGATCAAGGCGTTCATGCATGGTTTCTAATTTTGAGGCAATACCACCTAGTTGAGCATCTACTGCATTGAATCCAGCCTTCAATTCTGGAAGGATGGCTGCAGCCCCCTCTGGTGCTGCAACGCCCACTTCCCGGGCACCCTGGGCATCGTCATCGCGTAGCTCCTCTTCATCGCGTCTGGGGGTTTTCGTAGAGTCCAATGTCAATGGACCCTGATGAGGATCTGTGTGCCCCATCATGTAGGGTGGATGGCCAGAGGGGGGCAAACAAAGTCACGATTAATGGCAGCCGTACAGAGAGACGTGTGGAGCTGGAAGAGTCCCTTCCACGGCAGACGCGATTCGCAATCAAATTGTAATCGTAATTAGTCTGTAGCCCAGTATCAGCGTGTGTATGTGGCTCCGCAATGCTCTCGTATGTTTCCCAATACGGCAAAGTGCCTCGTCCCGCTCGGTGTGCACCAATGCTGTGTTAAGCAATTCGCGTGCAGGCAATAATAAAAAGCAACCAGGGCGCCAGCAGCAACCTTCATCAATTTCCCCGTGTAGGCCCGCAAGCTGGAATGGAGTCATTCGCCATCAGTAGTCCCCTCACGCCATGTAGTGCATTGAATAACGTTGTGCTCACCTGCGGTGGTATTATGGGGTCGGTCTGTGTGCAATCCGCCGCAGGCAGTTATCAAAGCTGTTAATGGGTAGCATCCTAAGTATGATCAGAAATGCCTACCGTCGGGTCTTGGGTCCCAGGAGTCCCATCCAGCGGCCAGGAGACAGTCTCAGCCATGATGCGGCACCCGCTCGCCGCGGGTCGCAGGTGCGCAGCAGGCTCCCGGACCAGAGGAGCAGGTCGCAAGGGCAGTGGGACTTGATGAAGGCGCGGCCGCCGAGCAGCGCAGAGCCCTGTCCTCAGGCTCACCCGTGGCCCCTGTCGCCGCAGGACCTCCGAAGGCCATGTCATGCCGCAGCGGCTGCATCTGCGCTGTGTACGGTGTCCCCGCGACCTGCAACCCGCACTCAAGTACAAAGAGTCGCTAGTGCTCCAGGATCAATCCCCATAGCTCTATCGCACTGAAAGTGCGGGTGTGCCGAAATTAGGCCGCTCGCTGTCAGTGCATGCTTCGGAGCTTCAGGTCCGAGCGGCCATCTTGGTACTCAGCCTGGCCATGCCCTCCATCATTTTTAAATATTACGATAATACCTTTCACGAGAACAAGTGTTAAAAACTCTATACGTAGAAATTAATAATATACTTAAATTATTACTAAATAATAACCCCAATCGACATTAGCAGCATCACATGTATAAAAGAAAGTGCATAGTTCTGCATGAAGAAGCTTTTCATGTATAACACGTAAAATTTACAGAAAAAAGAGGAAGTGAATCATAGACTGAGTAGCATCATTATTACACGGGCATGCAATCGCATCTAAGTTGGTGTGATACCCTATTGGAAAGCAAAGTAGGTATTTTACTGTGCCCTCCCTGAACCTAAATAATAGAGAGCGCTCCCAGGTCCTCCTTACTTTCCATATGTAGCTACCTAATGTAACCTCAGCATTCATGGACAGATATTTTACAATCATTGCTTTCCTAGACTCCTCCAAATCCCTCTTATCACGCGACTGTGCTGATAACATTGATGAAACTTGTCTTTTATTAATGGATGCACATGTGGTGGTATCAGAAAAAGCATATGATAGACCAGGATCATCAACAGAACTTTTCACGTAAGCCAACCATGGGATTGACATACCTTTGTCACAATTCAGGCTGTCACTAATGATAGCCCTTGATAGTGGGGTGTCCTCGTTGCGCCACATAGAAAGCCACAGCAAGGGTGGTTTGATTCGTATATGGTCACTCAAATATGTGAGCCCAAGTTCGCTGTAGCAAATACAATTTGATGAGGATCCTGGTGTGGCCAGAAGTCTCCTACAAAAATTATTTTCCTCCCTCTGTAATGGTGTACAATCAGCATAACCCAAACGCCCGCCCCATAAAAAGCTATGTGGGAGCATTGTGCGGTGTAAATTTGGAGCATCGGGGCCAGAGGCCAGCCCCTTGCTGGGTGCAGGAGGCTGAGAACTGAGACTAGAGTTCTTGCCAATTTTGCCCTGCTTTGCTGGACATGCACAGCCCTGGTTCCTGTCATACTAAAAGTTACCCCCCAGTAAGAAAAGGTTTTTGTGCTTTCTAAAACTTTTTGACCAACTGTTTTTCTAAGATCTGCACGTCTTTTGGTCCTTCATGCCATTATGAAAGTTTGACCGAAATTGGTTAAGAGATCCAAGTTTGACATAAATGCCACAAAAGTGTGAACTAACGTTCTTAATGCTTTTGGTGTGCAAGCCATTAAGACCGCATGATCTGCATACAGAAGTGTGGGGAGTGGGATGAGATTTACCTTTGGAATGTCTAGGGTACTGGCTACCAGCTGAGTACTCAAATTGTTACTATAAAGACTAAATAGTAACGTCGCGAGCACGCAACCTTGCTGCACTCCACAGTGGGTCTTAATGATGACTGACAGTTCACCTTTTTGTCCAAAGCGTACCCTAGCTGAAGTGTTAGCATAAAGCATAGCAAGTATGTGAATAAGGGTCCCGACCAGTCCAATACCAAGGAGATGTTGCCAAAGCTCATTTCGGTTGACACAGTCGAAGGCCATGGATAAATCCATGAACAGCAGCTAAAGATTGGACTGTTTGGCTACTGTATACTTACCAATTACCAAGTTTGGGTTCAAACACTGCTCCACCGTGCCGATACCAGCCCTGAAGCCTTATTGACATGGGCCCAACATGTTCTTTTCATGTACCCACTTCTAAATCCTATTATAGAGAATTTTGGCTGGTATATCATTTAGAGAAATTGGGCAGTAGTAGTTGGGCTTGGCCTAGTCACCTTTTTAAAAATGGGAACTATGATGGAATTCACCAAGGAACGTTTGTCAGAAGAGGAGCCCATATAGGCAAATTACATTTGATTAGATCAATGGAAACTCCATCGGGCCTGGTGCTTAAACCTGTAGCTGTTAGTTGGGAAATACACAGTGGCTAAGACCGGGACATTACATCTGCCTTTATGGACCTGTCCTCGGCATTCGATCGAGTTATTAGATCGAAACTATGGGTTCTATTAATGGACATGGGAATGGATCGTTGTATAGTACATTTTCTGGCGGACCTGCATAGGGACCTTTCTGCGAGGGTGAGATTTGACCAGAGAGGTAACTATACTGAGCGCATTCGTATTGGAAGAGGAGTCAGACAGGGCTGCATTCTAGCTCCCCGTCTCTTTACTTAAAACATAAATAATCTTTACTCCTCCCTTTGCTCAGCTTGCCAAGATATCCCTAGAGCGGGGGTTCGGTCAATCCCCGCTCTTTTATATGCAGATGATGCAGTTTTAATAGCGGGTACAGCAGTGGGCTCCAGAGTCTACTGGTTTCTTTTGCAGTCTTCATGAGTTCTCTGGATTTAAGTGTTAACATTCCCAAATCGCACACCATGATTATGGGCTATAGACCCAAAAAGTTAAAAACGTTCTACTGTGAAAGAACTGTAATAACAAGGGTGACCTCATTTACATACTTAGGGGTTCTGTTTGATGAGAGGGGCTCATAGGTACCGCAGAAGAAAGCAAAAAAGCATGCTATGGCAAGATCAACAGTAGCTCTCCTTGGTTTTGCACAGAGACTCAGGGCTAAACCGATTGAAGCCATGCTTAATATCTACAGAGCTTAAATGTATTGCCATCTCTAAGTATGGGTCCGAAATCTGGGGTTACAAGGAGGCAGAGGAACTACAAACAGTGGAAGATAAGTTCCTCAGGAATTTGCTCTCGGTTCCGCAATCCACTCCCACGTATATTAATTATTCATCAAGAATTTGGCGTAGGCTTTGTTTCCGACCTGATAGGATTGGCTCCACTCATGAGCTGGATAAAGATTTGGACCAATACTGAACTGGCGTTAAGTCATGAGTTTGCCCGAGATTGCCTAACCTTGGATAGAGTTTGTTGTATCCCGTGGTTTCGGTATGTAAAGACCATAACAACGAAATTAGGGCGTCCCGATCTCTTTGAGTCTCCAGAGAACCTCAGGAAAGAGGATGTATTGTGGGTTAAAAAACATTTTTTAAACATGACGTATACTGAGAGAGAGGCTAAAGAGATAATGAAACCCATGGTACAAGCCTATCTTTTGCTGAAAACAACCCCTTTGACAGAACCCTATTTAAAAGCAGTAACAAAGCTGAATCACCGCTTTCTTTTAACTAGATTCAGATTTATTCTTCTGCACTGTATATTGGCCGAACCGCAGGGATGGAGAAAGGTGAAAGATCTAGGTTCTTGCACGTGTGATGACTTCTCCACCCAAGACACCTTGCACTTTATCATGTTTTGTGACCATTTTCATGAAATTTGTAATCAGTTTTTAGTGCCCATTTTAAAGGGTAAAGGTTTTACTCAGGTATGGCCTGTACTAGTTTATTTACAGATGCTGAATAACACATGGGAGAGTTTTAATATTGCTAGTTTTTTAGTCGCTGCAGTCAGGGAAAGGAAAAGAAGGTCCACTAAGTCATGCAATGCGGTAGCTCCTTTATAATTATGACAAATAGTGTTTTTAGGGATGTCTTTTTTTAATTGAAGAATACCTTTTTATGAATTATCTGAAGAAACTGTAATGACCTTTTGTATAAGCTTTTTTACTAAAACAAACCAAAAGGCTGTAGACCGTTTGTGATGAATTTTTATGAAGTTGATGATGAAATGTTTTTAGTGGTGCCTAAGATTATATTATCATGACATTCTGTATATGTTTTTATATTGTTGTATATGATGTGTGTAGTGTACTTTTATGGTTTCTATTAACCGAATAAAGTGGATTTGACTGACTGACTTACCCCTGGCACTGTGCAATCGCTGCAGAGACTTCATCAATGGTAAAGTTTAGAACTTTAAAAGAAGTAGAAATGTAGTCTGATAAACACAAGGATTTCACACCATTATCTGAGTATATTTTGGAAAAGTGTCCACCCATGCGTCGCTCTCTATGTAGCAACAAATAGTGGTAGTTGACTGATCAAAAGAACGCATGCTTGCCACCGCTTAACAGAATAGATTACTGTCCTTCGTATGAGCCTTATCCGATAACACCTTCCACTGCTGACTAATAACCTCATTTCTTCTGTTCAAGACCACGGTTTTGTAATTTCTGCTCATGCTGGTCATCTCTTCCTGATCTCTGAGGTTTTTACACAGGGCTCTACGTAATGAATGGTTAGCAAGTGAGCATGCATAGTCAAACCACCGTGGACATTGTTGCATGGGTCTGTAGAGCTTACTAAGAGTTGTTTTAATCTTCTCACACAAGTCTACAAAGGCACGGACTACCTTGCCCTGTTCCTTATGCTCTTCTAAGCTCTTCTAAGCAGATCATTGCCAAGGTAGTATTCTCCGCAAGGACCTTTTCCAGGAATTACTTGGGGTCAGCCAGCTTCCAGCACATTCTCATGTTGTCAGTGGATTGATGTATTTGACTAGAACCTGCTGCAAGTGCGGGAGTCTCTGGCTAAGATGTCAAATTCTGCTGCAACAGGATTGTGGGCACCAAATTGGGTGGGTATGATAGAGGTATGTCTTAGGCAGTTATCAAATTGTGGGAGACAAATATATAATCTATGACCTTCGCACAATTTCTACCTCTAAACGTTGGTATCCTTATACTGTCCCTCCCGGCTATCTCTAGAGCATTGTGCTTGTCTGAAAGGTCTAAGTAACGCCGCCAGCTCTTTGCCCCGAGTATCCCCTCCCACGTCACCCATTGCAATAGTATCATTGCTTTTAGTTGGAAGTTTAGCATTAAAGTCCCCTGGCAATCAAACGTATAATTATAACTCTGCTTTTACCTTTTTTTCAACTAAGGAGGAGATGTAATCAAATACAGCCGGGAAGTTTTTGTTGGGGGTACTGTAGAAATCATTGGTATAAAAATTCAATATATATAAATCCAAACCCCCCGTATACTACTGCTTGGAAGTTTCCCTCTTTTACTTCAAGTGCCTCTGTTCTACATTTAAGTAACAAATTTACCCAGATAGATAGCCCCCTGGATGGTCTCCCTGACCTAGTTGGTTATGCAGGGTGGGAAAAACATGCAAAACCTTCAAAAACAATGGAAGTAGCGTCCCAGGTTTCTTGAAATAACAAAATGTCATACATTTTTATAAATGACTGCCACTCAGGGAGTTCACCGGTAGCTTTACAGCTATCTGGCTTGTTGCCTGACGTGCCCGAGGTGGTCACAAGCCAGTGGTTAAGTGCTAGACAAACTGAGCATGCTGGGGGGGGGGGAGGGGGGGTGTAGTGTTACTGGGGGCTGTATTAATGTTGCCAGATTTTTTTCAATGTTAGATAGGCGCTTCCTTATAGGATTTAAATGTTTTTCCAAAGATTTCATAAGTGAGCACAGCAGTGAGTCTGTTGGTCCATCCCCTTCCATAAGTGCTTTCAGTCGGGTTTACCTTTGCGCGAGTCTTATTATTGGGCATTCTCTTCATCTTTACTGCTGGTTCTGGCATTAGAATGGGGCTACTGGCTACCTCGACAATTGTGTTTACATTGGGGATGGCGGGGGTCGTATAGGTCTTTAATGGCACAGTCAGAGTTCTCTCTGTTGCCCAACCTAAGTCAAGCCTAGGTTCTGTTTCAGCAATTGGGAGACTTTGTATAGTATCCGTTAAACCACTTCCATGGCCAAGAGAGAGCCTGCGCTCAGTAAGGGTGATTTCAGTGCTTACCACCCCTAATGCTCTCACCAGCATGGTATCAATACTAGTGGGTTTGTGCAACACTACTGCCATGCTTGTGCCTTTCCTTTTTCCCATTGTTGTAGATGCCAAACAGAGTAAAATAAAAGTGCGGCACTCACCCTTAGCTGCTTCACCTGGGCTGCAAGATGTAGGAAAATAAAGGGGGGTGGCCCAGCCCAGCTTCGGCCGGCTGCGGACAGGCGCAGATGGGCCCGCTCTTGGCCCGGGCACACGCCCAGGCGTGTCCCGCGCAGCGGGAGCCCCAGGCAACAAAAATAGGTGCTGTGCGTGGCGTTCTGCCGCGAGTAGGTTCGGGGGCTATAGTTCTCCTGCCCCCCTCTGAAAAAAGCAAACTACGGGCGCCCCACGCAGCGGGAGCCCCACGTAACAGAAATAGGCACCTCCAAGCTCGAGAGATGCGTCGTGGGCGGCCGAGAGATGCGGCGGTCTGCCGCAAGTAGGTTCGGGGGCTGTAGTCCTGCCCCCTGCTGACAAAAGCGAACAAACAGCTTCCTGTCCAGCGGAAGCTCCAGGCAACAGAAATAGGCGCCTCCGGGAGCAAGAGATGCGTCGTGGGTGAGGCCTGCTGCGAGTGGGTTTGCAGGTTGTAGTCCTCCCCCCCCCCCAGCTGACAACAGCAAACGGGCGTGCAGCACAGCGGGAGCCCCAAGCAACAGAAATAGGCACCTCTGGGTGCAAGAGATGCGTTGTGGGTGGCGGCCTGCCGTGAGTAGGTTTGGGGGCTGTAGTCCTGCCCCCTGCTGACAAAAGCAAACAACGGGCTTCCCGCGCAGCGGGAGCCCCAGGCTTCAGAATTAGGCACCTCCGGGCACGAGAGAGTTGTCGTGGGCGGCGGCCTGCCGCAGTAGGTTCGGGGTCTGTAGTCCTCCTGCCCCCCCACTGACATAAGCACACAACGGGCGACCCGAGTAACATCTAGGTAAACTATTGGTACACTAATCAAGCACATTGGTTTGAGTGACAAAGCATACGATTTAAGATGTGTGGATTCTAAACACAACATATTTTGTTTATGTTCCCAAAATACAAATTTATATCAGTAGCACCCTAGTGTTTCCGTTTCATGATTGGTGTATGCTCAGTAATCACTGGTCTATGTATAACACAATGGGTAACAGGCACAATAGACTGGTTTGTAAGTGTACTCTATTGGTTTCACTTCATAATAAATTGGTTTATAGGCATAATACTATGGTTTGCATGCATATTCTAGAGCTCTGCATGGGTAATTCACAGAAAGTTTAACAAATTATCTCCAATGTTTTCAATGTTTGCAGTTAACGTGAAAGGTGTCAAGATTAAATGTACATAAAAAATTGCGTGCATGTATGATGTAATTATATATACATATCTGTACACTTTATTTTATTGCTTTAATAATGTTAATGGGTCATCTGTAAACACGTCCAAAATCTGGTACTTTGCTTGCCTACTGCTGTGTATGCATTAATTAATGGTTGCATATATATAAAAACTTGTGGGTGCCCATAAAGATGTGATGTACAAGTTAACAGTTACATATGCACCACGGAGCAGATTTATAAAGAAGTCCAGATCTACTAAGATACGCCACTGTCCTGCTCTGTCCCTAGCACTGGCACACAATCAGACTACCTAGCACTATGCACACACCTTTAAACCATAGTGCAAAGCTGTTTGCGTCATGTCTATCATATGTTTTGTACTGGACATTGACAATTACTGAGTCAAATCATAGTCAATGGCAAGCAAACCAGAGCATGAAGCACATGCTTCAAAGTAAAACTCATTCAAGCCAGAGTGTTTGCTGTTCATTAACCAGTGTGATCGGGAAATTCATTAACCAGTGTGTTCGGGAAATAAAAACAAACAGTATGTAGAGGGCATACCAAAAGTATGTTCATTTGTATTGTGCGTGTCACTTCATAGTTTTCAAACTAGTTACACACAATGTTGCAAATATGCATAGGTTGAACATATTTGAACTCATTTGAATGTCTAATTCTTCAATGAAGTATGTCCAGCTGAGCTTTTTCAAAGCTCTTTCGGGAATATGTCCACTGGTGGGTTGTGCCCACCCATTCGCTTTTCAGTTTGTGCTTCGGCTTCCATCAGATTCGTTTACTGTACGACAGCAACATTTGACATTTTCATTTGTCGTTAGTGTTCAATCTTTTCCTTTTGAAAAATTATCCCAGCCCATTCATGTTGAGAGAGGAGATCAGTGACAGTTCTATTCGGTGTTCAATGTGGATCTAATTTAAATCCTATACTTTTGCTTAAGGAATTGATTATGGAGAACTGGAAACTAAAGATTAGAAGCTGAGAATATGTTTGCAGCCCAAACAGTGAATTCGACTGGCAGAAAGCAGGGCTATTTAATAGAGGGCAGGACTGTTTGGAGATGCAACAAAATTACAGATGCCAGGAAGTGGGAGGGGATGCCCAGAAGGAAAGAAAAGGGCCCAACCTACAGCTCCCTTATGGGTTATAGTTTACGTTTGGGGTGCATTTTGGAAGCTGTGTACCCTGCATTGCTCCCAAGACATTTCTCTAGACCTTTGGAATGCAATTAACATATTAATATTAAATACTTTGGGGATGATTAATATCTTGCTAGTGTAGATACTCCATCGCAACGGCTTGACGATCATTTATAAATTTGGCGGGCGTTATCTCCGTCAGGGTGATGGAGTAATTTACTCCGTCGCCCTGTGAAGAAACAGGCCCCTTGCTGAAATCTAAATCAGACCCTAAATTTCAAGAAAAAATAATTTCTCCTTATGAAAAAAACATTTTTTGCCAATTTTTTTGAGGGTCTCTAATTGGACTCCATCCATTAATAAGATCCCTACTCTAAGAATCTGCACACTGGTCACAACCAATTTGCTACTGGGGCTCTGCATCTTGGAGCACGGACAGCTTCGAAAGCAACTGACGCCAGAGCGCTGGAATGGTGCCTACAAAGGCTCCGCACATCATTTCTGGAGCAGAACGGCGTCAGTGTGGAGATCACTGGGGCACCCACCAATGTGCAGAGGTACTGCTAAAATAGTTCCAGTTTCCGGTTTGACACCTGGAGATTATTCAAAAGGTGAAGAATCTTCAGTTGGATAGAGTCCCTACCAGAACGAGCTTTACCGGCTGGTTCAAAGCTGGCTTCCAGATGGTTGGGTAATTGCTGATTTCCTGCTTGCCAAGTGAGTATCCTCGTTGATGGCTTTCAGACTCATCATCAGGCTGGTGGGTTTGAAGCACTGATTGTTGGATGCAGGAGCATCGTCTAGGTGATTGTCTTGGTACTTGTCAGGCTATGCAATCAACAACCTGATGTTGAGGAGGTCCCTCAGAACTGTGGAAAGCATGCTTCTCTTACTCTTGAAGCTTTCCCACAGATCACTGTTCAACAAACCCAGGTTCTCCTTTTGGGCCTTAAATCCGGCTCACCCTCAGACCCCTGTATGCCCCTCACACTTAAGTTGGTCCATAATCTGGTTGCAGACTTCCTGTGTAGGGTGTTCAACAACATTCTCCTATCCGGCAGCTACCCAGACACCTGGAAAGAGGCTATTGTTACACCACTCCTCAAAAAAACCCAACGCTGATCCCTCCGAACTGAAGAACTTTCACCCCATCTCACTTCTCCCAGCCCCCGCTAAAAATCGTAGAGAAATTCATCAACACTGAGTTGAAGATTTACTTTGAATCCCATGAGATCTTAGACCAGTGTCAAAATGGTTTCCGCGCCGATCACAGCACCGAGTCTGCCCTCATTGCTGCCACTGATCACATCCGCATGCCGGTAGATCAGGGTGGCTCGGCAGTGCTGATTATGCTTGATCTGTCGGCTACTTTCGACACCGTTTCTCCTAAACGGATGGTCCCACGTTTGCAGGAGGTGGGAGTTTCGGGAAAGGCCTTGCAGCTTCTCTACTCCTTTCTGACAGGGAGAACGAACATCGTCAGCTGCAGAGGTTTCAGAGCTAAGGCTTTTAGCCTACCCAGCGGGGTTCCCCAGGGCTCATCGCTGAGCCCCACCCTCTTTAATGTGTACATGACCCCTCTGGCTAAGTTGGTAAGATCTTTTGGGTTCCAGGTGATTTCCTATGCGGACGACACGCAGGTCATTGTTTCCATCTCCAATGATTTGCAACTGGTCGCAGAAAAATTCAACCACTGCATGGCTAGCACTATCGGTTCGATGAAGAACAATTCCCTCAAGATAAACGCTGAAAAAACTGAGATTTTAGTTTTCGGTCCGCAGAACTCAATCTGGTCGAATGCCTGGTGGCCGGCAGACTGTGGTCCCCTCCCCATCCCGGCTAGGACAGTAAAAAACTTGGGGTTCATTTTTGATGAGGGCTTGACCTTCGATTCTCAGTTCAGCCGCACGGTTAGCACCTGCTTCTACATTTTGAAAACCCTCAGAAAGGTGCTTCCGTACATTTCATCTGAACTGCACCGGCCCACCATCATTGCACTAGTCACTTCCCGGCTTGACTACTGCAATGCCTTGTACCTCAACATCAGTACGGCCTCCCTGAACAGGCTTCAGGTCGTCCAGAATGCGGCAGCCAGGTTGATCCTTAATATCCCTAAGCATCAGTCAGCAAGGGAGGGGATCGGCACTCTGCATTGGCTTCCCATCAGGAAGTGCAACTCTTTTAAAGCCCTGAGCACGGTCTATAAGGCCTTGCACAGCAAAGGCTCGCAGCAGCTGAAAACTATGGGGGATATTCTCAAGAACGTGTGTTAACTATCGCCAAATTCGCTTAACGCAACTTCTCACATCGCAGTCTATCGCGGGAAAATAACACCGTGTTAACGCAGTATTCCCAACCCGGCTGCACCATGCGATAGTCACACGATAACGCAACAAATGCCCGCATTAAAATTAGCGCGACGCCGAAAAAATGCAAAGCACGAACGCCAAAAAAGTTGCGATGTCCCAAATCGCGAAACAAAAATCAGCGATAATCAACAACAGGCCTGCGATTCCCACGCGACATGCGGGAAAATGCACTATAAAAGCAGAGGAAAAAAAAAGATGAAAAATGTAACTGCGTAGCACCATGGACGCACCCGGACCGAGTGCAGAGGACAACGCGAACCCCACAAGCCCCACAGACGACCAGCCAGGAACCCCGGGGAAGGGCAAGGAGAAGAGGAAGACGGGGTTCAGTCCGCAGGAAAACCGGATCATCGTCACGGAGGTGACAGAACACTACCAACAACTGTTCGTCACCTCCACTGTGTCATCGGCAACACAAACAGAAATATGGCAGTACATCGTGAACAACGTGAATGCAGTCGGAGTGTCGAGGAGGACAATGGAAAAGGTCAAGAGGTGCTGGAATGATGTGAAGGGCAAAACCAAGAAGAAACCCGATGCCAACATGAAAGCAGCAACGCAGATTGGAGGTGGGGGACCAGAGGCACACCAGGAGCTGGATGACATTGAGAAAATGGTGGCCACAGTCATCAGACGGGATACGGTGCCAGGAGTCGGGGATCGGGACACTGCTCAACATGACCTGACACAACATCAACAGGGTGAGTACCGACCAGGGACTGGGGGGACGGGGGGAGATGGGCACAATGGCACACATGCACAATCAAGTAGAGCACACTGCACACCCACAATGACTCTGGACCATGTCCCTGATCCCCGTGCCACACTGCAGCACACATACAGAAACTCAGGGAATGTGTGTTGAAAAGAATGTATTTGCACATGCTGTGCCTGTGGTCATTTTGTACTGTCTCATGATTGCTAAGTACTGCCACAATGTGACGTCCTCATGTGAAGAAATTGTCAATGATGGTGTTCCTACGGGTTATTCCTGCTGCAGCTGCAGTGGGGTGTGGTCCACCTGCCTCATCTTCCTCATCATCGTCCGGTGCATCTGGCACTTGTAACCATGGGGCATTGGTGCGTACACATATGTTGTGCAACACACAACATGCAACGATCATCTTGCACACGATGTCTGGGCTGTACAGGAGCCTCCCACCTGTGATGTCCAGGCACCTGAAACGTGACTTCAACACGCCAAATGTGCATTCCACAATGCCCCTGGTGCGTTTGTGGGCCGCATTGTACTGCCTCTGGGCCTGTGTGTTCGTGGCTCGGAGGGGTGTCATCATCCAAGGGCAGAGTGCATATCCTTGATCACCTGTGACAGTGCAGAGAGACATGAGTCAATAGTTGGTTCTGCATGATGTGTTGGCAGGCACACTAGCTGATTGGCGTGTGATATGTGTGTCATAGTGATTCCTGTGTGACATGTACTGCTTGTAGCAAATGAGCGCCATCAATGTGTATTACGTAGCCTCACTGCTGCTCCTCTCTCCCCCCGAGCCTAATTACTTGTGTGCGCTGCGCGGTTGCATCACTTGCACTCCTACGGCACACCATTGTCATGCCTGTCTGCGCATGTCCACAAGCCTGACAATGACACTGTGATGTTGTGCATTGAAGGTTTGCGGCCACGTGTGTGGAGGCCTATGGTAAGGATAGGGCGGACACAGATGTAGAGTTCATGGCTGGCTGAACTCGCGATGCGGTCGAGGCAAGACCTTTGGCTTATGCTGCGGCAATAGCGATACACACACAACAGTTGGCATGTATGATCCCGGGGACCCGAGCGGGCTTGCGCTCATACATTTATCCCTTTGGCCGAGCCCGCACTCCGGGGGCATGTTACATTGCAACTTTGTCCATTGCGGGACGGGTGGCGCCGACACTACAACAGAGACACACGCATTAGGTACTTCATTGGCAAGCCCAACACTTAACCACGCCCAGAGCCCCGGGGTGATCATCCACACCCCTACTCTGGACTGTTGTACGCCAGCCCACTCCGGCAACGCCTACAGGGGGGTACGATACAGCTACATGTCCCAGGTCTCACCCACTGCCTGAGGTGACATGGTTGCGTCCGCTGTACACAGCACAATGCAATGTGGCAGGGCCCGGGGCCCTCATGCATACACAATGACCACACGGACACACTTAGATAGTTTGAGGAACTGGCTACAGGCACGTGCGCCCGGCCCCTTTTATTACCAGGGTCACATGTCCAGTGACGCCTGTGCTGGATGGGTGTGGGGTGAGTGTGAGCCAGCCCTCAAGGACTGGTTGGTGCTGGCAACAACTACAACAGTGATCAGACAATCAGAAGTTCACAGTTCAAACAGCAAGGGTCCATCACTTGAGCTGCACGGAGTTAGTGGCCCTGGATGCACAGCGGCCGGCACATGGAACACCGCCACGGGACGGTGACGACCGGTGCACTGAGGTAGGGCCACGAGAGCTGAGCGGGTCCACGTCGATGTCCAAGGTGAATGTCGTGGAGGGTTTTGGGGGACAGTGGAAGGTGATCTTCCAGGGCATGATACAGAGGGCAATACCAAGCAGACACAGGCAATATGGAGGAGATGAATCCTACAAACTCATTTTTGACACCAGGTCAGTATCAGCTACATGATGATGAAGACAACCCCCTGGCCATTGACTCAGATGCCACCAAAGTTCAACCAGAGAGTGTCCATGGATTTCGGGGCACAGAGTTAGTGGCACCAGAGCTGAAAGGGGATGCAGTCTGCGATGAGGCCTGTCCAATGGTATAAACTCTGCCATAAATAAATCAAGACTCATTTCCAAATGTGTGACCTACTTGACCGTAGTGTAGGCCGGAGGCAGCGGTCAGCAGGGGCCCCCAGCCACGTGTCCTTGGCTTGCGATGCACAGAGTTAGTGGCACCAGAGCAGTTGTTGGTAGTGTTCGGTCACCTCCGTAACGAGGATCCTTTTTTCATCCGGACTGAACCGCGTCTTCCTCTTACTCCTCTTCTTGCGTACAATGATATGGACTCTGCCATTGCACAATCAAGACTCAGTTCCAAATGTGTGACCTACTTGACCGCAGTGAGGCCGGAGGCAGAGGTCAGTGCGGGCCAACCGCTGTTCAGACAGCTCCTCCTGGTACGCTCACACACGACGTTGGAATGCCATGTGGCGATGATTTGTGGTTGACGGAGGTAGAAGCACCAAAGCTGAGCTTGTGTGCAGCCTGCAACGATGCCGTGCCCTGCCTGGTCCGGACTGGATTGGATTGGTGTGAGGCCTGCTGGGCCGCAGTGTAGGCCGAAGGCAGTAGTCAGCAAGGGCCCACAGACATGTGTCGTTGGAATGCTATGCACAGAGTTGGTGGCACCACATCGAAGGGAGTACGGTGATATAAAATCTGCCATAAACGTATGTACTCTGCCATTGTATAATCAAGACTCAGTTCCAAATGTGTGACCTACTGGACAGCAGTGTAGGCCGGAGGCAGCGGTGGAGTACGTCAATGAGAAAGGAGTACTGGGGGCCTGTGTCGCGGAGGCCGTGATGGTCTGAGGAGGCTGCCATGGTCGCGGGCCTCGGGCTTGGAGCTTGCACCGGCACGTGGTGGGCCCTCTTTGACACACGCCGGTGTCGGCAGGTGAGCAGTGAGGCCTGGGTGCGCTGGGGCGGGCAAGACAGGTCTTGGGACCAGCGGCCTGGGGTGCAGCAGGCGCACAGGATCGCAGGCCCCACCACTCATGGCGTCGGCCTCGTGGCGGGGTGAGAGGCGCCGCCCTGGCAGACACGTTGGCCATTCCGGAAGAGAACCACGCCCAGAGTAACGGGCTTTTTATTCACACCCCTACGCTGGCCTGGTGTACGCCAGGCCAGCCCACTCCGCTACCGCTTACAGGGGGCGACGTAACAAGCTACATTTCCGCATTCTTCCCCACCGGCTGCGGTAACATGGTTGCGTCCACTGTCCAGTACACTGCAGACACCAGCAGTGTATGTCAACATGGAAATGTCTGTGGTCTGCATACTCAAGTCTGTCCAGCACATCCACGCCACACTTGGCATTGTTTACATTCACATTCATGGGTCACTTGCCTCCTTCGCACATGTCTGGTTCCCACCTCTCCCCACATTCTGCTATTGTGTGGCTGAGGTGCCATGCCGTTGACGGCTTGTGTACATGGCTAGCCCATGTTGCCACAGTAAGTTGTGTTGTCGTGTCTGGAATGTGGGGATGTTGGTTGTCATGTTGTATGTGATTTTGTGACGTGTGCATTCCCAGAGTTGTGAGTTGTATGTTGGTGGAGTTGAGGTGTGTGGTGTGTTCAGTTGTTACTTACCGACGAGCAGTGCATTTCCATAGGTGCCATCCTGAAAGCGCTGGTTGATGATGGACTGTCGGAAGATGAAGGAATCATGCACACTGCCTGGGTAGTTGGCGACGACATTGGTGAAGAGTCCCCGGTGGTCCACTATTGCCTGCACATTGATGGAATGCGTGTGTTTCCTGTTGCGGTAATTGTGTGCAGTGGCGGCAGGGGGCAGGAGGAGTACATGAGTGCAGTCGATTGCCCCCAACACGTGCGGGAAGCCAGCTATGGCGTAGAAGCCTTGCTTAATCTCCAGCTGTTCCTGCGCAGTGTGTGGGAAGTAAAGTTGCTGGGGTACCAAGCTGATGATGGCATCCAAGACAGGTGTGAGGAACTTTGACAGGGCTGGCTGTGAGACTCCTCCGACTATGGCAGTTGTTGGTTGGAAGGTCCCAGAGGCCAACAGGTGCAGCACGGCCAGCAGCTTTGTCTGCGGAGGGATGTTGGTTCTCCGCTGTGTTGGTACCGTCAGCCTGTGGGCAATGAGGATCAGGATGCGGAGGATGGTTGTCCTTTTGAGCCTGTAGTGGGCAATGACTTCCTCTGGCGTTAAGTCTCCGAGGCTGGTGCGTTTTCGGAAGGTCCGGGTGTCTTTGTCTACGCTGCCTCTGTGGTAGTCTGGGGGGGGTCCTGGGTGGGGTGGGGTTCCTGGCGGTGGTGGCGGTGGATGTTGTGGCCCTCTTGGGGCTCCGAGCTGCATGATCAGTAGCTCCATGGCATCTGTTGTTCTTCTGGTGTGGCTGTGGGCTGGACTCCCTTTTATGGTGCAGGTTGTCGTCCGACTTAGCACCAGGTAGGAGCAGGTGTTAAATCCATGCTGCTAACGCGCCTTATCGCATGTTTTTTGGATCTTATCGCCGATCTGGGTGGTCGTTGAGAATGTTGTGGAGTGGTGTTTCCGCGGGTTTTTGCACGGGAACGCCTACTCTGCATCTCATTAGCGTTACTTGCCGGTGTCATCCGTGGCGATGTTTTTTGCAGCTGCTATCGCAGGAAAACTGGTGATATCGGGTGTTAGCACCAGCTTGTGAATGGTGCGATGAATTTATCACCACTTTGGCTGCAATAAAGTGCCGCTAACTCGGCGATAAGTCCTTGAGAATATGCCCCTCTGTTTCAATGGTACACTCCTGGGAGGACCTTGAGATCCTCCTCCCAGAAAAAACTGATCTCTCCGAAATTCCACAGGGTCAGATGGGGCGGACGCTCCTTTTCTGTGGCGCCCGCAAAACTCTGGAATATCCTGCCCCCTTCTATCTCTCATGTGGAATATTTCCCGGTGTTCAGGAAGCTGCTGAAGACATGGCTTTTCTCAACATAGTCGGCAGTTCTGTGTTTCTTCTTCTTCTCCTCAACCGCCTAGCGCCTTGGCACCTACGGGTATTAGTGCACTTTATAAATCCTTATCCTATCCTATCCTAATGCGCATCACAAATTAAGAGAGGTGTCATAAATGCATGCTCATGGATGTATCAATATTTGTCTGAGAGTATATGTTATTTGTTCAAGAGGCAGTGGTATAGTGACACAGTTTCATTAGTCACAGTCTCAATATGCATAAGTACTTACCTTGACCAGTGAGGTTATTTCTGTGAAAAACTACATCTTTGTCTCTTATAGAGGAGAGCATCAGGACTGGAGCAGGACCGAAGCAGGACCACCCGCTATGGCTAGAAAGTCCAAGTTGTGTTGCGTGACACGCCTACAGATCTGCTTCTTTAAATTGTCCTAGCACTGTATGCAGACCTTAACATCTCTTACAGTCACAGGAACTGCTTCAAAGACTGTTTCTTTGATAGTCTTCCAAAGATTTAGTTTTTGAAGACGTATATAGTTGATTGTACTGCTTTACATTAACCAATATTTCTACCTTGCACCTCAAGGCCGTTCTAGGCAATTGAGATACAGATATGGATAGTTCTCCTTTACATCATCTTGCCTGCCTGGCAGGCAGGCAACCATCATGATCCTGAGTAACCTTCAAACAAAATCAATCAATCAATCAATCAGGGTTTTGTAGAACGCACTACTCACCCGTGAAGGTCTCAAGGCGCTGAGGGGGGGGGGGGTGTGAGCAGCTTCGTTGGGGTCATTCGAAGAGCCAGGTCTTGAGGTCCTTTCTGAATTGGTGCAGTGTCGGGCTTCGTCGAAGGTGAAGGGGGAGTTTGTTCCAGGTCTTGGCTGCGAGGTAGGAGAAGGATCTTCCACCTGCTCTGGTCCTGTAGAAACGAGGAACAGTGGCTAGGGCGAGGTCGGCTGAGCGGAGGTTTCTCTTGGGGGCGTGGAAGGAGATTCGGTCATTGAGGTATTGGGGTCTGGTATTGTGGAGGGCTTTGTAGACATGTGTGAGCAGCTTGAAGGTTATTCTTCTTTTGATGGGGAGCCAGTGGACGTCGCAGAGGTGTTGGGTGACGTGGTCGTGTCGTGGGATATCGAGGATAAGTCTGACTGCGGCGTTCTGGACGATCTGGAGTTTGCAGAGGAGTTTTTGTTGATTCCGGCATAGAGGGCGTTGACGTAGTCCAGTCTGCTGGTGAAGAGTGTGTGGGTGAAGGTTTTCCTGAAGTCGGGGGGACCCACTTGAATGTCTTGTGAAGTATGCGGAGGGTGTTGAAGTATGCAGAGGATACGGCATTGATCTGGCAGTTCATGGTGAGTGAAGAGTCGAGTATAATGCCGAGGTTGCGTGCATGGTCTGTTGCGGTGGGTGGGTTTCCGAGGGCAGGGGGCCAACAGGTGTTGTCCCATGCGGAGGGGGTGGAGCCGAGGATGAGGACTTCTGTTCTCTCCGAGTTGAGCTTCAGGCAGCTATTGCTCATCCAGGTCGCGACGGCTTTCATCCCTTCTTGGAAGTTGTGCCTGGTGATGTTGGGTTCCTTGGTGAGGGAGAGGATGAGATGGGTGCTATCGGCCTAGGAGACGTTGTTGAGCCCGTGGTTTCTGACGATGGTTGCGAGGGGGGCCATGTAAACGTTGAAGAGTGTGGGCTGAGGGAGGATCCTTGGGGTACTTCGCATCTGATCTCTGTTGGTTCTGAGAGGAAGGGCGGGAGTCTTATTCTCTGAGTTCTGCCTGAGAGGAAAGATCGTATCCAGTCTAAGGCTTTTCCTTGGATGCCGGCGTCATGGAGTCTGGTGGCTAGTGTGCAGTGGTTGACGGTGTCGAAGGCTGCTGATAGGTCCAGGAGGATGAGGGCTGCCGTGTGGCCTTGGTCGAGGAGGGCGCGGATGTCGTCGGTGGTGGCGAGGTGGGCTGTCTCGGTGCTGTGGTTGCTGTGGAATCCGGATTGAGAGGTGTCTAGGATGCTGTTGGTTTCTATGAAGTGTGCTATCAGGGTGTTGAAGGCCTTTTCAGCAAATGTCAGCAAATGGAAGCAGTGAGATGGGCCTCGAGTTCTTGAGATCCATCGGGTCTGCGGAGGGCTTCTTTAGGAGGGGGTTGACTTTGGCACGCTTCCAGTTGTCGGGGAATGTGGCAGTCTCGAGGGAGCAGTTGATAAATTGGCGTAGCTCGGGTGCAATGGCAGTGGCGGCCCTTTGGAAGATGTGCAGTGGGCAGGGGTCAGAAGGTGCTCCGAAGTGGATGCTCTTCATTGTCTTTAAGGTGTCTTCTGTGGTGAGAGGGGTCCAGGTGAGAAGGGTCTGTTGGATGGTGTCGTTGGGGGTAGGAGAGTTGAGGCGGTGCCATGGTCTTGGTCTTGGCCATTGAAGTTGTCGTAGAGCATCTTGATCTTGAGGTGAAAGAATGAGCTGAGTTTGTTGCAGAGGTCTTCGGAGGGAGGGACGTCGGTTGTTTCGCTGTTGGGTTTGGGGAATTCCTGTATGATGGCGAAGAGTTCTTTGGAGTTGTGGGCGTCGGAGAGGATTCTGTCTTGGATGAAGTTTTTCTTTGTTGATTTGATGAGTTGGTGGTGTGCTGTGATTGCTGTTTTGTAGGCGGAGCGTGCTTCTGGGATTTTGCTGTTTCTCCACGTCTTCTCCAGTCGTCGGCAGGAGCGCTTGGATTCTCGGAGATCCGTGGTGAACCAGTTGGCTTTCTTGTTGTGTCGTCTCGTGGTGTTGTGGAGGGAGCTAGAGTGTTGGCACAGTTGGCGATCCATTGGTGGAGGATGCTTGCCGGTGTGTTGGCGTATGTCGTAGTTGGGGAGGAGTGCAGGTGAGGACTTTGTTCAGGCCCGTAGCCAGAAGTATGGATTTTGGGGGGCCTGGCCCCACATAATGACAAGTGGTGGACTGGATGGGAATTAATAGTTTCTATCTACAGAATCGGTTTAAAAAAATTCTTTAATTTTGAATATATTTGAAAACAGGCAATTTATCTGTATTTTGTATATTTGGCTACAGTATGATCCCCCTAGGGTGTTTGGAGGAAATGGGTGACAAATTGTAAATTTTAAAACATGCTAGTCAAAACAGAAGATTACATTGGCTAACAATCGTACACAAAATGGAATAAGACTTAAAGCCAATTTTACAGGAGAATTGAGGGTCCCTCACAAGGGATCATTGTGATAGTTTGTGTGCATGTTGCATAAAACATATTGGAGCAATCACATTAATCAAAATGGAATATAATTCAAATATGGCTTTACAGTAGATTTGGGGACATTGCCATTACTTTTTGTGCAAAATGATAGTAAATGGCACATGGTTCAATAATATACAATTTAAGGATTTTATTAAAGATAACTTTGTAGGCAGGGTTGCTGTTGGTTCACTAAGCAATGGCAGGGGTTATGCCAGTTAATCTCACTGGAGAGTAGGAGTAGTACATTTTAAAGCTTGTCTGGCCAAACGTATCAGTGTACTATAACTGGATTTTAATGTTAACACAATAAAACAATTGAACTTAATAAACATAAATGGTTTCAACTGATACATATGAGTGTCTTCACTGTGGAACCTAGTAGATATGCTTATAATCAACAGGTGGTGTCCTCCAAACATCCTAACCTGACCAATTATTTCCAGTCCTCGATCAGCTCCACAAATCATTGCCTGTATGTTCAAATGACCAAAATTATAAACCTGAAAGAAATGTACCTTATCAGTAAAGAAGAACCCATAAGTTTACAAACACACACACACACACACACTGACAGATGCAAAGCCTGTACTGAAATGGACACACAATGTAGACTGATTATTTATATGCTTTCAGAGCATTATGTCTGTAACTTTAGATCACTGATCCTCTTGCAGATTTGAAAAACCACTAAAAATGTACTGTCTCACAAACATAACCCCTATGAGCTCCTGAGATATATTTATATATTTTAAGGGGTGGTGGAAAATTTGGATTTTTTACCCATTTCAACTAACTCAAAGGCTGATGATACCAAAACATACTGAATGATATGTTAACTTCCAGGAAAGGAGGTATGCAAACAAAGCCAAGATCTGAAAGTGCCAGGAGCCCATCATCTAAATATTACCAAAGCAAAGCTTTAACAAACATTGATAAAGGCATTTATTTTTGCGTTTGTTTTTAGATTTTTTGTCTCACAATTCACTATCAAACCAACAACCTCGTCCCCTCATTGTAGGAAACACACATTAAATGTTGATGTGAACGATATTTAGGGGACGAGTGAACACTGTTAAAATAAGACATGCACAAACGTATGTGCTAGATATACATAATCACAATTAAATCCGCCTTCTAAGTTGGCATACTCGCTGCAACAGATTATATCAGAGCACTGCTCTGAGTATTTTCCCTATTCCATTGAATGAAATCTGAAAATTGTATCCTGAAATCTCTTTCCTTCCTGTCCTCTTTTTCTGTGTTCCTTTTTTAGCTAGACAGCGACCTCTGACTCTGGTGAGTAGGAGAAATGAAAGGGGGTTGGGAGAGAGGAAAAATATAGAGTTAGAAGAATGGTGCAGCAAGAGTAGCAAAGTAGAGGGAGAAGAAGACATGAAAGCATGACATAAAGATGTGGATGAGGTTGAGAGAAATATAAGGTAAGTAGAGAAAGGATGGGTAGCCAGAAAGATACATACAGGTAAAAAGAGGTGGGTACAGAATGTACAGAATAAGAAGTGGAGTGATAGGCATGGTTTTACAGTGAGGTAGACGATAGTGCTAGGGAAAGGGAAAATTGGATAGAGGCAGAGGTGTGGCTTACATCAAGGGGTGACAGCAAGTGACAGAATGAAAAAAGAAAGATGAGTTACACATAAAGGCAGAGAGAGATAACGGTAGATAATATATTAGGTAGTGAGAGAGATATAAAGAGATTCAAGGTAAAGAGAGCAGTGAGAAAAAAGAAAGGGGCAAAATGTTAAGAGGTATATGGAGAGACAGGTCAGGTAAAGAGAGCAGTGAGAGAGAGAACAGAAGAAAGGAAAGGCGTGAAGGGTAGAAAGAGTGGGATGAGATGTTGAGATAAAAGAGGTAAAGTAAGGAGACATAGGTGAGGCACAGAAGTGAGGTAAGGTTTATACAGCGAGAGGGAGACCCACAGAGGGTGAGAAATAGAGAGTGTTGTGTGAGGAAGAAAGAGGCAGAGACAAGAGATGTGTGTTAGAGAATTGTACAAAGAGCACAGTAGAGAGAGTGAGGTGAGGTAGGAAGGGTGAACTGAAAAAGTGAGACGGTGCAGAGAGAGATGAGGCAGAGAGGAGATGCTGATAGAAAAAAAAAGGTAGAGAAGAAAAGGTATCGAGAAAGAGTTAAGTATAGAGGGAACAGGGCTAGGAAGAAAGAGAAGAGGTGAAAGGTGGGTCTCAAACAAATGGTGAGGTTTGGTAGTGAAAGACAGTGGGCATTTATATAGAGATAGATGAGATGTGAGACAAAAATGAGGTACAGTCAAAGGGGTGAGAAAGTAAGTGGGTTAAAAGTGAGGTCAATTTTTATTTTTATTTATAGAGTGACAGAGACTAGGTAAAGAGAATTTTGTGGTTGAGCATGACTTCAAGTAAGTGGAGGAGAGACACAGGATGTGAGATGGAAACAGAACAGTACCTACAGAGAGCTAGTCAAGATAGCAGTTGAGTAAGATAGAGGGGTAAGGAGGTAGAGATCTAGAGGTAGGGATTGAGATTGGTAGAGAGATAGAGGTGAGGTCATGAGAGCGAGGTAGAGAGACGTAGGCATGACAGAGGTGTATTGATACTATTGATAGTGAGGTTGGGTAAATCTAGGTGATGTGGAGAGTTCAAATAGTGTGAGAACTGTGACACGTACATAAATTGTAGAGATTGGTAGAGAGGTCAATAGAAAGTGATGAGATAGAAGAGGTGAGGTGACGATGAAAAGAGACAGATAGTTTATTCTTTACTTTAATTGGCATAAAATTCATGAGAGCATGAGGGTTAAGGTTGGGCAGGTAGGTATGCACTCTTAAGATTCTGCAAAGAGTGCATGCCAAACTAACAAAAAAAAGGAATCAGATTTTTATGCACAATGTTTTTTATGGCTGTCCTGGCTATCTTGATCACTTAGCAGCAGGGCAGTTGAATGTCGGGTGTCTTGGGCAATTTCCCACTGTGCCCATGCTTTAAAACGGTTCTGCAACAAGTGCCAGAAATACAACAAAGATCAGAACTGTTCAGTTACAATGACATGGAACATTTGCATCCAAGAGTACAGTTGATCGGCATCAAGGTGCAAAAGTTATGTGCATCAGAGAAGCATAGGATGGCGTGCAACACGAGGTTTAAAAATGATATGCAGTGACGGACTGCATGGTGTTTGGCAGGATGGAAGTGTGAGATAAATTGCTTCTGTTTAGGGAAGTACAAGTCAGTGTACATTGGGAGCATTGAATGTTGTGCATCTGGGAGTACAGGGTGATATACAGCAATGGGCGCAGAGTGGTACACAGTAAGATACTTGCCTGTGTGCATTAGCGGACATAGTATGATGTGCAGCAATGAGCATAGGCTCATTTGCACATTCTTGATGTCCATTAGTAGAGGAGCACATTGTGATGTCAAAGGCCTCTATAGTACAAGAGTATGTATGAGTGTTGGTCTATGCACATGGAAGCCTGTGTGTCTGTTCTCTTGTGTGCATGAGTATATGTTTGCTGATTAACAGCAAACAAAATAACCACCTCTCACAGACAGCAAAGACTGCACCTCCCATCCATGACATCTGTTAGATTTTACAGAGAAGAGAATTTAGCTCTAGGTGTTTGTGAGATCTAAATCCATAGATGGGCAGAGGGACCTCTAACTGTAAACCAGCACTTTCCTTCACCAGCAGCCAATTCTTTCAAAACAACGACTAGTAAAGGTTTGAAAATACCACTTCCAGCCCCAGAAAGAATTGATTTTGTAAAGGGATTACCAACAGAGGCACACAACACGCAGCCACACAGACACACATTGATCATACTGTTAGCAGATGTGCATGGGTGCCTGTATATGTTAGTCTGTCTGCATGGGTGGTATTGGTGACTACAGACACTGCATGTTTGGCTTTGTGCATGGATGCCTTTATGTTTGCGGTACTGTTGGATGGGTGTCTGTATGTCTGTGCGCATGGTTGCCCATATGTCTATTTTCTGTGTGTATGCCAGTTTTAACTCGTGTCTGTAGAGATTTAATTGTCGGTATGCAGTTGGGGTTCCATATGCTGAATTCTAATCTGTACATATATTATAAAAGGCAGCCTTCTTGACTTGTCACGCTTGTTATGTTACAGGAAGAGAACAGGTGAAATCGATGTATTCTTATTGGCTCTCCTTTCTTACACATTTAAAAACATACCTGCAAAACCATTGTTAATGGTACCTTCACTTCTCATGGTTTCACCCAGGCCTGAATTCACCCTGACAGAGGGAGATGCAGATTGGAGCAGAATACTGTGGAGCAAGCTTCAGGAAAAGCAACATGGAAACAGGGATATCTTAAGGATTTTGGGGGCCCTGGGCCAAACGTATTTTGGGGGCCCCTGTTTGGAACAGTTTTGAATTTATGATCCAACTTCAGCTCTTTCATGCCCTCTTTGGCCAGGTCACTGACAGTGCACAGGCACACTCGTCCAAATTCTAAATGTGTTTACATTTAATATTCAGGGATAGAGATGTGTGTTTTCAATAATGTAACGCAGCAGCAGCTCACTAATATTACTGCAAATAATCTCTGTGACACCCTCCCATTTCTCATATGTGAGGTCGTTTGGATCTAAAAGAAACTTTTTACGGATGAAAAGTAAACACAACATTTCTCTGCAAAATGTCTGCAACAGACTCTCCCACATCACCCACATTAAAAAATGTAGTAAAAGAAAACGGTATTTAAAACAATGTGTTTAACAATGATTCAAGATCATCAAGGCAAAACTCTCTGCAGAACAGAGCTGGCTCTATCAGGGGGCCCCTGAAAGGCTGGGGCCCTGGGCCAGAGCCCACTTTGCCCATGCCTTAAAACGTCTCTGCATGGAAAGACAATCAGGATAGGTTGGGAGTGCAGAGATATTACAGTTCCTACTGAATTAAGCATCAGGGCATTAAGAAAGAAGGCCAGCTCACAGACTATCTTTTTCCTCCATATCACTCCTTAAATGAACACGGATAGACAGACTCCGCTTCAAATGTTTACTGTAGCTGGCAAAACATGTTGCGCTGAGGTCTGGGCCCCTACCCACCAGCCTGGCTGGGACCCCACTGCTGGCCCAGGATGCCCCAGGATTTTATGGTAGGACAGTCAGCATTATACCAATAGAGGCATAGTGCCAGCTTAAATTGTTAACCCTTACAACGCTCTTGCAGCAAAGCAAGGCTCGGGTTGTGACTATCAGTCATGGTATTTTATTTGTCTTTTTTAGAAAAGCTCTTTTTTTTAAGAACAGCTGATAAATAGAAAACTGGTGCTGTGGAACTGTCCTGATCAGATATATGGTGGCCCCAGGAAGGTGTGGGTGCTGGGCATGTGTCCATTTTGCCCATGTCTGACTCACCTACAATCCCTGCCCTTGCAGGCAGATAAGCTTCAGGAGAGGAGTAGAAGCAGTGTGTTCATGCTTCATGTCATCTTGCTACGGTGCCCTTCCTTGGTGGTAGTGGAGCTCCAGCTTGAAGCTATCCATTCCGACCCCAGGCACACGTGAGTCATTAGTATCATTCAGTGCGCCCGGCACCATTATGTTTTTTGCACATTTTAATACTGTATCCATTGCAAATTGCATTCTATCTAAAACAGCTTATAAGGTAATGCCTGATTTTACTGATTTCCTCCTTCTGCGGCTATGGGTCCATATCAAACATTTAATTTGGTCTTTGCAATGGAGCATAGGAAACATTTTGAGAACTTGCAAGTGCAGCCATGAATAATTTCTGCCTGTATTTCTTGTTGGAGGGAATCTTGTGAGAGAAGTTGCAGATAACGTTCCACTCTTTCAGTGGTTCAAAAGAACACCTCTTACATGGATGTTATCTCATGAGCGACTGACTTTCATCCTGCTTGGCTTACATGTTTTGATGATTTTAATTTAAGTGTTGTAACTGACCGTAGAGCACTGCATATTCACTGGATGAAACACTTATTCGTTGTCCATGGACGTCATGTGCCTTGCTGTTATACTCATGGTCTTGTAGGTTATAAGCAGCCGCTTCGCTCACTGAGGGTTTCTGCTGTTCTTGGCCTCCCATTCAACTCAAGGAAGGATCCATATGTGGCTAATGAACACCCTACTCTCATCATGCTTACCCTTAGCTGTCTCCACAGTTGTATCCTTCATAAAAGCACAATTGCTATTACATTTCTGATTGCTACAATGTGATATCGGTACCCTGAACAGTTATCTCATTGGTATCAGAATCTTTGCCTTTTATTTCAGGGGGTTTGAGCAGTTCCCAGATATTTTAGTGCTTCCCATTGACAAAAGGCTGTAATTTCTAATATTTAGCTCTTTCCATGCACTTAATTTTGCTCGTGAGAAAGTGTCACTCATAATTGTTGAATGTCACTCATAATTACACTGAAATTATGAAAATGTCACACATAGCAATCTTAAACCTTGGCAGCTATGCTCAACCCAGCCCCCTTGCCTCAGCCTCTCTCCCTGCCTGGAGAACATCGAAGGTTCTTTCGGTTTCACAATTGGTAATGCAGGCAGGGACGAGGCAGCAGATCACATGCACTGTTTCGGTTGTGAATCTTTATATTTTTAAGTAACAGAAACTCAAAGGTCTGCCCTTTCAGTTGGGAGGGCCAGAGCACATTAAGGCCTGGCAGGGCCCCCGCTAGCCCCCCCCCCTCCCCCGTGGCTACGGCCCTGGGGGACAGTGATCCGAGAGGGCAGCAGTGTGAGGTGGTGCACAGGAGCGGGGGGGGGGGGGCAGAGGTGAGATAGGCAGTGGAAGGTGGGTTCATATGTAAGAGGGGTCTACAGTGGTGATGAACAGATGAGACACAGGGCTATGAGGGAAGAGGGAACAAGAGGTGGGGCAAGAAGTTGTGGATGGGGTCAGAGGTGAGAGGAGACAGCCGAGGAGGGGTGGTCAGAGGTGAGATGGGACAGTGGGAAGAGAGGGTCAAGAGGGCAGATAGGGCACCCGGGCCTGGACAGGGCAGAGAGATGAGTGCCAAAGGAGTTAGAGGCCAGTGGGCAGACAGTCAGAGATGAGACAGCAAGGGAGACAGTGGCCAGAGATGAGAGAGGAGCCAGAGGTGAGACAGAACAGTGGGGTGATGAGGACTAGATGTGACAGGGGATAGTGTGGGTGGAGGCCACAGTTGAGACTGGGCTACTGGGGAGGGGACCACTAATAAGGGTTAGAATGAGAAAGAGTGAAAGGTGAGATGGGGCTGCAGGAGAGAAGATGGGCAAAGGTGAGATATGAGAGCAGGGGTGAGGGCCAGATTTGAGTCGGGACGGCAGTGGGAGTTGGTCAAGATGTTAATGGGGCAGTGGGTGGATGGGCCGGAAGTTAGAGGGGACAGCAGGGGAGGGCACAGATAGTGAGACAGGGCTCAGTAGTGACGTGGCAGAGGAGGCACAGGGCTACGTGAAGGAGAGGAGCAGAGGTGAGACAGAGCTACATTAGGCCAGAGAAGAGGACAGCAAATGGGGGAGGGGGGCCAGGGGGAGGGCCCAGTGGACACAGCAGGAGGCAGGGGAGTAGTGCAGAGTGTGACAGGGTGTAATGAAGACGCTGAAGGCTGGTAAAAGGTAAAGTGGGTAGTTTATTTCCAAATAAGAGGAGCCCACATCACTGATCGCCCACTAGTAAGAGATCTCCAGCTGATCAGTAGTCAGTCAGGAGATGACGCTTATAGTAGCAGCAGCAGCGAACGTGAACTCTACACTAACAAATGACGTATTGAAAGAATACAACCTCACGTGCACATGTGTTTACCAGACGTAGTACAGCGCGTGAGAGTGCAAACACAAAAAGCAACATTACTATGACAATCAAGACAACATAGAGAGAACGGACGGCGTTGTTTTTCTCCATTGTTGTGGTTGCTAGGATGGAGCGTGTGTTAAATGGAAAGAAATGGAAGTTAGAATGCAAGGTCAACAAAAAAGAATTTCAGTGCCGGCTCCAAACAAGGGACTACTGTCAGAGGAAGGTGTTACAGATGCGATAGTAGTGATCATTTCACTTATAGCAAGATTTGTCCTGCTTTAAAACAAAAATGCAGCAATTGTGGGATAACCGGGCATTTTGCAAAAGTATGTAAGTGAAGGAAAATTGGAATGAAATGTTTATTAGAAGATGATGAGCAAAGTGTTGAGGACGATGTTCTGTGTCATGACCATGGACATGATAATACTCTAAGGGGCATATTCTCAAGCCCCTATCGCCACCAACCAATCAATCAATCAGGGGTTTGTTAAAGCGCGACTACTCACCCGTAAGGGTCTCAAGGCGCTAGGGGTGGGGGGGGGGGGGTGCAGGTTCCATCCATCAAGGAGGGGGTCTGTCGAAGAGCCAGGTTTTGAGGTTTCTTGCGAAGATGGGGAGCGATGTTGTCTGTCTGAGGTGGAGCGGAAGGGCGTTCCATTCTTTGGCCGCGAGGAAGGAGAAGGAGCGGCCTCCCGATCTGGTCTTTCTGGTGCGGGGGACCACGGCGTAGGAGAGCTGGGCTGATCGTAGGGTCCTTTGGGGTGCGTGGAATTTGAGTCGGCTGTTCAGGTATGCTGGTCCGGTGCGGTGGAGGGCCTTGTGTGCGTGGGTGAGCATCTTGAAGGTGATTCTCGCCTCGACAGGGAGCCAGTGGAGTGTGCGCAGGTGCTGGGAGATGTGGCAGTGTTTTGGCAGGTTGAGGACCAGTCTTGCGGCGGCGTTCTGGATGTTCTGTAGCTTGCGGGTGAGGTTTTTGTTTATTCCGGCGTAGAGTGCGTTGCCGTAGTCGAGTCTGCTGGTGACCAGGGCGTGAGTGACGGTCTTTCGGTGTTCAAGGGGGATCCATTTGAAGGTCTTACGAAGGAGGCGGAGGGTGTGGAAGCAGGAAGACGAGACAGAGTTGATCTGGCGGTCCATTTTGAGCTCGGAGTCCAGGATGATTCCCAGGTTGCGTTCGTGGTCCATGGGGGTTGGCGGGTTTCTGAGGGCGGGGGGCCACCAGGTGTCGCTCCAGGCATCGGGGTTTGGCCCCATGATGAGTACTTCTGTTTTGTTGGTGTTTAGTTGTAGGCAGCTGTTTTTCATCCATTTGGCGACGGCTTCCATGCCTTCTCGAAAGTTGCGTCTGGCGGTGTTGGGCTCGTTGGATAGGGAGAGGATGAGCTGGGTGTCGTCTGCGTATGACACGATGTTGAGTCCGTAGGTTCTGACGATGGGGGCGAGTGGAGCCATGTAGACGTTGAAGAGCGTCGGGCTGAGGGAGGAGCCCTGGGGGACTCCGCAGGTGGTAGGTGTGGGGTCCGAGAGGAAAGGGGGGAGTCTGACCCGCTGCGTCCTGCCGGAGAGGAAGAAGCGGATCCAGTCGAGGGCCTTGTCCTGGATTCCTGCGTCATAGAGTCTGCGTATTAGGGTGCGGTGGGAGATTGTGTATAACCGGGCATTTTGCAAAAGTATGTAAGTGAAGGAAAATTGGAATGAAATGTTTATTAGAAGATGATGAGCAAAGTGTTGAGGACGATGTTCTGTGTCATGACCATGGACATGATAACACTCTAAGGGGCATATTCTCAAGCCCCTATCGCCACCACAACGTCACTTTCAGTGACATTGTTGTGGCGATAGGGGCTTAGCCCTATTCACAAGGCAGCGTTAAGCCACGTTAAGTGGCTTAACTCGGCTTAACGCTGCCTTGTGAATAGGGCCCCCTTCACGCTGTTTTTAGCGTTAAAGGGGCGTGCAGTGGGTGTTGCGGTGGGCGTTCCACCGCAACACCCACTGAGTTTGACGCTACCTCCTATTCTCAAGGGCAGGGTAAATAGGAGGTAGCGCCAAACTTAAGACCAGGAAAAATCTGGTCTTAGGGTGGCGAAACGTGGAGAAATGCTTTATTTCTCCTCGTTTTTGCTTTTTCCATGTGTGCTGCCTTGTGCAGCACACATGGAAAAATCAAAATGCCATGGTTTGTTTATGTACAGGAAAGTGTCCCTTCCTGTACATAAACAAACCTTTTTGAAAAATGCCGTTTTGTAACTTACATGTGTATTGCATGAGGCAGCACACATGTAAGTTACAAACTGGCATTTTAGGTTTGTTTATGTGCTGGAAGGGACACCTTCCTGTACATATACAAACCTCCCTGCTTGCAGACACCCTTGCACTCTGGTGCAAGGGTGCCTGCATTGGCGCTAAGTTGTGAAACTTAGCGCCATCGCAGGGGGAAACGCGAAGCTGCACCATATCCTTGAGAATAAGGTGCAGCCTCACGTTTCCGAAGTGGCGGAGAGAGGCGTTAAGCCAAAAAGGCTAACGCCTCTCTCCGCCACTTCATTGAGAATATGGCCCAAAATCTGATCAACAAACTAGTCCTAAATATAGAAGATGTTATTAGGAATAAGCCTGAATGCATGCTAAATGTGGGTGGAGTTGAAATCAAAATCTTTGCAGATTCTGGTTCACCTTATACTATCATAAATGAAAGCCTTTGAAACAGTAAATTTACTGAGAAGGTTGGAAGTAGTCTATGCGAACCAGATATACAAACTCAGGGTTTTCTGGAGAACAAATTGAGATGTTGGGGTACAGATGGTCACATTCAAATTCAGAGGGAGGAGTGCTCGCGCAAAACTATGCATAGCTAAAAAAGGCCCACCTGTTTTAGGATGGTTGGACGAGGGAAAATATCATATTATTTTGGACCCCAATAGCAACAACCAGGTTAAGGTGGTGGATGAAGGATTGAATGTGGCAAAAACATTAGTGGGACAATTTCTAAGTGTGTTTAGCACAACATTAAGTAATCTAAACATTTTTGAACACTGAATTGTCCTTAACCCTTTCGGTGCTCATGTGCTCAGAACCAAACCATTCCGTCATGTGCACAAGCGCACTGAATCCCTCTGCTGTAAACAGCAGAGGGATTTCCTTTTTTTTCTTGCCTCAGGAGGTGGGGAAGGGCTTCCCCAACCTCCCAAGGCATTTTTTTTTCAATGTAATGACGATCGTGCGCATGGCTAATCGGCTAGTTTCAGTTTCAGTGCTTTGGTGCACATGGGGCTATCTCAGCGGCCCGAGCACCGAAACACACAGGAGAGGTATCATTGGAAAGGGGAGAATCTCCCCTTTCCAATGGTACCCTTCCCTAGTGGATCCCTGCTTGTGGATAGCCCCAGGAGGGCGATCCCCAAGCAGGGATCCACCCTCTAGGCACCAGGGAGGGAGGAGAGGCCACTTGGGCAAGGGTCTTTGCTCCCCCTATTTTGAAATGAGCATATTCAGTCTTTCAGTCAGTCTTTCTTCCCCCCCGGTGGGGGGAGAAGCACCATAGACACCAGGGATTCTTTTTTTATAGTTCAGGGGTGGGGGCAGCCCAGAAAGGGCATGCCAATGCCCCCACTCTTCCCCCTCCCTAAATGCCAAAGTCTTTCTGCCCCCCTCCCCCAGGAGGCAGATGGGGGCAATAGTCCCTGATCTGCCCGGGGGGGGGGGGCAGAAAGCCCACTAGGCACCAGGGATTATTTTTTTTATACATAGGGGTGGGGACTGCCCAGAATGGGCATGCCAATGCCTCCACCCCAAAGTCTTTCTGTTTATTTGAATACGTAAGGGTGGGGGCTGCCCAGAATAAATGGCCACAGTCATTCTGCCCCCCTTGGGGGCATATTGGGCAGTAGCCCCCAATCTGCCCACCCCCCCCCCCCCAGTGCGGCAGAAAGCCCACTAGACACTGACCTTTTTCTGCAATGTGCCTAGCTGTGGATTTTGGACCCTAGCTCAGCCGGCAACTAGGGAAACCTAGTAAACCTGTACATTTTTGCAAACTAGACACCCAGGGGAAGCCAGGATGGGGTGACTTGTGTGGCTCTTACCAGATTCTGTTACCCAGAATCCCTTGCAAACCTCAAACTTTGTAAAAAGAAACACATTTTCATCACATTTCTGTGATGGAAAGTTCTGGAATCTGCAGGGAGCCATAAACTTCCACTTACCCAGCATTCCCCCAAGTCTCCCAATAAAAATGGTACCTCACTTGTGTAGGGGGATTCTGGATTGATGGAAGTGTGTTGCTCCCCTTAGATTCCATAACTTTCCATCACAGAAATGAGAGGAAAATGTGTTTTTTTTACTAAGTTTCGAGTTTGCAAGGGATTTTGGGTAATCAAACCTGGTGAGAGCCACACGTCACCCCATCCTAGTTTTCAGAAATGTAAAGGTTTGCTAGGTTTCTGTAGGTGCCGGCAGACCTAGGGTCTGAAATCTACAGCTAGACACATTGAGAAAAAAGGGCCAGTTTTCACTGGAAAAATGTGGTGTCCACGTTGCGTTTTGTGCCGTTTTCTGTCGCGGGTACTAGGCCTACCCACACAAGTGAGGTACCATTTTTCCATTTTTATTGGGAGACTTACGGAAATGCTGGGTGGGTGGAAGGTTGTGGCTCCCTGCCGATTCCAGAACTTTCCATCACAGAAATGTGAGGAAAATGTTTTTTTTTTATTTTATATAAAGTTTGGGGTTTGCAAGGGATTCTGGGTAACAGCACCTGGTGAGAGCCCTACAAGTCACCCCATCATGGGTTCCCCTGGATGTCTAGTTTTGACAAATGTATAGGGTTGCTAGGCTTTCCTATGTGCTGGCTGATCTAGAGCTCAAAATCCACAGCTAGGCACATTGCAAATAAAGGGTCAGTTTTCTGTGGAAAAATGTGATGTGTTCACATTGCGTTTTGGGCCGCTTCCTGTCGCAGGTAGTAGGCCTCCCACACAAGTGAGACGCCATTTTTATCAGGAGACTTGGGAGACTGCTGGGTGGGTAGAAGTTTGTGGCTCCCTGCAGATTCCAGAACTTTTCAGTACAGAAATGTGAGGAAAATTTGTTTTTTTAAACAAAGTTTGGCCTTTACGAGGGATTCTGTGTAACAGAATCTGGTAAAAGCTACACAAGTCACCCCATCCTGGATTTCCCTGGATGTCTAGTTTTCAAAAATATATAGGTTTGCTAGGTTTCCTTAGGTGCCGGTAGAGCTAAGGTCCAAACTCCACAGCTAGGCACATTGCGAAAAAAGGGTCAGTTTTCAAAGGAAAAATGTGATGTGTCCATGTTGCATTTTGGGTCGTTTCCTGTCACGGGTACTAGGCCTACCCACACAAGTGAGGTACCATTGGTATCGGGAGACTTTGGAAAATGCTGGGTGGGTGGAAGTTTGTGGCTCCCCACAGATTCCTGAACTTTCCATCACAGAAATACGAGGAAAATGTGTTTTATTTTTACAAAGTTTGAGGTTTGCAAGGTAGTCTGGGTAACAGAACCTGGTGAAAGCCACACAAGTCTCCCTAGCCTGGATTTCCCTGGGTGTCTAGCTTTCTAAAATGTATAGGTTTGCTAGGCTTCCCTAGGGAGCTGGCTGAGTTACGGTCCAAAACCCACAGCTAACCACATTGCAAAAAAAGGGTCAGTTTTCACTCGAAAATTGTGCGGTGTCGACGTTGCATGTTGGAACGTTTCCTGTCGCAGGAACTAGGCCTACCCACACAAGTGAGGTACCATTTTTATTGGGAGACTTAGAGAAACACAGAATAGTAAAACAAGTGTTATTACCAATTGACTTTCTTTGCATTTCTGCCTTCCAAATGTAAGACAATATGTAAAAAGAAGGCATTTTGAAAAATGTCCTCTAATTCCCATGATTGTATGGGTACCCACAATTTCGGAGATGTGTGAATAACCACTGCTTCTAAACTCTATCTTTTGTTCCCATTTTGGAAATATATTGGTTTTCTTGGTACCTATTTTTCACTCTTTATATTTTACCAAATGAATTGCTATATACCCAGTACACAATGAAAACCCATTGCAAGATGCAGCTCAGTTATTAGCTCTTGGTACCTCGGGTTATTGATGAACCTACAAGTCCTATATGTCCCTGCACCCAGAAGGGTCCTGCGGACGTAACAGTATATTGATTTTAAAAATCTGCCATACTTAGAAGAAGTTACAGGTGAATATGTCGTCACAAATGGCTGCTTTTTCCAACTCAATTTCTACACAAATTACCCCTTGATAAATACAGAATTTAGTCTACTTTTCAGAAATGTATAGTTATCCAGGATCCATTATTGCTTTCACACCCATTTCTACCACTAACTGGAAAGAGGTTGAAAGCACAAAAAATAGGAAAAATAGGCTATGTCCCAGTAAATTGCCAAAACTGTGGAGAAAATGTTGGTTTTCTGACAAAGATCTGTATGTGCCTGAAAGCTGGAAAGATGGGGATTTTAGCACCACAAACCCTTTGTTGATACCTTTTGCAGGGAAAAAAAACAGATGCTTTGTTCCGCAGCACATTTTTTTCCCATTTGCCCCCCCTCCCCCCCCCCCCAAAAAAATTAATTAGCTGTATTTTGGTCAATTTCTCAGACCCCTTCAGGGGAATCCACAAACCCTGGGTACCTTAAGAATCCTCGAGATGTTGGAAGAAAAGGACACAAATTTGGCATGGATACCTTATCTGGACAAAGCGTTACAGGGTGCCTAAGCGCTAACTACCCCAAATAGCCAAAAAAAGGCTTAGCACAGCGGGGAAGGAGGTCTAGCAGCGAAGGGGTTAAAAGCAGTGCGGAACCTAAAGTGCATAAAGTTAGAAACATTCCTATTATGCTAAGAGAAGAAGTTTCCACTGAATTAGATAGGTTAGTATCTAGTGGCGTGATCCAGCATATTGAATGTTCAGAATGGATTTTTCCATTGGTTGTAGCATGACGCAGCAATGGAAAGATCCGCTTATGTGTGGATTTGCGCCATCTCAACAATAATATTGTAATTTACTGTTTTCCACTACCTAAAATGAGTGAGATGGTGAGTAGCTTAAAAGGGGCTAACATATTTTCCACTTTTGATTTGTCGGCTGCATACCACCAGATTTCCCTAACAGCAGATTCTATAAAATACACCGCTTTTATCACACCATTCGGATGTTATCAATTCAGAAGGATGCCATTTGGCTTGGCATCAGCTGCCGCAGTCTTTCAAAGACTAATGTTAATTTTTTTAGCAAGGAACATGGTATTAGATTTTTCCAGGATGATATTCTGGTATTTGGAGAGGATAGAAAGGTTCACGATGCCAGATTAAGGAAAGTCTTTAAAATTTTAGGAAGCAACGTCCTCACTGTTGAACTGTCTGTAAATTTGCTGAAGAAAAAATATCATATCTAGGACATTATTGTGTTGAGGGTGTAAAACCTACGTTATTGTTGGTAAATGCCTTCCAAGAAGCTCCAGCTCCAAGTTGTAAGGATGAGCTGAGGTCCTTTTAGGCCTGGTGGATACTGTTCAAAATTCATTCCACGTTTTGCTGCAAGCAGCTTCCACATGAGACAATTGTTCGAAAATAAAGTAACATTTGAATGGTCTACCGCCTGCCTAGAAGAATTTAAAGTGATCACTTCAACTATTGACAAGGTACAAGCCTTGGAATGCTTCGACCCTAATTTGGATAGTTGCATCACCACTGATGCCAGTGGAAAGGGTATTGAAGCAGTTTTATCACAAAATGACAAGTGTGGGAAGGAATTCTTTATTTCCTTCGCCTCTCAAGCATTAACGCCAATGGAGAAAAAATACCCTACTATAGAGAGGGAAGCACTTGCATGTGTGTGCACGTTGAACCATTTTAGAGCTTTTGTATGGGGTAAACCAGTTACTATTTTGTGTGATCTTAAGCCTCTGTTTAAACTTCTTACTACAGAAGGGACAGTTAGTGCATCTGTAAGAATTGCTAGACTGTCCAGGCACATGCAAGATTACATACACAAGGTGGTATACTTACCTGGCAAGCACAACATTTTGGCTGATTGTCTTTCTAGGTTACCTACAAATCTGGAGGAGTGTGAGGTTGATGCATGGAACAATTCCCAAGTTGCCTTTGTTCATGGAAATGCTGATCATGCTGTGAGCAAAGAGGATTGGTTAGCTGAATGTAGAAAGGATGAAGCATTGAAACAAGTTAAGGAATGCATCCAATGTGATTGGAACAACAAAAAGAAAATAAATTCTGATCCCAGACCTCTTTGGGAGATTAGGTCACAATTGACTGTGGAAAATGACACTACATTGAGAGGTGAAAGAATTGTTCCTCCTCTGGATCTACGCAAATCTATCATTCAACTATGTCATGAAGGACATTTTGGGATTGTGAGAACAAAAAACGTTGTGAGCTAATTGTTTTGGTGGCCAGGGGTGGATGTTGAAGTTGAGTAAAATGTAAGGAACCGTAAAAATTGTGTTTCCGCAGATAAAACTTTACAAACTTTGCGACCGCCCATGTTGGAGAGTTGCCCTCCTAAATATCCATGGGATTCTATGCTTGGTATCAGAAGGCAGGGAGACTGGAAGCTCTGGCTCTAAAGGCATACAGGCTGGAGACTCTGGCTCTGAAAGCAGGCTGGCTAGAGGCTCTGGCTCTGAAGCAGGCAGGCAAGAGACTCTGGCTCTGAAGGCAGGAAGGCTAGAGGTTCTGGCTCTGAAGGCAGGCCGGCTAGAGGCTCCGGCTCTGAAGGCAGGCCGGCTAGAGGCTCCGGATCTGAAGGCAGGCCAGCTAGAGGTTCTGGCTCTGTAGGCAGGCTCTATGGAAGCTCTGACTCTGTAAACAGGCTTTTAGGAGACTCTGGCATTGTAGGCAGGTGAGCTGAGGGCTTGGGCTCTGAAGGCAGGCAGTCTGCAGGCTCAGATGGCAGGCAGGCTGCAGGCTCAGATGACAGGCAGGCTGCAGGCTCAGATGACAGACAGGCAGCAGGCTCAGATGACAGACAGGTTGCAGGCTCAGATGACAGACAGGTTGCAGGCTCAGATGACAGACAGGCTGTGGCCTCAAATGACAGGCAGGCTGCAGCCTCAGATGACAGGCAGGCTGCGGTCTCAGATGACAGGCAGGCTGCGGGCTGAGGTTCAGAAGACAGCAGGCTGGCTGAAGACTCTGGCTATAAAGGCAGCAGGCCAGCTGAGGACTCTGGAGACTCTGCAGGAAGACAAGCTGAAGGGCGGAGAGGCACAAGGATGACAGACTTTAAATTCTGGGAATGGTAGAAGCTCATGCACAGTAGATTCGCTGGTGTCAGTAGTAACATCTTCCTAGTTCCTTGGCACATTAAAACACACTGAAGCTCTTTCCCCAGGATGGCAAAGAATAGTGCTTTTCTTAGAGTCTCTGATGACCAGACTTCCTTTATCATTTGACAGTTCACATCTCTTTATCAGAGGAAACAGGTCAGAGATTACTTGATCATGGGAGTCAATTTCTTCTGCATTACAAGGTGATACAGATGCATCAGAGCATAGAGTACTATTATTTCCTGACTTTTCAATATGTGGTGTGCTTGAAGGTGAGAGAGAAAACAAGGGGTCAGGATTTTGTTCCTTCTCAGTGAGGAGATTGGCTTCAGTCACAGCAGTTAAATCGAGAGCGTGGTCTGAGTCACAGGATATTGTCACATCAGGGATTATATGGGGCACTGATTCAGGTTTTGTCTGTTCATCAATGGCCTGTGCATGTGATACCCCCGGGGTGGAACTGACCTCACTACCAGGAAGAGAAAGCAAAGAAATATTTTTTTTTTCCTGGCATCTGGCGTTCCTTAAAAGTAGAGGGACACATCTCAGATATAGTGCCTATATGCAGTTTAGCGCTAGAAGACAAAACATCACAGGAGGTAGAAAATTCAGAATTCAAACAAATACTTTCATTGCCTGCACTTTAAGACAAGGTACTATGGCTATTCTGAGTGGAATCTGGGTTGTGAGCCACAGTATTATTTACTCATTCACTAGACCAGATCTGAGGCGACAGCAAAAGAGAGTGCAAGGTTTCATTCTCCATTTCTCAGGAAGCTAACATAGATGCAGAAAAGTAGTCTTGTTGAGGTGTTTTAGATTCCCACTTGAACTCCAGGTTATAGTTTTTTAACAGGGTCTGAAAAAGTTTATTTTCTTGTTGTAATTCCAGAATCTTAAATTTGATTATATCCTGTGACAATTGTAGATATTTATCTACAAGGACAGGGGTAAGCTTGGCAACTTCACAACAGCCAACAGAACTAAACCTTGAAGTTTGTTCAAACTGGCTATTAGCTGTCCGTGTTCTGGTAGGTCTAGGTCTTTCCTCTCTTTTGTTACACTGATTGTTGATTTTAATCGGATTCTGTCTTGGCCGGCAGAGCCCTCTCAACGAGCAGCCATCTTGCTGCTTGGCGAGACCACGCCCCCAAAGAGGTATAATTTAATCATTTATTAATTGAGACATATGGTTTTTGCAGCTTTGAAAAAGTCTGGGTGAACGAAACACATGTCGGCTGCTTCTTGTTGGAATTTAACGTGTACAGAATTCATCTATGAATTAAAGGGAAAAAAAACCATCATCATCATCCACGACTGAATTGGACTTTTCTTATCAAGGACCAGAAAGATATTGCAGTGTGTCTGCTTTGGTGCCATTGTTTGTATAGCTAACCATAGACTTTGGGGAGAGGAGTTGGCCTAAGGGCTAGGGCGGTCGACCTCGAATCTGTGGAACCGTGTTCGAGTCTCGGCAATGACGCTGAACATCCTGTGATTCTGGGCAAATCACTTAATCTCCCCGTGCCCAACAAAAAATGAATGTGTCCTCATGTAACGCAACTGGTGCTATGTAAAGGGCTATGATACCCGATACCTTTGGGTCAAGTTCGCACTATATAAAACTCCGAAAGAAAAAAAAAAAACTATAGGCCTGATTAAGAGTTTGACAGTCCGACCACTCAACTGCCGCAGCCTCAAGGACACCGCAGCGCTGGCGGTCTTCCGGCCGCCGTATTACAAGTTGACTGTCGGGCCAGCAGTGTGCTGGTAGAGGTCTTGAGGCAGTGGCATGCTTCAACCCACAGAGTGAGCCTGAAGGAAATGCTGTCGTACTGCAGCTATGGCACTGTGGTGCGTGCACTGTTACCATGCACCATGCCGTGCATGGCACACAGTGCGTGCCCTACAGTGCAGGCATAGGGGGGCACAACATGTGCCCCCAGCCACAATGCCCAATGGGCGAAAATGCATGTGGGTCCTGTTTGGGGCCTCCTCCTTGCCTTTCCACCAACCTCTTCATGGTAGGTCGCATTGAAACGGCTATCAGAACGGCAACTCGTAGCATCGGCACCGCCACCATTGTGGCCAGGTTCCCCGACCGCCGCCATGTGGGATCCTAGATCCTGGCAATTGCGGCGGTCTTGTGGTGATCCAACTGCCCGTGTCATAATACGGTGGTCAGATCGCCGAGGTCGCAGCAGTTGGACCGCCACTGCGGGTACGCAGGTCTCGGGACCACCAAACTCATAATCAGGCCCTATGTCCAAAATATCGAAATAAAAAATATTGAATACATAAATATCATTAAAACAAGTAATAAATAGCAGTAAAAAGATTTGCTACAATTTATAAATAAAATATAATATTTTACTTAACCAAAAAAATACATTTAAAATATATCACCATTAAAATCCTCTAAATTATAAATGACACATATTTACATCCCACTTAAATACAACACATCTTTATATTTACCTACAATATTATTTTTTCACTTAAAATAAGTACATATAATATTAAATAAAATAAGTTATCTTGCATATGGGCATAAAAAAACATTAATTGCCATTTTCCAAATAAGGACATAATAGATAAAATAATTAAAAGGTAGCTAAATCAACCAATAATATGAAACTATACAAAACTATGAACAATAAAATAGCTCAATCAATTAAACAAACAATATAAAAGCCATAGTAATTTAACCAAAACATAGCTCAAAAAATGTCAAACCTTTGAAGAGGAGGAAACTGACAGATTTTCCCTACAAAACAAAAGCCTGCAACATGTACAACCATACATCCACTTCTCCAAGTAAGAATTATACTTCAAATAGGAAGTTAAATAAATTAAACTTTAAAAAACATGTTGCAACAAATCATCTCCTGACTCATCTTCTCCCTTGTGTGTTTTTTGTGTGCTTGCTAAAATCATCACAGTGTTGATCTTCTTCAAGGCCAACAAGCCAAATAGCAAATTCAAGAGGTTCTTAGGTCCAAAGATACACTACACCTTTGTTCTGGCCTGCACATTAATTCCAGTGACTAATGGCATGGCTTGGGGACAGTGTCCCCTTCTTTCCCAGAACATACCACTAGCCCCGCCTTTCAGGAAAAAATCATGGAGTGCATTGAGGGATCAATTGGATGGTTCTGCAGCATTCTGGCCTTTTTGGGGCTCTTAGCTAGTGCAGGTTTTTTGATCTCATTTCTAGCTAGGAAACTACCCAACAGCTTCAACGAGGCAGAGTTCATCACATTCAGCGTGGTAGTGTTCGTCAGTGTATGGTTATCATTTATACGAGCTTATCTGAGCACAAAGAGAATGTACATGAGTGGTGTTGAGATTTTTGCCATTTTGTCCTCTCGTGCAGGACTTCTCTATTGTATATTTGCCCCAAAATATTCATATTATTTTGCAGACCAGAAAGGCACACAAGAGAGTATTTAATTTCAAAATCAAAGTTAAGCTTCAAAATTTAAAAAAAGGCTAACAATTGTATATATGTGGATCTTTGTTTTCATATAATTTGGTGCACCTACTCCAGAGATATGTCAGCATATAGCACGCAGGTAGTCAATTGTTCTGCTACAAACTCTCCATATTATATCACAAGAACGGCATAGAAAATTGGCATCATAATAGTCCCAAAGGGGATGTAATACTATATTATTTTTAAATGGCGGAACCTAATGTGATACAGAATTTTCATAAGTAGAGTGTTTAATATTTATTTATTAATGTTTTTAGAGATCAGAATATTTTGTGCTGTATCTACTTCAGAACCTGCATGGTTCTGGGTTCTTTTGTTTCAATTATGGAATTCCTTACTAGTTTTTTTTTGTGACTTGTCGTTACACGTCATTCTTTATAGGTGAGCTGGTATTTGGACTTTATGGAGTGCTTGCCCTTGTGGAGAAATGCGGGAGAGGGACATGTCTACAATTATGATTCATTCTAGTACGGTCTTCAATTTTTTCTAAAATCATAGGAAATGTTTAGCACATTTAGGTGATGTTAAAACTCTCTCACTGGGATATATAGAGGAACCAATTTCAGGGTGTGTGTGGCTGGTCTCCCAGAAGGTTCATGGAGCACAGTACAGCACTTCTCTGCTTCATTGAAAGCCTGTTGAGAGCTTAGAGAGTGCAGTATGCCTGGTACCATCTACTGAGGTTGAGAAATGGCTTTGCTGCTTTGTTTTGTGTCCTCCACAACATAGGGTGTGTTTCTCACGGTGACTGACCTACCACAAGTTGTGTTGTAATAGTCCAGGTTAGGAAAGATCATGGACATGACTAGGTCATTGCATTGGTTTGACTTACATAGATGAAGGAATATTTTAAGCAAGTTCAGCTGATTGTTTATGTAAATCAACTCTATATTGACTTGTGGGGTCAAGGTGAGTCTAGAATGAAAAATTATACACAGGTTGTTCATTGTTTGAGATGTGGTCAGAGAATTACTAAGCAATGTGATGAAATGGATGGCATAGGTCTCTGATGAATATGATGCTGCGAAATGACCACCATAAGGTAATAGATAATGCCCTAGTGATCATTGATGGATTTCACCGTGCTAACTGGTCTGAGTTGATCAGTCAGCAGCTTTTAGTTTAACACTGCTGATCACCTGATACTACATTAAACAGTCTTCCCCTCCATATGTTTTAACAGACATTTTTACATCTCTGACAGGAATCAATTTCTTCAAATGGACTCATCTAGTGGCCCACCATTCTTGTGATTCACAGCATACCCCAAGGTTCAATACTTTCCCCAATGTTGTTTTATTATTACATGGGACCACTGCCTGTAGTATTCAGCCAAGAAGATATTGATTTTCATCATTATGCTCATGCCAACCTCAAATTCAGCAAAAGCTTTACAACATGAGCTTGAAAGAGTTTTCTGTAATCTGACCCATCCCAAAATCCCATGATATCTCCACATTAAGACCACCCTGTCTTTCGTGGACTACACAGAACAAAACAACCTGATTGCACAGTGCCAGCTCAGAAGAACTCAAACCTTTGTTCATGTTGAACTAGTTCTGATCAAACTTTAGGCTTCATCCTAAAACACATCATCAGAGTCAGTGCCCTACTAACAGGCCTCCCCACAGTCTACCATGTCTCAACTCGGACTATAGTCCATACAGTTGTTTTTCTATTTACCAATTTGGGAAAGTCCAAACATATAACCCCCACTCTAAAACAACTGCCCGCTCCCTCTTTCCAGCACAAATTACCTTCAGCTCCTGTTATGTGATATTCAAGGAGTTCCACACAAACAAATATGACTATATCTTCATCTTATTTTTCATCTTCCACAGTACCGAAACCATCTGCCGAGTTGGAACTTCAAAGTCTGCAAATGAATTATACAGAATAAAGCCTTTTCTGCATGTGCTCCAAGACCACAGAATAAACTCCCTTTGGTCTCAGAATAGCTCCATCCCTTCTTAACTCCAGGAAAGGCTTAAAAATCTTAAAAATGGTTTAAAAGCTATATGTTTACTTATTCCTAGCCACACAAGAACTGATCTTTCTAACCTCTTCTGGTCTAAATAAATCAAACTCCAGATCTCCCTGCTTACACCATCATAATATAATCTGTTGCCAGTATTGCTTTTGTAAAGACTCCTGCGGTCATGTTCGCGCAAAGGCAGAAAATGTATTTCTTTTTGTAATGGGCAGCACTCTTCCCTCTCTGGCTATGACTCCATTCTATGAATACTTCTTATTTTAAAATGACATTTTGGATGGAGTTGGAGCAGTTCCCTCAGTTGTATCAAGAGTTGCAAGTACCTCGGGGGGAGTGAAAATCCTTGCAGGACTCTATTGTGTATCTACATTAGTGCTGATCATTCCTCTGCTAATCGTAACTGGTTAGTTCTGCGTTGTGAGGAAGCCTTGGGTTCCTTCTAGGGTAGGCCTCCTCTCATATTCGGCTAGGTTTGCGCTATAGAAATACCATAAACATACATGCATACATATCTGCTAAGACTGATTCACTTCCTCTTGCTGGCCTACATCTTTATTGACTATCATTGAGTACGGTCTTAGTCTCTGTGAATTCCTGAAGTTGGATAGGGACCTCTCTTTCAAGTATAATGCTCATGATGGAGGGGTATTTGATCAGAACAATGTTTGGCTCATATTTGGTGTTCATTAAAGATTGCTTGGAGATGGGAGTCACAATAGCATGCTTCCTAGAACTTTAGTTTGTTGAAAGAGAGTATTAACATAAAGAAGTCTGGTGGAAGTGTTCAAAACACTTTTTAAGACACAGCCGTAATTGTAAATGCTGCCTATCTTGATCATATTGTCTGCTTCCAGTTCCTTGCAGCTCACTTTTTAGGGTGCAAGTACTGATGGGATCAAATTAGAGGAAATGAGAAGATGTCAGGTTTGGTGGTGATCTATTCACAGATCATCAGATTTGTTACATTAATAAATCCAGGAGGGCTTCAAAGATTTGTTGGATGCCACACAGGTACTCTTAAGGAGTGCTTGGACACTTATACCTGGTAGATTTTTAATACATCAGTCTAAAGGCCTTTGCTTTCCAACTTGCTTCATGTACTTTTTTACTTGCTTTGCTTTACAGTGGCAGCCTCTTATGTGGATCTTGCATGTTTTAAAAATATTGGGCCCAATTCACAAAGAGCCCCTGCACTCGTAGCGGAGGCCCCACAGTCGTGGCAGGGGTCCCGCACTCGTGGCAGTACCTCTGTACTGCAGGAACCCCTTGCAGAGGTCCCGCAACAAGTGCGAGGTCCCCGCCGTGACTGCGGGGCCTCCGCCACTAGTGTGGAGAAACTTTGTGAATCGGGCCTCTTGTATTGATTTTTACATAATTAAAGATAACAATAAAGACAACGTTCATGAGATATAGGACACATTTCTACACACACCCATTTGAAACAATCAAGTTAAAGAGTTCCATTTATCCTGTACAATGATTCAAGTACAGATGAACTAAGTTCATTTAGCTACTCAAGTCAATTAAGTATCCTGGACCGAAAGCGCCCACATAATATTACAGTCCTTCAAATAATGATCTATGGCTTCTAGGATTGTACCCCGGAATGCTGCATGCAGCAGTAACACAGGATGCAATCTCCAGGCTGGTGGCTTTGAAGCAGGACTACCCCAATTCATTGACATCAGAAGTGGATCGCGGTCTCAATGGTTTTACGCAGAGATTATGAAACCTAGAATCCAACTTCGTACCAGCGAGTACCGGTGAGTAAAATGATTATTAATTGGTGGCAGGATAAATTCCCACAAGAATCACTCTTGCCCTAATTAGTCTGTCAATCTTTCATTCCCACTGCGATTTTGAGAACTAGAAGTGGTTGGTAAAGGGGGAAGCAACTGGCTGACACATACATCATTAACATGATTGACGTCTCCATCCCATAATAACACTAAATCAAGAATCTACTTGGGTAGTGAATGAGCCACTTTGTGCAAACATTATACTGGTTTTGTATTGGGAGCATAAACACAAATCAAGGAGAATGGGAGAACATCCCATGCCACTTGTAGGATAACATAACACCAAGACAACACACAACAGGAAAATGAAGAGAAGCCTTTAGAACAACATTACCATTTCCAGATCACTTTATCTCTTTCACAGACATTAAGATATGTCTCCAGAAGAAACACTAGCCGCACTCCCCTTCTCCTCAGATGTCACAGTGCTTTATGTTTTGACGTAATAGCGGGTTCCCTCGCATGTCAGATAAAAAACGAGTAGCATATAGGCAAAGCCATGTCACAGCCAAACTGTCCAAAACAACCAGGATGATTCTTGCAGTCCCAGGCAGTCTTTCAACAGACCATTCTGACCATTTCTGGAATATTGTTCCTGCCAAGTTATCTCCAAAGATTTGCAACCTTCATCTATGACTGTTCAGAACAAATAAAATAAAGAAGGTACACTTCTGCCTTGAGCTTTAAAGTACCCAACCTAATTAAGTAAACTTTTAGATCCAACAATTAAATTAAATTTAGAAACAAAGCCCCTGGAGAACTATGGGCCAGATGTACTAAGAACTGGTCGCCAAATTCGGGTTGCAATTTGCTAGCAGTATTTTTGTGACCAGTGTGGCAGTTAGCAAAACAGCCTATGTACTATTAGGTCAGATTGCAAATTGCCAATTACTAGTGCATCACAATTTGACCTACCTCATGAATATTAATAAGGTAGGTCACACATTGCGACCCCCTAGGAAGAGCAGCCATCATGGCGATGGTGGTCAGCTGAGGTTTCATTTTTTGAAAGAATAGGCAGTGGTTCATGGCAGTGGTCCACTATTGAGTGCTCCATAAAGAGCCACAGTGCCTCTTTATGTCACCATGAAGGACATCCCTGGATCGGTCCGGTCAGATCATCAGGGTCTGTGCCACTGTGTCCCACTGGCCAGAGGTGAGGAGGAAAGTACAGGAACTGAAGGAGCAGAAACTCCAGTCAACCCTGATAACTTCCTTATTATAAACTCAAAATCCACAAACAAGCACACTCTGGGAACAACGTTGCTTGGCAGCCAGGCGTGTAAGGTTTTGTTTTAAAGTGAATATCAGTTTACAATACGATTATGAGCGATTAGTTATTTGCTTTAATGTCTTATTGCATTTTCATCAATTATTTAAAAGAGATAATATCAAAATGAGGTGTCCATGTTGGTGTAAAACAGTGCAAGGGATTCATGAGATTGAACATCAGTCTGAGAGGGGTATGAACCTTAGAGAATGTATCATTGAAGGAGTATGGGGATACATTTTTCAGTAATCTCACCAGTAAGGAGCTTTATGAATAATCAAACCATTTTGATTTAGAGATTTGCAAGGTTTGGATCTAGTACAATGAAGTCATCGTTGGAGCCTAATAGTATGCATTATGGTGCAATCTACAGGTCCTTCCTGCTCTTTCCTGCTGTCTGCAGCTTAACAAAACCACAACTGTTACATCACCACTGCATAGGCGATTTATGACTGTGCAACTCTCTTTGTCCTGACCAGGTTGGCATGTCACCATGCCCAGAAGTGTGTCATTGAGTGCCGTCAGATGGAAGGGTCTCTACTGGCCTTAATCGCACCTACACAATGCTTCCCCTGTCTGGCACGCCACCACAAACGCCCAACACTGAACAGTGCAACCACTGAGTCTCACACCAGCTGCATGACACTGAAGTGCATCTGTCAAAACAGGTAAGAACGCTAAGATATGGTTGCAGAACCCATCTTTACTGATCCCACCAGACAGGCATGCGGCCAATATGAATGTGTTGCATTTCCAACAAAACATCAGATTATCACCTTTTTGGTTACAAAGTATTTGACCCTGAGCTGTTAAATTTTGCTGAGTTATTGTACCCTACTGGGACCGATTCATAGAACTAATCTGAGATAAAATCCTAAACTTACTACTTTTGGTATTCACAGAAGGCATTTAGTAGTAGTAAAGTTAGGATTCCTAACTTTACTACTACTAAACTGAGACAAAATCCTAACTTTACGACTTTCGGTATTCACAAAAGGCATTTAGTAGTAGTAAAGTTAGGAGTCCTAACTTTACTGCTACTAAATGCCTTCTGTGAATACCAAAAGTAGTAAGTTTAGGATTTTATCTCAGATTAGTTCTGTGAATCGACCCGAAGTGATTAAAAGTCCTGCTGTTTAAATCATGAAACAGCACTGCCTGGACATTAGAGTTATTGTTCTTCCTGTGTGATTGCCCACTCCTCTACTGCAAGCAATATGCAATGCTTGTAACATTCATGTATCCTCCTTACAACCAATGTAGGGTTTCTACACTTGATAACCAGTATATTAAATGACATACAATTCCCCACTACCTAGGGAGTAAAACACAAAAAACTAAGAAAATATAACTTGTGCTACACACTTCCAATTACTATTATTAACAAGCCACTCATTTTGCAATTGCCATATTACCAATTATATATTGACAAGGGATTGAGAGTAGGGTATTGTTAACGGTATCCCGAAGTCTATAGAGATTTGCAAAGTTCTGGTTCATGCCAAGCACAGGCATAAAAAGGCGGGAAGCAAGCGGCAGCAGGAGCTCGGACCCACGGGATGTCCCGTACCTCGTTCTTCATATAATGATGTATCTTCCTATGAATCAAAAATTCAAAATCCTATATTGACAGAAGGTAAAGCAGATTTTGTATTATCAATTGAGCATTTCTATGGTGCTAACGCATGTGTGAGTTCATAAGTGTGTGAGAGCTCAAGAGACTCTAGGTGTGTGTTTGTGCTGCATTGTTTTATGTATGCTAGCCAGAATGTTTGTGCACAGTTGACCCTCTAAAAATGTTCCAAGAACTGAGACCTGGTACTTGTTTAGGCAGGAGATGTGCCCTTGTGATTTGTGAGTGTGTCACATAGAAGGGGATGGAGGTAATGGAAGAGGCATATGCTGTGATTTCCAGTGAAGGTGCAAAACGCTTAAAAATATAGGAGCCTCTTCACAAAAAGCACCTTGTAGTACATTTAGTAGTACTACAACAGTACTACTCACACAGAAAAATGCTATTCACTAACCAACATACAGAGAGTTCTGCTTCTCCTATCTTTTCTATCTGAGGATCTCCACCCCGATTTAGGAGGTCTCTGTACATGTAGTCCTATGTTTAAGTAGTAAATGTGGGAGGGACGAGAGAGTGTTTGGAAAATGGGGAATACTTACTACACAATGGGTAGGGTTTTGTGAGGGATTAGGTGTGGTTAAGGGGGTGTTAAGGAGGGGTGTAGGGAGAGCCAATTACCACCCACAAAAAGAGTAAGCCCATTGCTATTCACAAACTGCAGGTCTAAAGGTACTATAGTTAAAAATGATCAAAGACAGTCATAACTATACTCCAGCCAAGCCTTTGAGTAATACCAGCACCACACATGGTCGCACACAGGTACTACAAGACACTCCCATAGAAAACAATGGAGGCAGGGACTTAAAATAAAGCCCGATAGGAAATACTGTTAAAACAACTTAACTTATGTCAACATTTATATATATATTTTATTGTTTTTTAATAAACAATTAAAACTTGCAATGGTTTTTAAATAATGAAAATGAAATAGATAAAATTCAATACATAACTTTTAGTAATTGTTACTACACATTAAATATAAAAATAGGTAGGTGTTTTTTTCTAAGTGCATTAAATAAGCATATTTAAATTAATAAAATGTTGTATATACTTTTAGGATAATGGTGCTGTAACATTGTTTTTATTTGTTCCAGGTGTAAAACTATGTATGCAATTGTTTTACATTAATATGCAACCTTAAAATATTTTTGCTATTTCTTTTAAATACAACTTTTTACTTCTTTCTATTTTTACTACAGGGAGATCGTCACTCCCAGTGGCAGAGACCTCAGCCTATATGTGAGAAGTAACTATCAGTAACTTTACACTCTGAAATTTGGCAGTCACACTAGTTTTAGGGGTGGGGACATGCAAGTCTACACTTAATGAAGGCAAGTCAAAAAGAGCTTTATTTTGACAGTACATGTCATAAAAGCAATATAAATAATTAAAAACATAAAATATCATACAGACTTGTACATAAAACCCAAAACACAACATACATAAAAAATGGGTCATTGTCGTAGCCCTATTAACCAAGATAGATCCTTCTGACTTAAAGTACGTTATTTTGGCATTAAAACAGTGAAAGTTTCATCTTGGATCTTAAGACCCACATCCATCCTAAGAACTTAGCAACAGAGATTGCATATTACGAGGAGGAATCTGAACACAATATTCTCAGCGCAGCACTGCTACTTCTGGTACCCAGATTCTTGCAGGTCGGTTTCAGCCATTTTTTCCACGGACCCACATAGGTGGGGCAGACAAATAGGACATGAGAGTATGTTTCTATTTGATCTGTGCATGTGAGACATTTGTTGTTAGCATTGGGAGACCACTTGCATGTGAAAAGTTTTAGTGGGAGAGTACCTACCCGGAGTTGAAAGTATAGTCTCCTATCAAAAGGCTTTAATATTATGTCCCAATATGGCTCATACCGAGGGGTAGATTTAAATTCTAGGAACCTCCCCGTCAGTGTGGTGCTCTCGGTTGTTCTAAAATCGTTTTTCATGATCATATGCCAATACTGTTCTTTCATTTTTTCTTTTGAGGGGAACTGTGCACCCATTGGATTCTCACATAAGTGCCGCATTCCCATTTTGGTCAATGTACTCTTGATGTTATTGAGCCAACCAATCTTATGTGAGTGGACGGCCTCCATGACATCCCTAAGAGAATCAGCATAGTTAGCCTACTCGGGGGTGGACCACATTCTACGCCAGTATAAAATAGGGCGAAATCTTGCTACATCTTCCAAGGATTTCCGACCTAAATCATTGAGCAATGGTTTGAGAGGGGTGCTTTGTGGAAGACTTGTAATGGTTTGAAGAAACGTATTCTCTGCTCCAGCGAGTGCAGCTAGGTTCACAAAGCCCCAAAGTTCTGACCTGTGTAGAACTAAGCCCACTACTTTGGTATAGTAAATCTGCAGTACAGGACTAATCAGCTTTGTAAGTGAAGTGCGCCTGCTAGTTGACGATGTTTGAGGGACATAATTTAAATTGGGGACCTCTAGCTCAATTTCTTAGCCAAGGTGACTCCTAGATAACTGAAAACATCTGTCTTTTCTGGGACTCGCCGTCAAGCTTTACGATGCTCCTAAATGATCGATGCTGATTAAAAACAATGAAAATCGGTTTTAGCTTTATTAATAACTAAGCCTCGTATACTGCCTCCACCTTTTAAATCAAATCTAGTAGGCTTATTGGCCTTTAGTTACCTGGCAAAGATCTATTGCCTTTTTTGAAGATGAGCATTATCTTGGCGCCCGCCAAGAATCAGGTATGGGGGCACCACGAGCTATTGCATTGGCTAGTAATAATATATATCTTGACCAGATATCCCTATCGTGCAAGAATAAATCAGCCAGGATGCTATCTGGACGGGGGGCTCTGCCCTTAATAGTAACTTTACAGTTGTAAATGTTGAATAGCCAAAGGTTTTGAAGGTAATACAAAGTATAAGACTAAACTTACACATATCAATGTACCTTTGTGAATAGACCTTACAATCAAATCTTGATCCACTTTTAATGAGAAAATTACAGAACTATCTAATGGAATGCGAGTAGGAAAGCCTGTTCTACCATTCGAGGCAGAGCTAAGGCCTCTTCACCAAAAACAGATGGAAACTGATGCAGGTGAGACAGATTCTAAAGGAGCACATTAATTTGTGAAGCACCTAATTCTTGTAAAATCAGAAGATATGTGGCAGTTGTGGACAGAACATCTCGTAAGTGCAGCACACTTTAAGTAAAGATATATAAACATGAAAGGCATAGCAGACCTTGCAGTCATGGCAATGTGAATGTAAACAGAGACATTATATTGCAGGCACTCTTGTGGGGCCAATATTGTTGAAGTGGATCAACCTATTAACTGTAGCAATACCAGGATGGAAATCCCAGCCTTAAGCCGGAGTGCTCAGTTTACAAGTAAAGTAGTGTATTCTGTAAATATCTAGAATAAGTAGGAGAATGTTCCGCTGCTCATCACCAGCAACTTTGTGCCATACCACATAAAATGAGCGTTGTGGTCAAACATTTTTGACTGGTGCTATTTCATCTCCTTGGTGGTAAGCTAAGGCAGTGCCTATTATTCTGCAAGTGGTGTTATGTGCAAGAACGTGTGCAAATTTGGGGGCTTCTTTACAAGCCCCTTGCGCCACCCGTACGTCACTTTTCCCATGTTAAAAATGACTCAAAAGTGGCGCCAAGGGGCTTGTAAATCTGCCCCTTGGTGTGTAGAAATTTATTAAAGTGGTTACGTGGTTTGCACTGCATTATTGCAATCTAAATGTATTGTATTGTGGCCATTTTGCTGCATTCTGTTTTGACTATTTTGTTTGGGTATGGTATTGTGTTATGTGCTGTTGCTTACTTTAAACATGTCAATATATGCTGCTGTATTTTCAACCAAAATCACCACATGCCTTGAATGTTTTTGTGACAAGCAACAATTTACCACGGCCTAAGGTGGCAAAATAGCGCTGCTGCAGCTCTTCAACTATTTAAGACACCTTTCACCCCAAAACTGCAGTTAACTTAGGGCTCCCAGTGCTCACTTTATATGGAACTGCGGGCGCTAAGTTCAGAGACAGTCTCTGCCACTGGTTGGGCTGACTCGTATCCAAGGAAATTGGATGGTAGTGAATTGTTGCGTGTCACAGGAACTTTCAACACATGCTTCTTTTGGCTGAAAATATGGAAGTATTGGTTATATCTACAGTAAACAAATGAATATAACAAATTAACATACACAAAGGAATATAAAAACACAGTTAAAACATGACATCAAAATGAAAATAGTCAAAACAGAAAGCAATACAGAAATCACAGTACAACTCAACAAAATCACATTGCAATAATGCGGTACCAAAGCATAGCAGCTCACAGCAACATTATCACATCCTGAATTCTATTTTTATAACAACAATGGTAAAAGGTTTTTGGAGCAAGCACTGTCTTACCTTCCCATCACAGACATGAAATAGTGACAGTCAAAAATATTTTGTGATCCAGTCCTTTCTGTTCATAGCTCCAATTACCTATCAGCAGACAGAGGAAACAATAAAGAAAGTAAGCTGGAAAGCCGGAAAAGGAACAGTGTTTTCATGGCAGCCAGGGCAGGACTGCCCTACCATGCATCAGGCGTTTCCCCGGGAGGCTGTAAGGGTGGGCGCCGGATTTGCAGCGGTGGGGGCGGTTTTGTTACTGGGGGGCGTTTTTGCAGCTGTACTAGCCCCCAGTAACAAAAGCAGCAAGCAAGCGTTTCCAACCTCCCGGGGCCAGGCTGGGGTTAGTCTGAGACAATTGCCAGGGCTGCTTTGGGTTCCCAGTCCGGCTCTGATGCCAGCCAAAGCTTATAAACAAAGAGCCCACATGACCCCATTGGACTCACAAATGCCCCATTGGACTCAGTTGAGCTCTTGTGCCAATGGCAAATAAAATCATGCATCTTAAGAAAGTGAATGGCAGCAGCCCCAGTAGGTGCACTCACCTGAAATCATTTGGCTTAACAGGAGAAAGAGGGAACAGCCACACACAGAGTAAAGAGGAAGAGGTAGGGGAAGTATTGAGATGCAGACATCCCCAGGGAAAACCCAGGAAGGACCCATGCACTTCCAGCTGAGAGCACATGATAAAGAAACCTGCAAAAGGTAAGATAGGTCCCCAATGTAGCAGTGGAAGGCTACATCTCATCCAATCAAAATAAACAGCAGAATAGCGGGGAAAGACTTTGAATTGGGAGCATGGAACTGAGATGGACAACAGAACCATCTAAACACAAGCAAGAGGCTGACCCAGAGCCCACCTAAGGTTTATGTCATACATTGGAAACATTAGGTCAGCCAATGGACAGTTAAAGATGTCCGTAGCCGAGACCTTAAAAGGACCAAATGCAAAAAGAAGAAAGATAACATTTCTTGATCATGGAGCTGCAAAAACTGCTCCCATGTCTTTGTAAGTGACTCCTCCCTTTCCCTGACTTTAAAGGAACACTCTCTTTAGTGCAGCTGCTTTGGATGTTTTTTCAGTTCTTCTTCTTTAGCCATTGTATCAATTTCAGAGAAAATGCTCTTTCTTCCTTAAAGACGCTTTTATGCCCATAAAGGCAAACGTATGCTTGGAATGTTCAACTTCAGCATCTTATTAATTAAAAATAGTACAGTCAAGCTGTAATGTCAATGTGGATATTAACCAGTGACCATCATCATCTCTGTAAACCATTCTCCAACAAACCTTTTGTCAAGAGTGTCTTCTAGGCTTATCAATTATATCTTTTCCTATGCTTGCAAGTACTCTCCTCCGCTGCAGTGTGCGCATGTCCGTGCTAATCTCATGGCTTAATTTACCAAAAACAAGGCTAAAGTGATGGCTGTGTTATAACATCTTTACAAAAATGCTCTTTATTTGGATTTTCAAGCTTACATTCCATTGAGTATGCTTGCATCTCAGGAGGTTGTAATCTTTTATTCTCATGTCATTCTCAGTTGGATAAACATATAATACAAATCTGTTTTCAAGAATGGCCTGTAATTGTATGTCAGACTTGCACAGCTGTTTCTCTCTTGTGATCTCCTCTCTAGTCGGTGGGGTTTCCATGTTGTTTGTACTAGTAGGGTCCAGCTGGAGTGCCACCAGGGGAGTGGCCGCTCCAGCTACTTAGGTTTCACCATAGTGTGTGTCAGTGAGATCTTTAGTGGGCACGTCATAATGGGTGAGTAATCCACTCCCAATCAGGGTTGAACTTATGCTCTTGCCCTCTATGTGGCCCAGTGTGTCTACCTCAGGGCACACACCACAGCATGTCACTGTCACCCCATTTGATGACCCTCCCACATGGGATGCCTGTCCCAGTTAGCTCTCACTTGGGATTGAATCAGTGTTCAGCAGGTCCTGTGGTATATTGACTCAGGCCTGCTCCTCCTACATAGCCTCCCAGTCAAGGCACTACATGTGCTCTTCCACTGTTTGTCTGCTCACCAGAACTCAGCTGTGCTCCTCCCAGGCCACCGGGTGGGCAGGGGTACCAAAGTCAAACACCATGCCACCCTCCTTCAGGGCCTGCCAACTCAGGTAGAAGGCAGTGTTTCATGGCCCTCCTCAAAACAACAAACTGAGACCCCAGTACTTGCTCCACTTCATCACTGTTCCACCACTGTCCTGTGCTCATGCATCTTCTCCTTTGGTTGAGGACTTGCCGTTGTACACTGTAAGCTCTTGTAATCTGAGGCCCGGACCTCCCTCCCTGTGTGTGTTGGGGGCCCCATCACCTGGGTTTAGCCACTCTGCAGGGTGTTCAGAGACCCCTGGCCAAGGGTTTGGAGCCATCTTGCTGCTCTCTGGTTGCAGGCCAGGCCTTCTTTGCTGGTCAGCTACAATCACCCACACAAGTCTGACATCAGCTCCTCAAACCAACTAAATAACTTTTAGCTTCAGAAATTGCAGCTGTGTATTTATCTCGATGCAAGCTTCTAGTCTAGGATGTATGCCTTTGGGGGTCAGTGGCCGAGCAGCTTTGCTATTACATGTCCAAAACCATGTTTGACTTGGCCAACTCTGTGTTTTTAACATGCTCCCTTGGAAGACAAATTGCCTTATTGGAACAGCAGAAGGATCACAAAAAGGAAAAATACTCTGTTTTTGTTTGTGGTGTCTATGTTAATGTGACCATTATCAAGATGTCTTTAGTGCTTAGTTGCTGAAAGGATATGTGCAGCTCTCTAGCCTTCATGATACCCTTGTCTGTGGCAACACCATCTCCAGGTCTGTGGCTGCTGCCACAATATGACTGTATTATTAATATATAGGCATGCAAAGATATTGAAGGCACATGAGACCTTCAGACTCGCTTGTTATGACCTATTAATTATAATCCACATAGCCAGACACAGAGTACTAGGATTTCCTACTTTTTTGCAATAAACAACACTTTTTGTGTAAACTGAAAATTATGTGACACGTGCTAAATGCACAGTTGTGTGGTAAATGTTTCAGTGTAATGCATGTACCTGCCTTTGACTGTGCACTTTGGGAGTTGGTTGCTTGGTTTTTACTGATGTGCTGCCGGAGTTTGCCAGGTCCTGCGCTCAACCGCTACAGTCGAACAATTTACCTTGGGTATGGCTTTTAGCCATGTGCTGCGGAGATTTGGTAGCAGGGCCTGGTCTTCAGCCTTCAGCTATGTCCTGCATGCAACCCACAGTATAAAGAGGGCCCTACCACTTTTTTTGACCTTTCCCTTTACCTTTGTGCCATGATCAGTGGACTTGGTTCACCTTCCTGCACTGGGCCACTGCACAAGCAAAATAATTAGGGGGAGATTTATCATTCTTTCACACAGAGCAACACAGCAAGACAACTTGCTGTGTTACGCTGCATGAAAGGGAGAAGGTGAGAATGCACCATATCTATCATGATATTGTGCATTCCTGTCCTCTGCCTGCGCTGGCGCACAATCAGCAGCCTAGCACCAATGCATGCGCCCTTGTGCCTACCAGTGTTGGTAAATCTGGGAATGCCTCAGAATACATTAATGGATGCGTGGGAACAGCCAGGTTCCACCCATGTAACACCCCCACCACGTAGAGTAACACAAGGCAGCGCCCTAAGTGGCCATGGGTATTCCCAGATGTGGGTCCATTGCTCACTGTGCCACTGGAAACAAGCTACACCCAACTGAAGAGCTCCAATTAGGGCAAAGTCAGCCTTATGTTGCTTGTGTTCTGGTTTAGGAAAGACCTGGCCCGGCACTTCGGGCTAGACTGTTCCCATTGGAGTAGGGTCACAACTGATTAACATATGGCTGGGTCCACACAGAGGTGGCAGGGTGTGTGTTAGACTTGTCAACCGTAGGGTGGTCTTCCCCCAAACATTTTGCAGTACTCCTCCATTTTATTGATCTCATTTTTGTTGGCCTTAGGACTCTGTGCACTTTACCACTGCTGACCAGTGCTAAAGGGCGTGTGCTCACTCCATAATGGTATAATTGGCTTAAAACTAATTGGCACATTTAATAAAAGTGGTACTACATGTATCCATGGCCTGTAAATTAAATGCTACTACTGTTTCTGGTCCAGGTAAGAACTGGCTTGGCAGTTCGAGTGACTGTTCTCATGAGGAGCAGGGTCAAGACTGATTTACATATGGCTGGGTCTAAACTGGGGTGGAATGGTGAGCAATAGAACGATGGATTTAACCCAGATCTCTTGACTGGGGGTGAATGTTTGATTTGTTCCACATTCTGTCCATCATTTGTGTGTCTTTTGCTAGTGAGCCCACAGCACTCCTTGTGCCATCCACTTAAGTAGCTCTTTAAATATGTCTCAGGCCTTCTATTGCAACCTGTGTGCGCAGTTTTATGGATCAAAATGTTTGTTAAACCTCAGCAAATGCAAACAAACACCACTGCTCGCCTACAACCTAAGGGTCCGGCAGCATCAATGCCCAGTCAGAATATAGATTAACACAGCCATTTGCCTACAACCCCACTGGCCGACGGCGTTGCTGAAGGCATTTATGGATCAATTCTGTAATTAAAGCCACAGTAAGTCATAGACACACCCCAGAGGGCAGGCAGCATGGATAAAGGAATTGCAACTGATTGAGTATGTAGCTGCCTGCTGTCATCTGGATCAGCAGCATTAGCAGGCATTATTAACATAGGAACACCAATAACCAAACAAAACAGCCACCCTCTCCCCCAAGTTCTTCCTGAGGCATTGCTAAGAGGTCTATAGTGGTGGCATGTCAAGACAAGCAGTAGGCGTGTGAATGTGCGTGGTGGGCAGCAAACTAAGACTGGGGCTGCATTGTTAGTAGAGGTGGGCTCTGGGAGCAAGCGGAGCCACTTAAAATAGGTCGGGCAGGTTAGCTCGTTAAATTCAGAGGAGAGAATTTGGATGAATGGTGTCCATAAGTTGGAGTAAGTCTCACTCCTCTGCTCAACAGCTAACTATAACTACTCCGTTCCCAGTATGAGCCAGAGCTTATGAAGCTAAGCGGTGTGGTGAGGGATCCTGGTGGTACCCCACAAGGAAAGAATCACCTGATGGAATGCTCCCAGGGTGAGGGCCATCTGCCTCCCCCTCAAAGAGCACAGCGGGTACGTCAAGGGGTTAGGAAGCCCCAGGATGGTATAGACCGAGAACCTCGGGATAGACGTTTGGAAGGCCCTGTCTATATTGCTAAGAACATGCTCCCATAAACGACCCAGTTTCAAACAGTTCCAGAGAAGATGAATTTAGGTGCCTGTACTTCCACATCCTGTCCAGCACTCTTTCAAGTGTTCCCGGGTTCCAAGCTCATAGCCGAGCGGGAGTTAGGTACCAATAAGACACTATTTTGTATGCAGTCTCGGTACTGGCCATGTTGCGGGCGGTGTGTTAAGCTCTGTAGTAAATGTGCTCCCATTCTTTGGCAGTGGTAGTCCTAACGAGTTCCGTCTTCCACCTAGTCTGACTCATGGGTGTAATTGGTGACTTTCTTTTCCCTAAGAGGGAATAGAGCTCAGATATTAGGAATTTGCCGTCTTTTTAAAGGATGACGCATTTCTCAAAGTGGTTTAAGGGCTGGATGCATCACCCAGTGTCGCACCCGGAGTTATTGGAGACAGTCACCTTCCTCGAGCCCATAGTCAGACTGCAAGTGCTCAAAAGGAATGATCCCCTCAGAGTCAAACAGGCTGCAAATACGCTTAGACCCACCCTCCTGCCATCGTCGGAAACTCTTGTGGTGCATCCCTGGGCTGAAATCTGGGTTAGATTGGATTGGGGTCATGGGGTAGGGAAAGGTGGCCAAACCCGCCTTGGTTGCCACAGCATTCCATACTTTAAAAACTGAGATAGTCACTGGTGAAGAATAAAGACCCCATGCTCAGTGTTTACGGGGGAGTCATAGTTCCTTCCCTATGTGTGAGCCTGCTACCGCCTGGTGCATGAAGCACCAGTGCTTCTCAGAAAGAGGGCGGTTCCACTCCACTAAAAAGTGAAGTTGGGAAACTTAAGCGCGCTATCTAGTCCACCCTGTTGTGTTGGTTGGCATAGGAGGTGTTTCTGGATGCGGGGTTTCTTCCCGTCCCAAATTAATTTAGTGATTTCGAGTTCCATGGAGCGCAGCACATGCTGTGGCGGAGTCAATGAAAGGGCCTGGAAGGGATAAAGGATGCGTGGCAGTATAGTCATTTTTATGGCAGAAATTCTGCGAAGCCAAGAGTGGCGAAGGTGGCGCCGAGTGTTTAAGTGATTGTGAAGTAAGGGCACTTTAATTGAGTGATAGTGTCTTCTAAACTGATTTTGCCAACTTGATTCCAAGCTAGGGTATGAAGTAGTTTGCCCACTCAAAGGGAAACCGAGAGCGGAGATGTGTTTTGTGGGATGTGGTAATGGATAGATTCATGATCTGGGATTTTCGCATGTTTACTTTAAACCCAGATATGTTGCAGAAAGCTTGGAGCTTTGTCACGAGGGCAGGGAGGGATGCCATTGTGTTAGTAATAGAGAGAATCACGTCATCCACATATAAGCTAATGAGATGCGTATCTCTGCCAAAGGGTATCCGGGAAATAGGAGAGTTAGCTCTCATCTTGTGGGCTAGGTGTTCCATGTAGAGGGCGAAGAGAAGTGGGGAGAGAGGACACACTTGTTGAGTACCCTGTTGTATGGGGAAAGGCTGGAACGTTACCCCAGTGACTCTAACGGCTACCCGAGGAGCACTATAGACACAGCGGGCCCATCTGCAGAATTTGTCACCAAAGCATTTCAAAGTTTCAAACAGGTAGGGCAAGTGGACTCTGTCAAACGCTATCTCAGCCTCGATGGAGAGTAATAGCGCTTCTCTCTGGGACCCATGTATTTTATCCATTAGATGCAAAATGCATTTGGTGTTATCCCCACATTTGCGGGTGGGGATGAAGCCTGCTTGGCCAGGGGCAACTATGCCAGGCATATGGGTATTGAGGGGGTGGGCCAGAATACTGGTGAAATGTTTTGCGTCAATGTTCAGGATAGAGATGGGCCTATAGGACCCAAAAAGAACGGGGTCGTTGCCGGGCTTCGAGATGAAAGCGATTGAGGCCTCCAGGATAGAGTTGGTGAGGGTGCCCGCCTCAGAAAAGGTGTTATAGAGGAGGGTGAGCAGTGGGGCCAGATCCTGGCAAAAGACTTTATAGAAACGGAACGAGAAGCCATCAGGCCCCGGGGATTTCATAACCTCCAAGCAAGTGATGGCCAAGATCACCTCCTCAATCTAGATATGTTACTTCAGCTCTTCAGATTCGTGGGCTGGGAGAGGGCTAAGGAGAACCGCGTCCAGGTAAGTGGAAGGGTCCCTACCAGGGCTATCAGAGTTTACATACAGTGCGCTGTAGAAGGTCTGGAACACCAGCACAATTTGTGCGTCAGTACGCACTTCACTAGTCAGACTGGGCTGGATCACCTGATCTGAACCAGTGTGGATTTTGGCCCGAAGGTGATCTGCTAGCATCCGGCCACAGCGATTGCTCCCCAAGTAGAACTTGTGTTTCAGACACGTCAAAGCGTATTCTGCCCTGTCAAGATCTAGGCACTTGAGTGAAAGTTGAGCTTTTTCCAACTCTCTACAAATTCTTGGTGCACCTGTGCATTTGTGTATAGCCTCAAGTTCCGACACCGTTTGTCCTAGGCTCTGTCTTTTCTCTTTTTGGCAGCGATTGTCCACTGCCGATATGGCTATGAGTTTTTTCTGAACAACTAGCTTTAGAGCCTCCCATAGAGAGGCAAGGGACATCTCTCCATTATCGTTAGTTTGTAAGTAGTCAGAGATAACCTTGCAAAGCGCGGCCACCGTAGACGGGGCCTGGAGTAGAGAATCAGCATTGTTGTACTTGGTGGGAGTCTAGGCAGAAGACTAGGGACAGAGGAGCGAGGTCAGAGAGGAACCGAGGGGCAATGAAGGTGTCGGTTACAAGGGCCTGCATGGTGGGAGTTGCAAAAATGTGATCAATGTGGGCATAAGTTTTGTGTGCTGTGGAATAGAATGTGCAATCCAGTGCAGTGGGATGACGTTGGCGCCAGACATAGTGTAACCCACAATCCACCAACTACCTGAGGCCTTGGGCCATGAAGGCCCCAGTCTAGTCTGAGCTCTGGCCCGATCGGTCCAGGTCAGTGTCCATTACCAGATTGGTGTCACTGCCAACCAGAATGGCCACGTCAGGAGAGCGGAGCACAGGTGCCATGGCGCCTCTTATGAAAGTCTCTTGGTGTTCAATGGGTGTGTAAACGTTGACCAGAGTGAAAAAAAAGTGCCCACCCAAAACCTGTATTCCAGAATTTGTCACTTAGTCTCGCTCACTTTAGAGAGGATCTCAGCTTTAAAGCTTCGGCACAGCAGGATTGCTACCCCACCTCGATTAGTGGAACCTGAGGACCAAAGTTGCTGTGGGAACCATTCTATGGGTATCTTTGGGGAGCAAGTTGGTCTCTTAGAGGAGGCAGGTGTTGCCGCACAAATGTTCTAGGAAGGAAAGGACTGCTGCCCATTTTACAGGGCTGTTAAGGCCTCTAAAATTGAGGCTTGTCTCCTTAAGTTCCAGGAATGGTGGTAGAAGTGTAGATACACTACTGGCTATCCTGAGTCATCATGGCGGGATGCAAATCACGGGAGTGACCTGGGGATAAACCAACCTGCACCACAACCCCTGAGGTGTTTCATATAGACCTACAAAAGTGAAGGACCAGAACCTCAGATGAACCGTTCCCTAAAAACAGGAAAAACCAAACCTATAACTTGAAAGAGTCCATAGTCAATGGTGGAAGACATGTCGGGCATGGACCAGTACAGGTGATGTACCAGTACAATAACGTGCATCAACAGGATGTCCCCCACTACCGCAGGCCGTGTGCTGAAGATGGTGGCCCAGCCTAGCAAACACGACCCAATCACTGGGTGCTGAAGGGGCCCTCATTACGAGGCGGCCCCACCAGTCCCTGAGGCCAGACTTTTCAACACTGCTCTGTGTTCTTGGGCCAGCTCCTCCGGGCCAGGGCCAGGATGTTTGCCACGTTTTCCTGCTTTACGCCATGTTGCTACCCAGGGCGGAGACCCATGTGAGGAGCCAGACCTGGATTGCTGAGATGAGTTCTCCTGGAGGCCGAGCACCCTGCAGGCATCTTTGAGCATCTTAAGTTGATGAAGCTCTGCTTCCCATCGGAAGACCAGCCCAAAGGAGTGCCCCCAACCATAGGAGACCTCCCTTGAGCGGAGATAATCAGTGATGGATTTAAATTCCCTGAGGCGCTGAAAAGTAGGAGGGAGATATCCTGGTAAAATTCAATAGTATGGCCGCAGAAGTGAATAGGTTGCTTGGCTCTCGCTTTGCTCAGGATTGCCTCTTTTATTTGAAAGTTATGAACACACAAAAGGATATCCGGTGGTCTGGTGTTAGGTACGCTGGGATGACTGACCCTGTGCACACTATCCAGCTTTAATTCAGCGTAGTCCCCTCATTCCAGAATAGAGTAGAGCAACGCTGGGGTATAACTGTGGATATCTGAGCCCTCCAAGCCTATCAGGCTCCCTCTGAAGTGGATATTACTACGTTGGGACCGGTTTTCAAGGTCCTCAGTGTGGACTTTGAGGTCATCATGTTGCTCATGGAGGCGAATTATCTCTTGAAGTAGCATCTACACTTCCTCGTTTCTCGCATTGTTGTTGTCTTCCAGGAAAGACACTTGGTCACCCACCGAAGACAGGTATTGATGTAGTGCTCGGATATCTTGAGTTAGGTCTTTTTTTACGTCTTGGATGTCTGTTTTAAGAAAATCAAAAAGGGAGACCAGAAAGGCCCAGGTCACCGGTGCCTGTTCTGAGTCCACGGCCCCCGCCCCCAATCTACTTGTGACAGAGTCTGTGAGGTAGGCGCTGAATCCTTGGCGGGGACTGGTGTGGAGCGTGTGAGCTTTTCTCAGACCGACTGGTCGCGCTTGGTCTTAGCTGCTGCTATAGCTGTTAAAGTGGTTGGCAAGGTCCTTCAGGGTCCGGAAAGTGAGGCAATCTTCAGCGCTCCAATTAAGGAGCCCTTCCTTAAGTTGCAGTCACCGGAGGTGAAAAGGGGGGCAGGGTCTGCCAATGCTACTGCTGAGACAAGATGCCAGGGCCACCGCCAAGGTCCGGGGGAGGAGGCCCAGAGCTAGTCCAGCAAAGCCAAGTAAACCACGCCGGAGGGAGGTTGATCAAGATGGGGCCCCGCCTCCCCTACAGATCAAACAGCGGGCCTTGGCCATGAGGGCCATTCTCTATGCGGGACACCCAATACCAAGAAAATGTCAATGTCTAGGGCTCTCAAGCACCACAAGAACTGCCCAGAGCACTCACTCAGCTTGCAGACCCAGAGGGAGGGGGAGCAGATCCACACAGCAAGAGTCTCTAAAAATACTCCTGCGACAGCAGCACACAATGTATAGCCCCAGCAGGGGGGCAGATGAGCCGCCCTGAAGCAAACCCCGGGCCCCAAAGCAAATTTTTGATGGCCGTGAGGCCCTGAACTTCATGATGCTGTAGGGGTCCTGGAGAGTCCGGGTGCGCCACAGCTGGCGATGTCCACCATCTTCAGCCACTGAAGAGCCCGCCACCTGGCTGTGCAAGAAGTAGGGCCCCTCACTTGAGGCCTGCGCCACACCCCCAGGGAGCCACCCAGGGCACAATTAAGGCCATGAACACAGGGGCAGGAGGCCCAGCGGCAGTCCTGTCTAAGAGGGGCTCGGGGGGGGTCCTCCTCAGCAGTGGTCCCCACAGGGACTGGCGATGCTCCCAGGACAGGCCCCTCAGCCAGGTAATCTGGTGTGGTCAGAAGGGGATGAGGGCCTGAGGCCAGCGAGGCAGCATTAGGTCTTCGTAGCTAGGCCTGACCGCCAGGGATCCGCATCCCCACCTCCATCGGCAGCCCAGAGATAACAGCATGTCCAAATTCGAGGGTGGGACTCTGCAGCTGAGTTATTTGTAGGCAGGAGGTGACAGACGCTATCGGGCACTTCTGCCTGTCCGGAGTTCCACGGGCAGACGGCTGTAAGCATGGCCCGAGCCAGAGGATTCTGGAGGTAGCCATGTTGAGGTGCTCCCAGCTCACCGCAGAGAGAGCCTTCTCCTCTCAACGGGCGCTCGACGGTCCCTTTTGAGCACCCTCCATCTTCGCGGACATGTCTCAGGTCCGGGTAGCAGAATTCAGCAGCTGTTGAGGGCCCAGCACACCTCGATTAGACCCGGGTGGTGGAGGAGCAGAAGATGCGACATACTCCGCCACCATCTTGGCACGCCGTGGTTGCAGTTTTAAACTGCCATTTTGACCTGACAAAATAAACATTGTGCCAGGCCTAAACCTTCCTTTTTAATACATTAAAGTCACCCTAGGGTAGGTCCTAAACAGCTCATAGGGCAGGGTGCGGTGTATTTAAATAATTGGATACGTACTTTTAAGTTTTACATGTCCTGGTAGCGAAAGGCCCTCAAATTTGTTATTCCCTACTTCAAGGCCTACCTCTCCCATAGGATAACATTGGGTTACCTTATTACATTTAATAAGTGATAACTTTCAATTAGGAACATACCAGAATGTCGAGTTTGGTGTCTAAAGAATTGTCATTTAAAACCCTCTATAATGATAAAGTTGGATCCACTATTCTGAAAATTACTCTTTTAGAAAGTTGGGCATTTTCTTGTCCCAACCACTTGGTGCTTGCAGCCTGTATCCTGGGTCACATGGCTAGGTGTAGCTGGCAGTTGTTCTTTATGTATTGCTCCCAGACAATGAAACAAAGTGAGAATAGTTGTTAGCAGTATTGGCCATGTCTGACTTGATAGGGGGAAGGTGTTGTCACTAACCACATTTGCACATCACAAAGGCTTTGCCTCAGCACACTCACAAATGGTTTCACACTAGTCTTTTGTGCCCCCAGACAGGCTGGGGCCAAGGCAGGGAGGGAGGAAATTCCAAACACCTCTGGGGCTGGAAACCTCCAGAGCATTCTCTTACTTCAAAGCTGGTACCAAATATAAAGATTGGGCCAACACCTCCAGCTCTTCAGTACACCTCTGGGCCTGTGGAACGCTCAGAAGGACTGCTGTGCTGGTCTACTGCAAGAAGGACTGCTACTCTGCTGCCTTAGTACTTTGGTGCCCTGCTGCTTGAGTGAGAAGGACTAGGCCTGCATCGTGAACCCAGGACCACCAAAGTGTCTCCAGCGCTAGTTAGCTGGCCTCCTGATCAGGCCTAAGGGACAGAAAAAGCTCCAACCACCATTAAACCACCACCTGTACTCTGTCTGCTGTGAGTCTTTACCCCCCAATTGGTTCCTCCCCAGTCCTGAACCCTTGGAAGTGGGCCTGAAGGTGCTTTGCCAGCCCAGCTGCAGTCTTTTGGGCAGAACCGATGCAGTGCGCCGCATCTCCAGTCAGCACCACCCGCAGCATTTTGAAACTGCCGCGGGGTGATGCATCCTCGATGCAGGACCTCACAACACTCCCCAACCAATATTTTGTTTGTTATAACAAGTTCCCTGTATCCGGCCTTCTCTCCATCATGTTCAGCCTGAACTTGTGACTTTGTCCTGGGCCAGCGCGACCAGATAAACACAGTTGGCACTTTTCACTTAAATCGTGATAATTGCATATCTCCGCTTGTACTGATTGAATTTTTGTCATTTTGGTTTCAAATAATTTATTACATGTTACTCTATTTTTTTTAATTGGTATGGGATTTTCCTTGTGCTGTGTTTTCACTATATTGCTGTTGCAAACCTACCAGAGGGTTAAGCACAGGTTAATTTGGGGTTTGCTTGTGATTTCATCCTGACAGGAATTGTGATTGAGTAGAGTTTCCCCCAACCATTAAACCAATTTCCTACAGTGAGCAAAATAACGATGGACTAGGATGCGGCCCAAGTGATTACCAGTGGTTGTGGTTAATCCAAACATTCTATCACTTTTTGTATACTTTAGTGTGTTACCCTAAGTAGGACAGGTATGCTCAGACGTGGGTCCCATCCACACTGTCTCACTGGAACCAAGCTATACCTAGATGATGAGCCCTTACTAGGGTGAAACCGGTCCTGGGTTGCTTGTGTTCCAGTTCAGGGAAGTCCTGGCCTGCAGCGGTGACTCCTCCTCTAAAGTGGAGGTGCGTCGCCCCACAGGAAAAATAAAATGATAATAACACAATGTTATTATCATTTTATTTTTCCCATCCTTACCCAGTTTTGTTTTAGGTGTGGGGCAAGTCGGGGCTGTGCGCCAGCAGGGGGAGGTGGGCACTTTCTAAGAGCACATGACGGTTAGGCCGGCCGTCTTGGGCCAGCCAGTGAAGCGCACTTAGCATGTTCTCCACCTGGCTGTATTGCAAGGCTGCATGGAGAACATGCACAGCCTCCCACTCCCTGTCTGTCTGAGCACTAAACCACGGCGCTCAGACCAATCATGCCATTGCTGTCATGCTGGTGACAGCAGCATCATGATTGGCTAGGGGACTCTGGGAGCCTGTGTGCTTCCGGCTTCTGTGGGACCGAGCGTCATCGACAGAAGAACAGAAGGACGGAGGCGGCGGCCAGCAGTTGGGTGCAATTTTCTTTTTTTTAACCCCCCTGCCCCACCACTACTGCCCCGTTGCTCCCACCTGGCCTGGTAGTTCGGGCTGGACTATTCCCATTGGAGCAGGGTCAAGACTAATTTACCTATGGCTGGGTCCAAACTGAGGAGATGTTGGGATGGAAAAGCCCTCTTCATGGTTAACGGTGTGCATCCCTGCCCTGAGTGCCTAACTAAACTGCTGATTTTTTGTCATTGGCAAAAACAGATCATGCATGTGCACCATGACATAAGCCTCTCTCAAGGACTGCACTCTTGTTGGACCGGAAGAGGCGCCCAAAGCACTACCCTCATAGTGGTGAAAGGTCAATGCTTCACCAAGAGCTAAGCAGCACATGTGCAGTGGTAGCAGCAAACCGTGTAGTGGTCAGTAGTAGTGAACATGTCCTTTTCACCCTGTGTTACTGGAGTGAGGCCTACAGGCTCACTCAAGTTCTGCTGTGCTGTGCTTAACTCACCCTTGGCCACATTAGGTGGATGTGGAGTTGTGACTCTGCGCTGGATGTTTATGTGCCAAGGAAGGGTATAATACAGCATAGTACCCAGTACTGTGTAGTACATGTGTGTTTAGTGCATGTGCTGAGTGTATTATGACTGCGGGGAATACATTATATGAAAGATGTAGTGCTGTGCAGTGCATGCACAATGGAAGCATTTGCTGGGTTATGTGTGTTTGCATGAAGTACAATACATGAAGGATGAAGTGTGCAGCTCGCACATGGTGAGTGTGTGTGTGTGTGTGTGTGTGTGCTGGCAGTATGTGTGTTTACAAATAGCACACCCTGGTACAATACAGAAACGTTACAGTACTGAACAGTGAGAGCAGACTGAATGCAAGTACTGAATGCATGTGTATCGTTTGTGGCACAATGCATTGAAGTAGCAGCACTGGACAATAAGTGTGCTACGAATTTACACTGAGTGCAAGTGTGCCTGCAATGGGACATTATATGGAGGACCCTGGGTTCCATTTTGGGAAGCTCAGGCCTGCCTGGTAAAGACATGAGGAGGAAAGGAATTCCCCCAGACAGATTTGTGTATTGCTGCATTCCTTTTGGCTGGGAGGGACAGACACAGGAGGAAAGGAGGAAGAGACCCCCCCCCCCTTTTACACTTCAAAATGTTGCTCTTTTATTCAGTGATAGATCACAAGGATGGGGCCAGAACACATCTCAGGAAGGAAATGGGGTTAATAAGGAAATCATAAAGAGTAGAGCTGTAAGCCTGGGATTAATCTTTTGATGCATATATCACTGTGACTGATCCAGGTGTGAACTCCGGTCACTCCCATGAATTTAGTTGTGGCTCAATCAGCTTCGGAGTCTTGCCTGCTGTGACAGACATCCTTTTAATGGCAATGAAGAAAAGAGAAGTGTACACTTCAAAATGAGCAGAACCCCAACATAAAACCTCAAAGACTTAGACCCTAAATCACATGTTGTTGTCTGGAAATGAATTATAAGAAGGGGAGGTTGAGACCCCAAAACTTTGACAGCTGCCAAGCAGCCAGAAAGGCTGTGAGAGGAGGGGAAGCTCTGCAAGACTTCTGCCTATGACCAGGACTGGTATCCACGGCCTGCTAGTCTTCCTGCTGGGTGGGCGACTTCACCCAGGGAAAGCAAAACCACTTGTCCTAGAGCACCAGTGCCTGCCTGCTTGTTAAGACCAGTGGGCCTTGTGAGGCCAGCCCAATGGGCTGTGTCAGGAGGGGAATCTCTGCAAGACTTCTGCCTTTGACCAGGACTGGGAAAGTCCTCCTAGTTTCTCTGCTGGGCGAGGGGACATCACCCAAGGAAACCAAGAGCACTTGCCCTGGAACCTGGAGCACCTGCCTGCTTGCCAAGACCAGTGGGCCCTGTGAGGAAGAGGAGAGCGTTACAGGGAGCGAGGTTCAGTGGGGAGCCCTACTGTGAGAACTCCCTGTTTGAGGTGTGAGGATTCAGCTGCACACCGATCGAGTCGTAGCCCGTGTGCAGGGTTGTGTTCAGTGACCCCTGTATGCCAGGCGAGGACTGATGTTGACTGAGCTGAATATTGAGCACTGTGAGGAGGGTGCCAAGCCTGCACTGCCTTGTTGTATTGACACCGTATGCCAGAGGGGTCACCGTTTAAATAATTGTGTGACCAGCATGCCAGAACTCGTGAACGCCTTAGCGGAAACTCCATATGCTAGGAGGGGCCGCCATGGTGTGGGCGATTGCATTTGAGGAGTCTAAGTTGTGTCAGGAGGTACCGCAGCAAACCCTGGTGCCAGGAGGGGCTGCCGGGATCAAATCACCAAAGACTTCAGGCCGTCACCTGTGACTGCAGTGTGGCTGTGATCAGCAGGTCTAATCGCACTGCAAGATCTGCCCTGACTGATCCCCGAGGGCCAGGAGAATGCTGAGGATGTCGAACCCTTGCTGGGCTTCAGTCAGGAGCCGAAGAATTGAATTTCCCTTGCTGGGGAGAAAGTGACTTACTGCATGTTCGTGAGCTGGAAGCTGCTCTGATTGCTGAGAGAGCCGGCTCTGCCACTCAGCAGAGTTAGCCTGCCTTTGCTGGATGTGCACCTGCATATGCCACAAGCAGCTTGACTTCTCTGAGCAGGATCAGAACTCATCTGTGCCTGTGCACAGCAGCACCAGCAGAGTGACAAGTCAGGGTGGCAATGTCCAGGATCTCTATTTCTCTTTTTCGTCAATTCCACTTTCCGCAGATCTACTGTTAAGCAATATATCACTATTTTGTATTGTTAAATTTGGTTACATCTAAATACAGAGAAGTGTGAATCTGGAATTTAGGTTAGTGCATTCCAACACTTTGCCTTCTCGTCCCCCTTTTGGTCTGCATGAAACATGATATTTTTGCTCCTAATTTGCTGTGTGCCAAATGATAGGTTGTTGCTTAATGGCTAGGGCAGCCGACTTTGAAGCTGGGGAACCAAGTTCGAATCTGGCGGGAGGCTCAAACATCCTGTGATGTGTCCATCTGTAATGCAACTGGTGCTCATGTGAAAGCGCTCTGATACCTTTGGGTCAAGTTTGTGCTATATAAAACTGCAACAGAAAAAATATATATATGTTAAGTGTATTTGTAAACCGCACTATAACCTTCTAGGGTATCCTAGCACTGAGCAGGTGTGTGCCCCTAGCCCTGCCTATGGTAAATTTGTTAATTGAGAGGTCAGGTCTTCAGCTTCTTGCAGAATTCAAGAAGAGAGGAGGAGGCTCTGATGTGGAGTGGGTGGTCATTCCAAGCTTTAGGAGTGACATAAAAGAACACCCATCCTCCTGATCTACTTCTGTGTATGCGTGGGATGTGTGTGAGTAGTAGCCCTGCAGATCAGAGGTGCCTGAATGGTTGGTGGAGGGAAATGCAACAGTTAGGTAGATGGGGACCACGTTGTGTAGTGCCTTGAATGTGTGATGAAGAGTTTGAAATAAGCGCTTTTGTGTATGTGTATCGGGATCTAGTGGAGTTCCCTGAAGATAAGGGTGTGATGTGAGTTCTGTGTGGGAGGTTAAGGGTGAATCTGGCTGCCAGGTTCTGGATTCTAGTGAGTTTCTTGGTGATCCCAGCATAGAGGGTGTTCCTGAAGTCCAACTTTATGGTGGCTAGAGTGTGAGTGACATTTTTTCTAGTGTTGCTTGGGAGTCATTTAAAAATCTTCTTCAGCATCTTCAGGGTGTGAAAGCAGGATACAGTGACGGAGTTGAGGTGCTGGGTGTGGGTCCAAGTTTGACTCGCCACAAGTTAGAGTCTCATGTGAGGGGTTCTAGGAGAAGATCACTACTTCTGTCTTGTCGGTGTTGAGCTTGAGACAGTTGGCTTTCATCCAGTTAGTGACTTCGGTCATGTATGTGCTGAAGAGTGATGCCAAGCAATGAACCTTGAGGCACTCCACAGATGGGTTTGTGGGCTTCCTAAGAGTAAGGTGCCAGGCTGACATTGTGTTCAGTCCATTAAGAAGGAGTATAACAAGCAGAGATCAGGTCCTTGGATGCCAATCTCCTGCAGCTGCCTGATGAGGGTGGGATGTGACACTGTTAAATGCTGCAGTGAGGTCCAAGAGAATGAAGGTCGCAGTGTCTCCTCTGTCGAGGTTCATGCAGATGTTGTATGTGGTGGCAATGAGTGCTGTTTCTATTCTGTGGTTGGGCCTCAATCTGCACTGCATGATGCTGAGGAGCTGGTAGTTGCTGAGGTGGTTGGTGAAGTGTCGGTTGAGTAGTTTCTCTAAGACATTTGCCGGGTATGGTAGGAGAGAGATGGGTCTGTAGTTGGAAAGTGTGGCTGTGTCAGAGGATGGTTTCTTGAGCAAGGGCATGGGAATGGTAAGTTTCCAGTGTTCTGGAAATGTGGCTGAGTCATTGGAGGTGGTAAGGATGGGTGTTAGTGCTTTGCTGATCGGCAAGAGTCCTTTGGTGAAGGCATGGTGCAGGCAAGGGTCAGATGGGAACCTCGGGTGGATGGTCTTCATGGTTGCTATGATTTTGACTGTCGTGATGGAGAGAAACGAGGTCAGGTTTCATTCTTTGGCTGTAATGGGTAGTTGAGTTGTGACATTGACGGAGTCTGGTTGAGGGTGGAAGATGCTGTATATGGAGGTGATTTTGTTACAGAAGAATTCAGAGAGCTTTTTGAAAGTTCTTCTGTGTGGGTTATGTTGCTGGAGGCAGCAGGAGGCCTGGTGAAATCTTTGATGATGGCAAAGATTTCCTTGCTGATGTTAGTGTCAGCGACGATGTGATCTGCAAGACCTGTGTGCTTAGTATTTTGTATCTTCGGGTGGTAGTGTCTTAGAGCTGATTTAAAGATGCCTTTATCTGTTGAGTCTTGGCAGTGCCATTTTATCAGCTTGAGTTCCTCTGTGTACCAGCTGGCCTGTGGTCGGGCTCTTGCTGTTGGTTTGCACTTGAGGGGAGTCAACTGTTGGTGCATGCAGTGATTCAGCTGTCGGTAAATTGCTGGTGTGCTGGTGTGCTTGGGCTGGTATGTGTAGTGGGTGGAAGCCTACTCCTCTTCTGTGCTGCTTTTCCAGCTGCAGTGGGTGCTTCCAGAGCTGGTCGGTCTGTGGTGGTGTGGGATGGGTATGCTGACACGGACAAGCGCTTAATCTGTCCAGCTCACAGATGCTGGCTTGTCGCCTCTGATGTTGCAGATTGAAGATAAAATAAGGTCCAGTAGGTGTCTGGTGGTGTGGGTGGGTTCAGTAACATGCTGGGTGAGGCCAAGGATTGTGAGGTTTTCTAGAAGGGCCATAAAGTTTGGGTCGTTGCAGTCTTCTAGGTGAAGTTAAGATCTCAGAGGAAGATGAAGATGCCGATGTAGATGATATGGGGTGAGATGAAGTCTGAGCTGTCGTTGGCAAAATTAGTGTGGGGTCATGGTGTTCTGTATACGAGTGTTTTGCCAAGGGAGATGTTGGCTATGCTCTGTATCCTGAACATGATGTGTTCCATATAGCTGGTGACAGCGAGGAAGAGCAGATATGGAGTGTGGTTGTGCAGTAGGTCCCTTATCTCCTTGGCATGTTTGGTGAGTGAACAGGTGTTTAGGAGCATGCATGAGAGTGTGTCGCATTTTGTGGGTAGTGTTTGGTCTGTGTGAGTGGATGGCTGGTGTGTGTGAGTGTGATCAACTGGGGTGTTGTGTGTTGTTGGAGAGGGAGTGGCTGGTCTAGGGTGTGAGAGATTCATCAAACCATGCCAAAGTTACCCACTAACTGCCAATATGTCTTTAAATAATGCCAAATGTATTGACAAATGAATAGTTTTTAATCCTCCCCAATTGTGTCCCTCTTTGAGGAACCTACATGAATTTAAAATTTCTAAAGTATGGTAAACATTTTAAGGCCCTCATTATGAGTTGTGCATTCTTTTCTGATCCCTGTCCGAACTGAAGTTTGCACAGGTATCGAAATTGCAAGTTTTGTAATAATTAACACACCCAACACAATTTTCCCCAGGTAAATTTTGGCAGGTGAAATTTGCCAATATTTACGGGGGACAAATGGCCAGTACATACAGGTATATGCAGATTTTGGTAAGCAAAATACCAAAATCCTCTTCGTATACCCCATTGGAAAGTGAGCGACTTGGAATAGGAGATAATTATCCCAACTTTTGAAATTCTGATCCCTGGTGATGATTATCCCATCTACAGCTGGGCAACTCGTAAATGAGAGCCAAATTGTCAGGGAGCACAGACAGGGGTGGGCAATTCCAGAGGTAATACTTCACAAGATGACAGGACAATGTAAATACCAGGCTGCTCAAATGAATACTAACAATACCTACAGAGTATCCCTCCTAACCTCACAACACTAGGTGCAATGAGAGGAATTTATTTACTCTATATAACAATGGTCTGGAGCAATCAATGGTTGAGAAGTGCCGCGACTTACCACAGATATTTAGCCGCCCCCTACCCGCCCTTCTCTACGCGGACGACGCTGTAATAATGGCCCGTACACCACTGGGACTACAACGGGCACTCGATAATTATAACGAATACATGAAAAACTTAGGCCTGAAAGTGAATACCACCAAAACCTTCATAATGAGATGTGGGAAAGGCAATGCGAAGTGCAGAGATATCTACATCGATAGTAAAAAGGTAGAAATCACCACTACATACCCCTATCTAGGAATCTTATTTGATTATAAGGGAGCTTGGACCCAGGCTGTCAAGACTAGAAAACTAAATTTTATGCGAGCAACGACAGCCTTGGTTAACTTTTCAAGGAAATTAGGAAAAAGAACCCAGTCGAGTTGCTCCATATTTATCGTGCGAAATGCATCAGTACGGCTACATATGGCGCTGGAATATGGGGCTACTGTGATGTAAATATTATCCAGAAGGTCAAGAACGCTTTTTTAAGATTTTTGTTGGCGGTTCCATGTAGCACTTCAACCTATATCTGCCATGCAGAACTAGGAGTACCATATATATCAGACATAATAAAAGCACAACCGATCCTTCTTTGGCATCGGATTTGAACCACAGCTAATACAGCATTTAATCGTGAAGTCATAAGAGACAGCATTAAATTAGAATATGCACTAGAGATTTGCTGGCTAAAGTATATAGAACACTTCATGAATGATATGGGACAACCGGATTACTACGATGACCCCCTTTCTATGGGCTCCATCTCCAGAAAGGCTTTTAAAAAATGTTGTATGGCGCATCTGGAGGCAATTAGATTTGCCTGGGAGGCATCGCGACCCATGGTGCAATCACATCAAATGCTTTTAAGTACCTTCGGTATTCAGCCATATTTAATTAATACACCAAGTGGTTTCGACAGACTTGTTTTAGACTGAGCACTTTCCATCGCTTGGTAAGTTTTCCAACCTTAAATGACTGGTCTAAAACTTTAAGTAAATGTCCATGTGATGAGGCGTCTCAGCAATCCACAATGCATGTAGTACTATTCTGTAAGCTCTATATTGCACAAAGGAGGAGGTGGATTAAACCGATTTTAAAACTGTGGGGTCTGAAGCAATGTCGTCCAGCTTTCTTTGCACTGCAGATTTTAGAAAATGATTGCTTCTCAAGAGATATTGCTTTATTTAAAAAAAAGTACAATTAAGTGTAGGAAAACTATCCAAACTCTTAATTATACACTGTAAATTGTTATGACTCAGTGAGAACTGATTTTTAGCTTTTTCTTAAATGCGGTTGTCCAATGAACTAAGTTTAATATTGTGTTGCAATGTGTCACTTGTTTTTATAAAATTGTATGCTTTTATGATTTTTGATCCAAAAATCGAATAAAGCTTGATTTGATTTGATTTGAGAGGAAGTGCTTGTAACACCAAGATGAGTAGGGCAACAAACCGATAGCTATCACAAGTGTGACAGCATGATACAAGGGCCAGTTACCATGCCCACTAATACAAATAGAAAATGACCATAGAAAAACAACTGCTAAGATTGACACCTCTCACTTAGTGTTGTCCATCTCTATGAACTACATAAGTACTATTTCGCATTGCACCACTAAAAATTATACTCATCTATTAATACACGGAAAGCAAATCAGGCTGTAGAAAATGATCTTAATCACATTTTGGATACAATTACATTGTCTTTGTCTTTAACAATACATGGTCTTCGGGCAATGAATCACATCACAGACCGATGGGGTTAAAAGGTCGCTTTTATTTCAGCAACGACAATTCAATACAATAATGCAAACAATGACTTTTCATGTAACCCCACCCCTTCTTGATCACCCAATGACTTTTTCCCCATATTGATCCCCCATGCATTTTTCCCCATATTGATCCCCCATGAATTTTCCCCATATTGATCCCCCATGAATTTTCCCCCGTATCGATCCCCATGAATTTTCCCCCACCTTGAACGTCGACCCCAACCCCTTAGTTTGTCCCCCTTCCTACCTCCTGCCTCATTCCTCTGTCCTCTGTTTTCCCTCTGTCCTAAGCTATTCTGCCTGCCCCAACCCTTCCTGCCTGCCTCAATCCCGTCCAAATCTGCCAATAGGTAAAGGAACCCCCGTGAGAACCCGGGAAGCTAACCCAAAATGAGGGGCAACTAAATAAATAAAGGGAGGGTGGGAGGGGCACAAAAAAGGCCGCGCTGCCGCCTACCTTGCTCTAGGACCCCCAACTGGCACTAATTAGAACGCGGCGTTTGAAACCGCCGCGTTCTAAAGCAGGCGCCTCACCTGCGCGTGCTCGCTCTGGGCAATTCCATCCCCGAAGCTGCCCGGGGGTGGACATTCTTCGAATGCCACCCCCAAGCCCCCCATCGGGCAATGAATCACATCACAGACCGATGGGGTTAAAAGGTCGCTTTTATTTCAGCAACGACAATTCAATACAATAATGCAATCAATGACTTTTCATGTAGCCCCACCCCTTCTTGATCACCCAATGACTTTTTCCCCATATTGATCCCCCATGAATTTTTCCCCATATTGATCCCCCATGACTTTTCCCCATATTGATCCCCCATGAATTTTCCCCCGTATCGATCCCCATGAATTTTCCCCCACCTTGAACGTCGACCCCAACCCCTTAGTTTGTCCCCCTTCCTACCTCCTGCCTCATTCCTCTGTCCTCTGTTTTCCCTCTGTCCTAAGCTATTCTGCCTGCCCCAACCCTTCCTGCCTGCCTCAATCCCGTCCAAATCTGCCACCAGGAAAAAACCCTGCAAAGGCGTTTTTCCTGTCCCCCCCACCCCTAAGGATTTGAATTGTGAAAAGTTCCCCCTTTCAGGAAAGATGAAAACAAAATCCCAAACCAGATCAGTATCAACAGCTGATTGAGATGAAAACGCCAGAAAATAAAATCTTGTTGTCAAAACACAAGTAAGAGACTGTCGCCAATACAGCCCTCAACCCCAAGGTGCAATCCCAATATCTCAAGTACTTTCTTTAATATTCACCAAATACAATTCTTTTGGTATAACGAAAAGTGAACCCCATCAGGTTTGAAAAATTCTGAAAACAAATAACACAAGGCCGGAAAGTTGTACCAAGTCATTTTCCCCCAAATGAACAAGTAGGACGTTTGGGCATGGCTTTATAAGAAAATAAATCATGTAACAAAAGCATCAATTTACCCCAAAGCATGACACTTTTTCCCCATCAATCAAACCTAATAAACTCAAACCTAAAAACGTAGGTTAGATCTATAATGACTTCGTTCCACCTTCATGACTGCCCACTTTAGAAAGGAGTGTCTCACGATCCAGCTGCTTGCCATGTATGCCGGAGAAAAGATTGACGACCTGGAAAGAAACAAATGTTAGCAAGACCAAAAAACGTTGTCTAAAATTCATTAAAATCTCTAACATATCTTAAACAGCAATTTGATGTCCAACGGCCCTACCCACGCGGCTGCTGTAAAGAAAAAACCCCTTCTGACAGTTTCTGAAGCTGCTCCTATCCTAAAAGAATGGGTACCAAAGTCTAAAGGATTAAGACCTAATAAAAGCAAATATTTTCTCAAGACTGCTAAAAGCGGTTAAGGCAAACCCATCCTGATGCTGAAAAATAAAATAATTATTATTTGGATTACTTTCAAATTCTTTAAATTGTAACCAAGCTGACCATGGGCATAGCGGACCGCCAAGCTTCCGCAATACCACAGTATCCCCTTTTCTTCTTTGATCTGTTTTAGATGATTCTAAAAGAATACTTAACTAATTTGGTGTGGTTGACACATTGGAATGTTTTAGCCCTTGACGAAATGATTTTCCTACAACTCAGATATCCTAAAAACTCCAAAGAATAATCATAACATGCAAAGTGTAAATAATGAAGCTTCAAGTGTGGCATAACACAGTTTAGGCAGTGTTGGTATAATGCCCCCCAGTAAAGAAAAAGATATAGGTTTGCGCAGCACAGTGCCACGCCTCTCTATTTTAGACCAACCTAGTAAAAATTCTCCTTCCCAACTCGCCTAAAGAGGGGTCATAACCCCAAAAGCACTTACCATAGAAAAAAATGCCTGAAAGCTTCCCCGCAATGGTGGTAGGGGATATATTCTTGTCAATGTTGCTCAGAATAAAACGCAGAATGTCATCGATACGTAGTAAATAGCCTACTTGATCGTTGTTACGACAAGCCGCACCTGACTTGAGAAACTCCGCCCAAGATCAATCGTTTGTTAAAGCGCTACTACTCACCCGTAGCAACCCAGCATAATTCTCTGCAACAATTTAAGCAGACTTCTCTCTTTTGCCTTTACCATTCACCAGATCCACTACAGTTTTGTTGTTGACATGAAAAGCACGGATTTGTTTGCCAAAAACTTGCTCAAAACTGTCAAAGCTACGATCAGGGGAAAGAATTCAAAGAATGCAATACTGCGATTCTCAACAATGCACTTATGAGGCCATGGTTCCACGTATCATTTTCCATCCCAAAACAGCCCAAAACCTTAGCTCCTGACGCATCAGAATTTTTTTTACCGACCATACAAAGCGTTCGTCCAGAGGCCTGATAGGAACACCGTTGAAAACTTTTAAGGAACATAATCCAAACCTCGAAATCGAATCTCATTGACAAAGACACTCTAACCCTGTGATGAGGTAAGGAAAAACCAGCCATAGCAAAGCCCAACCTCCGACAGAAGGATCTCCCCGCCTTTACTACCCTGCAAGCAAAGTTTAGGTGCCCTAGTAACCGCTGCATTTCAAATAGAGTGAGTGTCGGTGACAACCTAGCATGTTTCAACAAATTCATAATTTCCTGCACTTTAGTAACTGGCAACCTGGTCTCCATTTTCACTGTAACCATCTCAATACCAAGAAATATGAGGCATGTAGCAGATCCCACTGTCTTCTCTATAGCCAGAGGCACGCCTAACTCTTGCATTAAAGATTGAAAGAAATGGAGTGCCTTGTCGCACTGTTGTGATCCTTTTGATTCAATAAAAAAGAAAATCATCCAGATAATGTGACACTTGGGAATGACCTGATCTGAAGGAGAAAATCCATTGCAAAAAAGAGCTAAAGTCTACGACATCTGACTGGAAGTAACCTAAAAGCAGGTTTAACATCACATTTTGCTAACTCCGCTCCTGAGCCAGTCTTTTTCACCAGATCAAGAGCTACATCCACTAAAGCAAACTGAAGCACAGTGTCTACCTCGGCCATAAAATCATTCACCGACAAACCTTGGTGCCAGGATAAATGTTGTATCATGCGAAATTTTCCCCGAGCCCAAAGGCGAAATGATAAGATTGGGAAGAGGCCAAGAAAGGAAGGGGCCAGCCATCCTACCCTCAGCAATTTCAGAGTGTAATTTATGAGTAATAACCTGTGGGAATTGTTTTGCAGATTTCATGTTTTGGGCAAACCTGCAGATACTAGGACCCTGATAACCGAGCTTAAAACCTTCTTAAAAATACCCACTACAACTTCAAAGCTTTTTCCCCGTGAGGATAAAAAATTGAAGCCACAAACAGAGCTTGGGGATATCAATTGGTGGAACTGCTTTTGAAGTAAGGCTGGAATGGAGCGCCCCTCCCTCTACCTTGACTGGTAGGGAAACCGGATGCTTGTTAGCTAAACATTGCAAAAATGGCGTGTTTGCCACCACATTTGGAACATTCATGCCTATATTTGCATGTATTCTTCTGGCAGAAACCTCTGTTAAAAGTCCAGCAGGCTCCTGTAGTGAAAGTTTGAGATTTTTGCCCAAGTGCCCACCCCTCCCGGGGTATATCTGTTAAGAAAGGGCCGGGGAGCAATAGCAAGCCCACTAGCAGTAAACATCATAGGGGGAGGTCTCTGGAAGATAAATCCATTGCACCCATAATTCGTAATCCACCTCACCCCAAGGCTTCTCGGGAACGAGGACTGGACGGGCTCAGAACTCTTCGTCATAATGTAGCCAGGCAAAAAACCTCCAAATTCTGACTGAGCCTTTCTAATTGTATCCAAGTATTTGAAAATTGAAACCGAACGGTCTAATCATATACAGTAAACACTTGCAAAATCAGAAAGGCCGAGGTCCAAGAGTCAATATTAGTGGGAACCCTGGTTCTTCTACCTAGCTCCCAAGCCCCCTCCCTAGAGCCTTCTTTGGATTGGATCTCCCTGTGCAGTAACTTGAAAACATCCACAAACTCTGCATCCTAAATTTGGTCTTTGGTATGCTTGTTAAGAAGTGAACCCAAGGGCATCGACAGCCCCATATAGGGAAACGTTTTAAGACCTATGACTTTGTCCCTACCATCCTTTTCACCTAGTGAATTTGTGTCAGACAGCACCTATTTGTCTTGAACTATATCAAGCTTAGGCAAAACTACATTCTGTAACATTGAAGGCGACTCGCAACGGCAACAAACCGTAGCCTCTGCAGCCTTACCGACAACTCCGTCTGCTTTACGTTTCCTGGAAACTGTCTTATAATGAATATCATTCAGTGGCTCACCTGCTTGACAGGGCTTGTCCAGTGTTGAAAGCTTATTCTTGCTGGCGCCGTCAGATGCCCTGGAAATTCACTCAAAATCCTTCCAGCTCCTTTCAGATTCTTTCATCTGCAAAATATTAGCTCGAGAAATCTTGTTAGTAATCCCCCCCTGTTTGGAGAGAAAAAGGCTATTAGACAAATCATCATCGCTAGCAAGCTCACCCTCTTCCAAACAGATAATTCATCGTCACCATTAGGATGAACCCCTGACGAGCCCCACTGCAGGATGGTTGGGCTCCATCGCCCCCACCACCATCAAGTGTCTCCAGTTCACCGCTTTTTTGAACTGTGTAATTTTGTGGTTGGACGAAGGCATTAGAAAAAACCTGCTCCGTGATTTTCCTTTTGCTGATGAGGAAATGAACAGGACGCTTGATACCTGTGATGCCCTTTTGCAGACTTGTCTTATCGTTGGCCTGCAAGACACTAGAACTCGCAGACATGGGGACTCACATTAGCTCAGATGAAGTAGCAATTTTCCTACCCTCTTCGCTAACCCACATCCATTGTCCCTGCCCTTTATGCTCACTATTATCCCTGACTGAAAAAATCACTGACGCTGGAACCTCAAAGCCTAAAAAGAGAAAATAATATAGGAATATCATGTTTAGTAGTTGAACTTAAGCAAGCAGTATCCTGAATAACATCAACATAACCATATATTAAATCCTCACGGGTGGCGCCATTACCCCATTTCCTGCCAAAAGCACATCCTGACAAAGCCTGACCCAGCACCCCTGTGACCAATAAATCCATCCTACCCTGCATAACAAAGCAGCCCAAAAGACTCCCTAACGTCCGCAAGGACTCAGCCATAATTTAAAATAAACAAACAACAAAAAACGCTACCAAAACCACCAAAGACGGCACCAAAAACAAGGCGCTCCGCAATAATTCATATTCCTTGCTGTCAAACATGACCACTGCACAATAGCCGTAAATCCCATCCCTACACCCCATCATAAATTACAAATATTTAATTACATGTCATAGGGCCAATTTTATTATCACTGTGTCAGTTATTCCCTCACAAGCTTCTTAGAAACCCAAATAAGCACGCTATATAACAGTTTTTATCACTCACACTAAAAATTCTAAAGGCTCATAATAAACAAAAACCAGGAACATAAGAATTGGTTCATCTACAGTCATTTGTAAAGCATTTTATCCTAATGTTAAAATTCTCTCACTAACTTCTGCACAAACGCTATATAACCACTAGATGGCACAGACACTCTTCTTAGCACATTAAACCCCTATTTTTTTACATGAACTAACTCAAGCTAAAATAAACCATTAAGAACGCTAAATACATCAATTTAAATCACAATAAAGGCAAGCTTTGAGCCCCCAAATGGCACAAAAAAGGCCGCGCTGCCGCCTACCTTGCTCTAGGACCCCCAACTGGCACTAATTAGAACGCGGCGTTTGAAACCGCCGCGTTCTAAAGCAGGCGCCTCACCTGCGCACGCTCGCTCTGGGCAATTCCATGCCCGAAGCTGCCCGGGGGTGGACATTCTTCGAATGCCACCCCCAAGCCCCCCATTTTCTAACAGTAATAGTGAACAATTAAAAAAAAAAAAAAAAACAGAGGGAACTACATTTCCCATCATCCCACCAGCATTGCGTAGTCCTTCATCCTATTGGACTATGTTGGCCCCCAGCGTTCGTCGGAGCCACACTGCACTTAAGACGCATGCCTTGTGGCGCCCGTCACACACGGAAGTTAGCGTGCTGTTACAACGCGCCTCTTCCTGCTGGCTCCGTATTGGTCACACTGCAATTAGTGGTAATGAGAGACGGCCAGCCCGGGAGATATAAACATGCTCTCCACCCAACTACAATGCCACAAGTCGGGTTGAGCAGGAGCCAAGTGGGTGCATGTGTGGGTAGGGACCCTTGACGAAGTAAATGGTTTCTTATTTTCTTGGGGATTTGACTTAAGGAACTACTGGCAGTAAGAAGCAGATACTGATTAGATGTCTTCACTTTTACTCTTTACTACCTAACTACTTTAGGGTTTGACTACAGGGCCACTCATTTGACCTCCTGCCCCCGTGGGGTCATATGTTCCCAAACTTTGGGTGAGCCAATATGAGAAACAAATCCGTTTTTTTTATGGCATTTCCCTATATGCATGTATGCAAGTGAGAGCCCTGCCTCCCGTGTAAATGTCGGATGTTTAAAGCAACATATACCTTGGGCACAAAACTATGAAATATAAATATAGCATAGTATGTTATCACGTATGAATTCACCTCCTAAATATTGTTTGAGGTGAGTGTGCATGCACCAGTAAGGCACACGTTGCAGTGATCTGCAAGTGAATGCTTACGTTGAGTTGCATGGAATAAACTTGGAACAGTCACTACACACAATAGTAACGTGCATGAGAAGTTGTGCATTCCACATTTTAAACAGCCATGCAATGGCACATGATAAAGGCACAGCACCATATGCGGAGCCAAGAAATATATACACAATCTGAAATTAGATTCTGTTTTACCGGTCGCACCAAGAGTGATAAGTATAATCTGCCCAGGCAACCTCTCATTCACACAATGAAAACAATAAAAACAAACAACATTCTGAGTAAAGTTCTACATTAATGTCAAGTTTGCTGTAAATCAGTGCATACATTTTTGCTGAATCCATCAGCAAAGCTTCCTATGAAAACAAAATTGAGAAAAACGGCTTTTTAACCTCTGTATGAAACTACAGAAAAATAGGTATGCAGGACCTTGGCCGCATTCGCTAAGCGAATGCCAAATTTAGTGCAGATCAATCCATGAAGGCCAAAGTTATAGGCAAATTAACACATGCTCAATGAAAATTGTGGCTACACTAGAGCTATACTGTGGTGACTATATAAAAGAGAGGAGTGGGGCATGTGTATTTAGTCCTACAATTTGAATAACTTACTCCACAAGAAGACTGCTCCTTCTGCCAGACAAAGTCATATAATAATTAATTAGCTAATGTCCTGAACAATACTCTTTTTCTTTACAAAATAAGCAAACAGAACTTGTTGTTGCTTGGTTAAGCAAACTGTTACACTAGATTAGAAAGCATGTTCTCCATGTCCTTGAAAATAAAGATTCATTCTCCTAGAGGAGGTTGGCCTTACAGCCATATAACACCCATAAAATATTAAAATTAGCAATTCATATACTGACCATACAAGGATCCGTTTTTTTATTTTTATTTTTTACATTATCTTTCTGGTCAACGTTATGATATACTTTTCCTTTAACTCCTTTAAAGCACAAGCTTATTGAACACCCATCCATCAATCCAATGCTTCAACCAAATGAATCCATTACTCCACTTATTCTGTTCTTTCATCAGGTACTCTGTTGACTGCTCTGCAGTGGGAGAAGATGACTCTACTCCTTGCTTTGTGGCTTCACCTGTGGATCTTCTCTTCTGCTGTTGCTGATGCCACCCCATCACCAGGCTGCCAGCTCACGTCACCCAACATTCAGGTTTACTACAAGGAAGGGGATATTATGTTTGGGGGACTCGCTCCAGTTCATCAAAGCATTGTTCCTTCTACATCGTCCACCCTCTTCACTGAACCACCTGGTGATAGGCGCTGTGTAGGGTAAATGTCTGTGATTTCCAACATATCTGCCTTTTCTATGCAGTGTGCTGCCATTTTACATCTCTACACCAAACAGCAAAGACAATAACCACATTTATGTGCCCTTAAGTGGTATCTCAGGAAAAACAATAGTTCAATAGGACATTAAACAATACAAAAGAACAATATGTCTCCATTAATTCAAGACACATTGCGAAGTACTCATGACAAGGCAGAAATATATTATGAAAAAAGGAAAAGCAGGCAGTAAATACTGTATAACAATTTATTCAGTATTTGTGTTATATCATTTGTGCATTGATAAGTGATATGAGAGGAAACCATGCAGCACACACAAAAGACATATGAATCCTTTTTGGGTTTCGCCTGCACAGAGCTTGTGCTGTGCTTGTGAAATCTATTGTTAATATATATCTTAAAAGGGGCTTACATCCTGCCCCCTTTTTATAGGTTCCTGGGCTTGACACTTACTTTTCTTCCATTTCTATTAGCTGTAGCATACTAGTCCCTGTTCTTTCTCGTGTGTTTGCTCTTATCAGTGTCCCGAGGCCCAAGTACTGTTTACATCTGCTTTTGAAGCTGATATATTTCTTTTAATTTTAAAGCGTTTAGTCTACTGCTACTAAACCCCAAGGGCTGCCAGAGCACTTTACAAAAATTGATGTAATATAGCAGCAGTAAACCTTTGCTTATGTAGATGGCAAAGTCCTCAGTCAGCAGTGGGCTCCTGAGCGGCCTGGGTGCCTTCCTGGTTGCCTAGCAACCTCCCTCGATGGAGCAGGTCTGCTCATGGCTTCCCCAGGCCAGGAATCCCAAAGTATCTCTATAGAAGCTGATTCCCAGCCCCGCCTGATGCTAAGCACTTTGCTACTCACCAACGCGGGCTCCATTTGCGAGGTCTGCCAACAGCCAGATCAACGCTCCTGGAGTCCGGGTGTCCTACTCCAGGGTTGCGTGGCCGGATCTTGTTTTTTAAAGCTGAGAATGTCACACAAGTGGATTGTTGAGGAAACCATCTTAATAGCGACCCTCTGGAGAGCTATAAATGATGCCCATGCCAATTAGGTCTCAGTGAACGCGACTCATAATCATATCACCCATCGCCCAATCAGTGCTCGGAAAACATCAGTTAAGTATGTAATGCACAGACTGCCCTGTTGACAGCATGCTGTCAGCTGCTGGTGCTGAGAAGCAAGTGTTTCCAGCGCAGTTCCAAGTTTAGCCTTGTAATGAAGTGCAGTGTGAGCTCAATGCCGCATGTTTTACCCCTCTGGGGCTTGTGGTGCCATCCGTGAGGCAGATTTGGGAAGGCAGTATCCCGGGATTTGGAAGCTGAATGAGTAAACATAGGGAAATACAGAAATTTATACATAGAATTACAGAAAGTTATAAAAACGCTTGTGTATTTTTCCTTTCCTTCAAATTTCATCTCTACTACGCAGATCTTTCATCCAAAATAACTACTCCTTTTGTAAAGAATGCTGAATGATTGTATATCGGTGCTTGACCTGTTACTTCTCCATAGTGGTGGCTGTGCTTCCCGAGAACTTGTGTGTGGCTAGATGGCCATAGACTGCTCAAGTCTGCACAAGAGTACAGTAGTCATTGTCAGGAGGTATTTAGAGACACAAAATATGCAATTCCTACACAAATTCTGTCAATAAGGTATTTTTATACATGCCACATTTTTATTTGGGTCTTAAGAGCTTAGAATCTTTATAATCTCACCTCTGTCTCAGAAAATGCACACACTCGGGGTAGACGAGGGCTCGTAGCTAAAGTGACGACCATGAATTCAGATGACCGGAATTGGTTCACACATCCAACCTCATTTTAAAATGGATTTAGATCAAGCCATCTTCCATCATAGAGGTGATCTGCAATAACTCTACATCACCATCGTCTGATTTCTTACTTTCCGGTGCCCAATCTGACCTTTGTGGTGTTGCTTCAAAGTCCAATGTTTTTGTGAGTTCACTCTTTGTCTTTCCTACGCCATGTGGTTATTTCTTCTAACGCGACTTGCTGTTCCACCCTAGCCTGCTCTAATGTTGGCTTATCAGAGTTAGATGTCTCTTCCCTCACAATTCTTTTATTGTTCTTGCCTCAGCCCATTGTAATGTTGTCCCTTATTCTCCTACACTGTCTCGCAGACAGTATGGTATTATTATTTTCATTACATCTATCGGTATGCATGCACACCTTTTGCATGTCACACCCTTACCTTCTGGCATTCAGGAACCCCTGTTCAAATATTAGTTTCTCATATCAGTTTTACACCTGCTCACCAAGCTTAAACATACAACAACAACAAAAATATTAACAATAACATAGGTGAAACCTAATGCATTTACCAATGCTTGTTGCTATTATTACAGTTTGGGGAAAGGATTCTAAACACGTCCATTGTCGGTGGTGCTTCGACCTCTGGCAATATGAGGTCATCATCAGGACGAGGCATGAGCACCCAGTATCTGGGATGAAGGTTGGGTGGGAATCAATCCCAGAACAAGTATGGCCTGCAGCATAATGAAGGAATAAATCCTAGGGCATCCTGGAGTGCCCCTGTAGAAGGGGACAAGCGGTCCTACTTCACTTCAATTGAGCCAACCAGCTAGATTGGAAGGTGGCTTCCAAAGTGGTCCGGTATAAGATAGGCCAACTCGCGACCAATACAATTTGGCGAACAAGAGTCTGCAATGGAGCAGAATGGCATGCAGATACCGCTGTAATCCAGGCGTGCATCAGGCTGTGTCACATCAGCATGCAGTGTTGTATGGATCACCAACAAAAATAATAAACATATGTACAAGGTGTTAGACCGACAGAATGATTACTGCATTAGGAGAGTAATCGCCCAACACCAACATAACGTCTTCTGCTAGAGATAAATACATTATGAAAAACTCAACTGGCCCAAATCGCATTTGTTAAGTCTCATTTTATATGTTTTAAGACAGCAGGCATTAAATTGTTGCCAACATCATAGAAAGGTATCTAAGGAGATGGTAAAATCATCACAGTAAGCTTGACAAGCATGGGTTGTTCAATGCTACCATTTAATTGGAATCGACTATCAAACCAAGCACTTTGTGGGTGTTTGGCATGAGGTTGGAGACAAGATGAACTAAACTCTCTGGATTTTGAATGCAAAGTTATGCTTTGAAAATTCAGGGGCAGATTTACTAACATTCCAAGTAGCTCAGCAAGGGAACTTGCTGCACTGCGTTGCATGAAAGGCATACATCAGAAATGTGCCATATTTACAAAGATATGGTGCATTTCTGCTGCATTCTTGTGCTGGCAGTCTGTGTACAGCCTAGCGTCAATGCAGGCACCCTTGCACCATGGTGCAAAGGTTCCTGCATTACGAGCAGGATTGTTTTTGTGCAGGAAGGGACACCTTCCTTCACAAAAACAATTCTTAAAGGCATTTAAGTTTTTTTGTGTGTGAGTCGCAAAGCATCACGTATAGAAAAAGAAAGTAACAAGGAGAAATAAAGATATTTCTTCTCTTTATGCCTGGGTGTGGGAAGCAGGACATTTTGATGTAGTCCCAGGTTTACAACTCTTCGTAAGTCTGGGAATGCACCAGAACTCATGGATGGACGTGTGGGAACACCCACACTGCACCCATGGAATTGGCTGCCTTACGTTACCTTGGATTTACTAAACCGTGCAAAGCCATGCACGGTGGCTTTGCATGGCTTAGTAAATACTGGTTAAGTGCCTCCGTTGCCTTGCATCGGTTTGCGTGATGCAAAATCTGGCCCCAAGAGTCAGTTTATATTTTATATTAAGTTGCTACTGTCTTTCAACAATTCTTGGATTTTTATGTCAGTTTAATTTTCATTATTTTACATGGAGTTTCATTTATCTACAATAACAAAGAAAAGACAATGGGCCTGGCTTTTCTATATTGCATGCACATACCGACAACGGGATAAACAGGAACGTGTGCACAGAGAGCATACTCGAAGGTTACACAGTCCTTACCCCCCTGGATCTTGCAGCATGGGATGGCAAATTTTGTGAAAAAAAAAAGAAACCCAAAATTTGCGGTGTTTTTGTGGCAGGCAGAAAATGTGCCTGCCTTATAAATACAACTCAGTGTTTGGTATGTTACTCCTGGACACTCTTCCATGTCACTGTCTGTGACCTGGCAGAGACCCCAGCAGCACTGAGAGGCTGTCTTGTGCCAGAGTGTCTGAAAACACTGCTCTCTCTGGCATGAGGGCACAAGATACTCGTGGGGGGTCATGGCAGGAGACAAATGTGTGTTCTTGCGATGGTGGATGTGATGGAGGCAGGGGAGTGGTGGTTCTTGCACAAGAGTCTAGGGAGAGAGGAGTACAGGATGGGGTTGGGGGATTAGAGTAGTGAAGGGCTGATAACAGGTGGACATCAGAGGAACTTACCCCCTCTGCTGCCAGCAGGCCTGTTGTTCACACTGCCTTTATGTGCTCTGTGTGCTTGCTGAACCAATACAATTTTTAGGTCGAGCCTAGGCAGCTCATGCGCTGCTCTGCGATGTATGCTGTATCTAGAATAAGGACTTGGAGTAGCGCAATTGGTTCCTCTTTCTGTTCTTCGTAAATGCTGACTTGATTGGTTAAATAGCTTAATAGTCCCTCCTTATGGGCTTTTGTAACCACCCATAGGGATTTCCCCTGTTACGTGGGCTCTTCCTTTTACAGTAATTTAGGATACTCTGTGAGCACTATTTCTTTTTTTGTGGCTTGCCAGCTGCTTGAACAACAATGCGTTTTGTGCTTATTTTCTCTTGTTTATTTTTTGTGGCTTTTTTTCTGTTTGCACTAGCACTCCGTTGCCAGCGCGGCACCTTCACCTGTCTCCGCAACCCGCCCCACCACTCCTCCCAGGTCGCTGCTTGCCCGTTGAAGATGCAGATTAAAAAGGCATGTAAATGGGAAGGCACAGGGCTAAAATATAATATTCCATAGCACTGACACCAGAGTACATGTAAAGCAATGTCCTGGCGCAGTCGCAGCCGAACCCTGGCTGTGCAGACACTGGCATCTCCAGATGTAAACACAAGGAGGGAGGACCCGGCGACCTGCTGCTGTACGCAGAATTTTCCATAGCAGCAGCTTCCCACTTCCTCCTCCGTCCCTCTCTCCCGTCCTTCTCAGCCCTACTCCTTCTCCTTGGTATCCAATGAGAGTGTAGGGTTGTACAGCTCCGGATTAGTCTGTCTCCTCAAACACGTATCGTTCTTGCTTGAGTCCATGTTCCACATCTATTCTATGTAAAAGAGAAGGAGTGCAGACATTTAAATTGAGTCAATCCGGATCCAGTGCTGTAGCTGATTCTCTGGTCTCATCGGTAGTTTCACCATTGTATGTCCGCCTGACAGTACTAAAAGCGTCTTCTCTGGTCCTGTTTGTAACTCATTTTTTCTAAGTCTTCCAGTCAATGCTGCTAGCTGCTTCTCTGGACTTGTCCATAATTCTTCCATTCTAAGTCCCCTAGGCAGTGCTGCAGCTGCTTCTCTAGTCCCAGTGGTAATTCTTCATTCTAAGTCCTCTAGACAGTGCTGCTAGCTGCTTCTCTGGTCTCGTCAGTAACTCCTCCATTCTAATTACCCATTCTTAGTTCTCTAGGCAGAGCTGAAAATGAGTCTCTGTTCCCAATCTTAACTCCTCATTCTTAGTCCTCTAGGCAGTGCTGCTAGCTGCTTCTCTGATCCCAGTGGAAATTCCTCATTCTTAGTCCTCTAGACAGTGCTGCAGCTGCTTCTCTGGTCCCGTTGGTAATTCCTCATTATAAGTCCTCTAAACAGTTCTGCTAGCTGCTTTACTGTTCCCATCGGTAATTCCTAATTCTAAGTCCTCTAGGCAGGGCTGCTAGCTGCTTCTCTGTCCCAGTGGTAATTCCTCATTCTAAGTCCTCTAGACAGGGCTGCTAACTGCTACTTTGGTCCCATCAGTAATTCCTCTTTCTAAGTCCTCTAGGCAGTGCTGCTAGCTGCTTCTCTGGTCCCGTCAGTAATTCCTCATTCCAAGTACTCTAGGCAGTGCTGCTAGCTGCTTCACTAGTCCCAGTGGTAATCCTCATTCTAAGTCCTCTAGACAGTGCTGCTAGCTGCTACTCTGGTCCCGTCTGTAATTCCTCATTCTAAGTCTTCCAGACAGTGCTGCTAGTTGCTACTCCGGTCCCGTCAGTAATTTCTCATTCTAAGTCTTCCAGACAATGCTGCTAGCTGCTGCTCTGGTCCCATCAGTAGTTCCTCATTCTAAGTCCTCTAGGCAGGGATGCTAGCTGCTTCTCTGGTCCCAGTGGTAATCCTCATTCTAAGTCTTCTAGACAGTGCTGCTAGCTGCTACTCTGGTCCAGTCGGTAATTCCTCATTCTAAGTCTTCCAGACAGTGCTACTAGTTGCTACTCCGGTCCCGTCAGTAATTTATCATTCTAAGTCTTGCAGAAAATGATGCTAGCTGCTGCTCTGTTCCCATCGGTAATTCCTAATTCTAAGTCGTCTAAGCTGGGCTGCTAGCTGCTTCTCTGTCCGAGTGGTAATTCCTCATTCTAAGTCCTCTAGACAGTGCTGCTAACTGCTATTTTGGTCCCATCTGTAATTCCTCATTCTCTAGACAGTACTGCAGCTGCTTCTCTGGTCCCAATAGTAATTCTCCATTTAAGTACTCTAGACAGTGTTGCAGCTGCTTCTCAGTTCCCGAGTGGTAATTCCTCTTTCTTAGTCCTCTATGCAGTGCTGCTAGCTGCTTCTCTGGTCCTGTTGGTAATTCCTCATTCTAAGTCCTCTAAACAGTGCTGCTAGCTGCTTTACTGTTCCCATTGGCAATTCGTAATTCTAAGTTCTCTAGGCAGGGCTGCTAGCTGCTTCGCTGTCCCAGTGGTAATTCCTCATTCTAAGTTCTCTAGACAGTGCTGCTAACTGCTATTTTGGTCCCATTGGTAATTCCTCATTCTAAGTCCTCTAGGCAGTGCTGCAGCTGGATCTCTGATCACAGTGGTAGTGCCTCATTCTTAGTCTTCTAGGCAGTGCTGTTAGTGCTTCTCTGGTCCCAGTGGTAATCCTCATTCTAAGTCTTCTAGACAGTGCTGCTAGCTGCTACTCTGGTCCCGTCGGTAATTCCTCATTCTAAGTCATCCAGACAGTGCTACTACATGCTACTCTGGTCCCGTCAGTAATTTCTAATTCTAAGTCTTCCAGACAATGCTGCTAGCTGCTGCTCTGGCCCCATCTGTAATGCCTCATTCTAAGTCCTCTAGACAGTGGTGCTAGCTGCTTCTCTGGTTCTCATCGCTAATTCCTCATTCTAAGTCCTCTAGACAGTACTGCAGCTGCTTCTCTGGTCCCATTGGTAAGTCCTCATTCTTAGTCCTCTAGGCAGTGCTGCTAGCTGCTTCTCTGGTCCTTTCAATAATTCCTCATTCTAAGTACTCTAGACAGTGCTGCTAGCTGCTTCTCTGGTCCCAGTGGAAATTCCTCATTCTTAGCCCTCTAGACAGCGCAGTAGGTGCTTCTCTGGTTCCAGTGGTAATTCCTCATTCTAAGTACTCTAGACAGTGCTGCAGCTGCTTCTCTGTCCCAGTGGTAATTCCTCATTCTAAATACCACTGGTAAGTTATGAACCCTTAAGCACAAGTGCTGAAGATGATAGCTTAACCTCAACACCACTGATAAACTGTCCGATCTTCCTCAGCAAAGTTGCAATTTTTCTGAAGAACCCAACTGGAGCTCAAAAGGTTAATAGTGTGTCTCCTCAAATAAACTGCAGGAGTGATGTCTTCAATTGCAGACCTCTGTTTGGAAGACCACCAGACAGACATCGACTACTAGGCCTATATCGTGGTGGTTGAGGTTATTGGCCACTGCTGTCATAGGGTCCTTCCTACTATGAATTTTCAAACTAGGTCAAATACTTCCTTTCTGCATTTGACTTCCAGGGTAGTGGTGGGGAGATTTTGTGGAGTACTTTGGGAGCTCTGTCCTCTGGGCCGATCTGGGCTCCTCGCTTGATGTTGACAGAGATTTTTGACTTTGGCGTCAGCAGCACCAGTCTCTCAGTACCAGCAGATGTTGATTACACATGATGCTATATTTGGAAATATAGAAGTCGAAGGTTGAGGCGAGTACTCCTGTTGGGCATAAAACCTGACTGCTCGGGATGCACAATCGAGGAGATGACCCCCGCAACCTGGTTGCCAGGGCCTTCACCAGTACTTTAGCCTCCACATTCAACAGGGAGATCGGTCTATAAGACCCGCAGTCGGTGGAGGCTTGCCCTCTTTATGTATAACAACTTTTGTTGCTGTTCTGTGGTCCACAGGCCATCTTTGCGTGCTTCCTGAAGCATCGTGAGCAGAGGCTTGGTCACAATATCAGCCATGCCTTTGTACAGCTCAACTGGCAATCTGTTGGGGCCCAGTGCTTTCCCCGACAGTAGTTCCAGCAGAGCTTGCGTCAGTTCATCCTCCGTCAGATCTACCTCCAAGATTTTGCGATCATCAGCAGTTAACTCCTAATGGGAAACACAAGGAGATGATGGATGGAGCGCTGAAACCTTTCAGACACTCACCCCCAGTCACAGATCTGGGTTGAATCCATCATCGTTCTTTAGCTCACTTCGCCACCCCAGTTCAGACACAGCTATATGCAAATCAGTCTTGACCCTGTGCCTCATGGGAACAGTCCAGCCCGAACTGCCAAGCCATGTCTTCCCTGGACCTGAAACAAGCATCCTGGGACCGGTTTCGGGCTAACAGCCCTCATCAGCCAGGCTAGCTTGAATCCAGTGGCAAAGTGAGCAAGGGACCCACGTCTGGGCATACCCTGCCAACTTAGGGTGAACAAAGCAAACACAAGGAGATGATGGACGGAGCGCTGAAACCTTTCAGACACTCACCCCCAGTCACAGATCTGGGTTGAATCCATCATCGTTCTTTAGCTCACTTCGCCACCCCGTTCAGACACAGCTATATGCAAATCAGTCTTGACCCTGTGCCTCATGGGAACAGTCCAGCCCGAACTGCCAAGCCATGTCTTCCCTGGACCGGAAACAAGCATCCTGGGACCGGTTTCGGGCTAACAGCCCTCATCAGCCAGGCTAGCTTGAATCCAGTGGCAAAGTGAGCAAGAGACCCACGTCTGGGCATACCCTGCCAACTTAGGGCGAACAAAGCAAACACAAGGAGATGATGGACGGAGCGCTGAAACCTTTCAGACACTCACCCCCAATCACAGATCTGGGTTGAATCCATCATCGTTCTTTAGCTCACTTCGCCAATTTAGGGCTAACAAAGCAAACACAGGGCCAAGACTGATTTGCATATAGCTGTGTCTGAACTGGGGTGGCAAAGTGAGCTAAAGAATGATGATGGATTCAACCCAGATCTGTGAATAGGGGTGAGTGTTTGAAAAGTTTCAGCACTCCGTCCATCATCTCCTTGTATTTGCTTTGTTCGCCCTAAGTTGACAGGGTATGCCCAGACGTGGGTCCCTTGCTCACTTTGCCACTGGATTCAAGCTAGCCTGGCTGATGAGGGCTGTTAGCCCGAAACCGGTCCCAGGATGCTTGTTTCCGGTCCAGGGAAGACATGGCTAGGCAGTTCGGGCTGGACTGTTCCCATGAGGCACAGGGCCAAGACTGATTTGCAGATAGCTGTGTCTGAACTGGGGTGGCAAAGTGAGCTAAAGAGTGATGATGGATTCAACCCAGATCTGTGACTGGGGGTGAGTGTTTGAAAAGTTTCAGCACTCCGTCCATCATCTCCTTGTGTTTGCTTTGTAACTCCTAATGGGAGACATCCTTGAGGAGGTCGACGAGTCAGCAGCCATCATTGAAGTCTTGGAGGCATAGAGGGCCTCATAGTAGGAGGCAAAGGCCTCCGCTATGGCTCCGTTTGATGTGTGCGTGATGCCTGATCTGTCTAGTATTGTCAGTACCCATGAGCATTCCTTATCCCACCTGTCCAGACATGCCAGAAGCTTACTGGCTTTATCTCCCATGTCATATAGGTGTCACTGTGTCACCAGTGCATGTTTACGTGCCAGATCCTCCGCCAAGGCCGGCAGGTCCTGTTGGCGTAGCTGCAATTGGTAACAGTGCTCGGCACCTCTCGTGACTCGGGCCACGTCCTCTAGTTCCTCTATTTCCTTTACTATGGAACAGCACTGCAGTCTTGTTTCTTTCTTCTTCCCCCGTGTGAGCACCTGAGCCCCCCTCTGACTACTGTCTTGAATGCCTCACACGGTGCTGATGTGTCCGAGCCCTGATTTTCTTTGAAGTATGTTGGCACATCCACGCAGTTTGTCCCATGCTTTTCCATCCCGCAGTACCAAGTGTCTAGTCTATGGGTCATTTGAAACTCCCTAGCCGGGCCCACCTCCTGGACCTCCCGAGGGGAATGGTCCAAAATACCTCTAGCATGATGTAGCGCCAACCTGAACCTGTATGCCAGAGCCTGGAGCATGAAAATATGGTCTGTTTGGGAGAAACTACAGTGCGAGGGAGAAAAGTAAGTGTAGCGTAGTTTCTGAGGATTATATTCCCTCTACTGGTCCGCCAGTCCCAGTGCAGGTACAAATTAAGGCAATGGCCACCATCTTAACAGCACCACCCGCTCTGTCAGTCTCAGCGTCCATGACTGTGTTTATATCTCCTCCCATGACTAGGATCCCAGATGGCAATGTCAGTAGCAAATCTCCCAGGTCCGGGAAAGTCGTCCCATGAAGCCGTAGTGGGACATATACTGAGCAAAGGTTTAGTATGACACCCTCCCAAATCTCCGACAATGCCATGAATCGGCCATGGGCATCGTGCCACACTTGATGAAGTGTAAAAGGCAGCGATCGCTTAATAAGGATCCCAACTCCTCTAGAGTCAGTTGTGTACCTGGCATGAGCCTGCAATGTAAACCTGTCTAAGGCTCTGACCTATTTACCCCTTGAGTGTGTCTTCTCTAGCATCACTATGTCGGGCCATGTCATCTCAGGTGTTGCAGGACCAGTGTGCATCTTATCTTGCTAGCTAGACCGTTTAATTTCCAGGACCAGATGGTCAAATTACGTGTGGCATTGCGTGTCCCCGAAATAGTAACCATCTGGGAATTTAATTCTTTATTGACCTAGCTGGTGGACCGTGCCCTCTTTATGTACCAACCTATAGTGAAACCCCTGTCTCTCCCCTCTATCCTCGCTAAAGTGTATGTCGTATGATACTAAAACTGCTGTAAACAATAACCAGTAAATGAATACCCAAAACTCCCTGCTCCCTGCTACCCTGCATTGTGAGTTCCGAACTACCCACTCCCTAAACTTGCAGACCGCCTGTTGCTCTTTAGTGAACATCTAGTAACTGGGGTAGGCCATAGCCGCCTAATTGGTGATGGTTCGGATAGGGATAGTGATTATGCTGTAACATCCCCAATGCAACAAAAACTTCCCAATACTGCGCCAGTGCTGTGGCAGTCCTTCCCATATTCGTTGATTTCCTGTCTACCACCCCTCCCGTCCGCCCCCCAACATGAACATCAAGGTAGGCATATCCCAGTGCCAGCTCGCTGGTACTCACGACTCTGCAAAGGGGGTCACCGCAGATGCTGCGCATGTCTCCTGTGAAGAGGGCTGTGATCTCTTATGTCCTGCTGAGGGGGAAGTTCTCAGCTCCCTGGGCCAGTTTATGGTCATCATTCGCTGCCCTGCCAGCCACTGGACAACCCTCAAGCCAGTCCCATGCCTCCTTGGGCATGGCAAAGTGCCAAGTCTTTCCCTCAGCAATTACTTTTAGCTTGGTGGAGAAAAGCATCATGTACTTGACTTCTTTGGCCTGCAATGCCTTTTTAACTTCATCAAAGTTTTCGCTGCAGCTGCAGGGTAAAGTCCGGGAACAAGCAGATCACAGCATTTCCCAAGTGTAGATCACCCTGCGATTGAGCAGTCTGCAATATTGCATCTCTGTCCTGTCGTGTAGTTCCTATAGTACCCCTGCAGGACCTGCGCATTTGGATAACATAAACCGTGGGCTTGGTGTTAGACTGACTCTGTGCACCCCCACCGCATATGTTAGAGCCGGATTTGCATTAGCTAGCTCACAGTGCCACTAGACTCTCCTCTTCTAGGGGAGAGATTAGTTTCTGGCAACCTTAGATCATGACAACCCTAATTCCTCAGAATCGTGAAAACAATGTACTACCTTTCGCTCATTCACTCGTACTTACTTACTCGGTTTGTCTCAGAGAGGTACACATAATAAACAGTCTGGGCGTTTCAATAAGTATTTATTGAACAGTTGTTATTCTAGTGTAAAATATATGTGCTGCAGCAACCAGCAGACAATAGCAGAGATATATTATCAGCAGTACGATCAAAGTGAAAGGATAGAACAGTTCTACCATATTGCAATAATCATGAATACATACATGAGTATAAAATGCATTATGAAAGTGCGCGTACTCCTACGATGCCTAACTAGATGTACCTGAGTGTACCTAGCATTTGTGTAGGTCTAAAAGCCTAAGAGCCAAGAATCCCTCTAGGATTTAGTCGAACCCCCATACCTGAATAGAGAGAGTGTGGGACCCCATCCTGGTCTCGAGTTGGACACCCCGCAAGGGCTGAGTTAGACCGCTGTCAGCTGGAGTGACTGCATGCAGGAGCCTCAGCGTCTCTGGTCAGTGTGTCAGCATGGAAGTCTCAGTTCCGTCTGTCTTACCGGGGCAAGATGTGGTGTATTTATACCCTAAAGAGTCTCGTTCCTCAGTATGGTTTGTATTGGTCTGTTGTTAGACATGAGGAAGACGTCAGGGGTGAACTTTGTATATACATATTATGGAGGTGGTGTATTCCTAGAAAGTCATGCATAATTTATGAGTACAGTGTGGGCCTGTGTTTGGGAAAAACCCTGCTGCATTCAAAACCACAGGCTAGATAACGTTCAGCCCTCAGAGCTCATTGTGAACTAGCGGGGACCAATGTAGGTGAAAGATCATGCCTATATAAGGAATCATGACTATAATAGGACATGTACAGTTATGACCGTAATAGGGCATATGCGGCTATGACCATAATAGGGCAAGTATGAATATGACCATATTAGGGCAAACGCGAGTACGTCTATTTTAGGGCATGAATGAACGGGTCTACATTAGGTGCCTCTATACGGGACATAACACCCACTCCTCTTCCGAATCGGATGACAATGACCATACTTAAAATCTGGACAATTTAAAATATTTTTAAAAGCAAGTAAAAACATGATTTTTTAAAAATTGCTAAAAAGGTGTTATAAAAGAAAAATGTTAAAATTCAGCTATTTCCAGTTGCCACTTGAAAAAAGTCAATATTGTCTCCCTATAAAAGTTGCATTACCATAAGCAGGAGAAGGCCATGCTTTTCTCAAGCGAAAGTGTCAATTTAGGAAATGTTCCAAGATTTGTTCTTTTATTTATAAAACGAGTGAAGAAGCCGAATTCTTTCCCAGGACACGATGAGCCAATTCGAGATTAAGCGTCCTGGCTGGGAAGCACAATATTATGTTAGCTACTGCAGACGACAAATCCAACGCTTCACAGAGAACGTAAATCGCACACAGATGGAATTCGGCACTGCCAACAGTCGTTGCTGCGGCAGCTTGTACGGCAGTTGTTACCTGGGTGCCTGTGGAGGAGCCACCTAACCCAGCAGGAGCAAACAGCACCTGTGGATTCTCAAGGAATGCGTTCATCAGAATTGGAAGACGCAGTGGACAACGCAGAGCATGGGCCTTTAGGGGGTCCAGCATAGCATCCAGGTCCAGTGGCGTATCTGATGGAAACGTTAGACATAGATCCAACGTGCATTCTTCTCCGCAGAACAGGCATTGAAGAACAGGTAAGATGCAGTCCACCCAGACTGGTCTAAATGATAGAAACCAAGAGGCGTTCAGTTCTCTTAGGCAAGGTATGCCCATAAGCTGCACCATGCGTTCACGATATTTCCGTTCCATGAGCGTGTTCGCCATTTCCTCGAAATGGGGCCGTCCATTGCGTAGCAGTAATATTACAATCAGGACTCCTGCAATTAGGAACAGGATAAGCGGGAGACCTCCAAAGACGCTTCCCAATACGGAGTGTATAAAATTTGGGATTACTCCGAGGACTGTCTGAAAGGTGCTTAATAGTCCTGACCCTATGGTCTTAAATAGGTGTACAATACCGCTCGTATCAGACATGTTAAAGATACGACCCACCATTTCTGCGAAATGAAAGGGGCAGTTTGTACGTGTAAGCGCTTGTATCTCAGTCGAGGTCCTTGCAACTTGAAGTTCCAAGAATTCTCGAGCGGAGGTTAAGGGCACGGGTTGCTGTAAAAGCATGGCTTTCAGTCTGCTCAAAGTATTAATTTGTATAAAGGAAACATTCAACGAAGGCCATAACGGCGCCTACCTGACTGTGTTCAGTGGCAGAAACAATACTTGCATACAGCAAGTAACCCTGGAGTTAACAGTGACCAGATAGGCGACGCCCGGAAGCATCCCACAGCAACCTTGATCATTTAGCATTAAGTAACTCCCATTCGAGAGCAGCTGGAAAACCGGCGTGATCATGGCTGCTGGGGTCCCTGACATGTGACAAGATAAGTTTGCTACCGAACCACTACATGCTCCGTGAAGAGAAATATCCTGACACATGAGAGAACCGCTCAAAGCGTTCTTACAGTTTGTACCACTCAGATACACTTCTCGATCCCCATTCCATCATCGATATCTATATGGTAACTCCCAAGTTTCCTTAATGTATCCCTTACCCATCTTTTCATATTTGCCTGCCTGCCTGCCTTTGCTCAAGGCAATATTGAAACTGAAACGTAGTGACCGGCAGAGTGATTTGGTCATGAATTAGCCATTCGGTTGATGGTGATTCGGCTACAGTGAATGGTAACCTTTCCAGTTTCTCAATACGCAGCATTGTATATTTGGCTCCCCTCTGTGCCATTTCTGTCTGTTTATCTGTTAGATTGTATTCTGAAAACAGAGACGTGGTGTTTATAAAACGCCAGGGCACATAGCCTGCACGTAAAGATTGCAGCGTCCAGCTTAACATCATAATAGAACGTAGCTGAGATTGCCCGTGTTGTAACAAGGCCAAATCTTGTTCTAATATGTCGATTGCCGAAGACACAATATTGCCTAAGGTGTAAATCCTGGAGGTCAAAGTTGTTAACCCATTATCCACTACAGCTAATGCCTTCTCTAAGTTAATACGGTCTATTTCCCGTATTCTTTCTGCGGCCTCCTGTTGGGATATTTTCCAGTTTTCATTATAGTAGGCATAAAGGCCAGCATATATGAAATGTTCTGACGTGTTTTCCTTGGGCCTCGCAAAAAGTCCCTAAGGTCTACATCGGGTGTGAGTAAGGTCAAGTGATGTTTCACTTCTGTGAGTGTTGAGGTCTCCAGCCAATCAAGGCACAACTTCCCAACACTATAGGATGTCACTACCCCTGGGTGTTGTCTCTGTACAAAACGAGGATCTGGCCTATGGATACTAAATCCCTCGGGTGTACCTAGGAATCTCTGTTGACATGTGTTTGTGTCAATGGGCCAAATCAGCCATCCTGTCCAATTGGGATCTGACCTGTTGTACTGGAGAATGTAATCTAATCTTACCCCATGTGTAGTTGAATTCTGCCCCCCACCCATCTGTGATGGTGTTGGAAACCCCGGTGTGTTCATTTCCTTGTTCTTGGCTAGTCCAAGACAGGATGTCTGTTGCACAGTTTCATTTAGAAATAGTATCTGCTGTGGAATGAGGCATGCTCTAAAAAGCGCTTCTGTTCCCTGGACTTGCCAGTCCCTAGGAACCCCAGATTGATTTTGAATCTATAGTGTCCTTCCATAGGTCGAAACCCTGTGTAGACAACTGGGCCATAAAGGAAGCAGAATAAATCTGTTTGGTGTTTGTCAACATAATTTTCTGTGCTGATGTTGTTGCCACTTTGTAATAAAATGACTTTGGGTCAGATGTATTAAACCCTGAAAAGTATGTGAATTTCTGTGCAAAGGTTTGCGAACTACCTTTTGGAGGTGTTGGGCAGTGTTCCCACTGGTGGTATTCAAATAAATTTTTAGCTGTTATAGATTTGTGCAAGAAATGATGACCATAATGTTGGTAACAGTACAATGATCATAGTCTGAAGTACCTTCTAACATTTCATTGTTCGGAAATGCTGCAGTTTTTTCTAAATCAGACATTAAATTATTCACAGTTTCAGTGTCCCAATCATCAGAAAATGTACTGGAGATAATGATATCACTTAAAGAAATTTTAAATACATGTTTAAGCTTTAAAAGTTCAGTCGGACCGAATATATCATAATCAATCTTGTCCCATACTATACCGTCCGGTATAGGAACTGCTGTGATGTTCACTGAAGACAAGTCTCTTGGTTCACGATGTGAAGACTGGTGTGGTTTTAAAATCAAATTGACTCTTTGGGCTGTAGAGCTTTGTTGGAGGTATCGTCCATTAATAAGCATACTAAAAATTATTATTAAACCTAGCCAGAAAATAAAAAAATAAAATCCCAGTGATATACCATAGTTCAATCCAAGGTGACACCAGGTAAGTCTTTCTAAAAAAGTTCAAAAAGTCAGTGAGTTTCTGTTTGAGTGATTTTTTGGCTGGTGCCGTTTCCGACTCACTTGGATCCAGGGAAAACGTATCAAAGTTCATGAAATAGCCAGAGGCAGTTCGATCAATTGTTGGAATTGCATCGGGATTTGTTGAAATTGCTGTGTTCTCCTGTCGAGGCACATTGACGTAGACGTCTGTATTTGGTCTGATTGCAACTTGGTTGTTAAGTTGATTTTCTTCTTGAAGTGGAACTTCTTGTTGAAGTGGAACGAGTTCCATAGCATCGTTGCTTAGTGCTTCATTCCGTACAGGTGGCTCTTCAAATGTGATGTGTCTTTCTGTTTGAACTTCTTGGATTGTAGCAAGAGGAGGGCATCTGCTACTTTGGAGTCCACGAGGCCTACTGTTTAGTATCGGCCACATAGTGTGGTTTGATTAAGTCAATTGAGACAAATCTTTTTTCCTTTTTCCCGGCAAGAGGCGGCAACAGTACAGTTCTTGTGCCTTGGATTGCTAGGACCGGTACAGGCTTTCTGTAGGATGGTCCAAATTCTTTCTTGTCTGCAATCTTTTCTCTGACCAGATCCCCGACTTTGGGGATCCAGACAGGTCTTGCTGTTACTGCCTTGACTTCCTCAGTGGCGGTCTGTTTCTGGAACACGTTACTTTGTTGTGTCCTGGATTCATTTAGATTCTGTAAAACAGCCAAACGATCATGGATATCAAATGGTTTTTGATCCGCCACTGCGCCTTCACAATCAAGATCAGGTACCCACATTCTTGTCCCAAATAGGATCTCGTAAGGAGTGACACCCCCTAGAGAGCTTCTTGGCTGATTGTTAATTGCTCGTTGGACCCCATAAAGGTGATAGACCCATCTACCGCCTTTGCCTAATACCCTAGCTGTTAAAGATTGCTTTAAGTCACGGTTTTTCCTCTCCACAACAGAATTACCCTCAGGATGGTACGGTGAGGAGTACCGCAATGCTACGCCCATTCCTTCCATCGCCTCTTTGTAAGCCCGAGAGCTAAACGCCGGACCACGGTCAGAATGTAACGTGCCAACTGCGTATGTGCCGATAAAGACTCGCAAATCTTTTATAACAGTTCGAGCGTCAGCCGAGCGCTGAGGCCAGACCCTGAGGAAACTTGAGCTGGACGCACACGAACGGACAACCTAATGCTGTCTAATATTGGTATCTGTACTGGACGTGTTGTGGTTGACCCTTTCATCTGCTTGCAGATGTCGCAGTTCCAGACTGAGGGGCCGATTCCGATTCAGGCCGGAAATCTCCCCGACCGAGCCGGACCCGGAGAGCTTTCCGACCGAATCGGACTCTAGCAGTCCGACCGAACGAGTACGATGCGCACGTATGCAATCGGACTCGATTCGGTCGGACTCCCATTGAAGTCAATGGGAGCCAGTCGTACGACGCGTACACGGGCTCCTATTGACTCAATGGGCACGACGCGAAGAAGGGCGCCCCCTACAGCGTGTTCGCGTCGATGCGGGTCGCACCATACATGCACGTGTAGGGGGGACCCATGGGTCCCCCCTGTGTGCGACTTGCGCGCCTACGCTTCCAGGGGGGTCCGACACGGACCCCCAAAGTGCGGCTCCGACAGCTCCTTGGAGCCGGACTGCGCGAGTCGGTCGGAGCGGTCGAGGTGCGCATCGTACTTATCCGGCCGGGGAACGTCTCCATTGCGCGGTGCGCGTCGTCCCCGTGCGAGTCGGTCGGAGCGGTCGGGTCCTACGAACGAGTCGGTCGGAGATTTCGCGAGCGCACGCATCGTACTCGCTCGCCCGGACGCACGTACGAATCGGTCGGGAAATAGGGCTCCGAATCGGATCCGGTTAAGCCGAATCCGATTCGGTGCCCTACCAGCCGAGATCGGAATCGATCCCATAATCTCTAATCTGCCTTCTCTTCACGGGCCACCAGTAGCGTTGTTTCAACAAAGAAACAGTCTCCCTAAGTCCCTTATGTACAGAACCGTTCCCTTTGTGTGCCGCCACAATTAAACCTAACCTACGATCCATATTTGGTATTACTCTATCCCCCACTCCAGGAATCTGAGCATATGGAATGTTGTGTGCATCTAACTTGTAGGAGTACTTGAGTGGAAATTTCTTTGGTACTGCTGTGCTGCCTTTGCGTGAAGCAATGACAGCTACCATAATCTCGCCGTCTATTCTCGTTTTTGAACGAGTGATTGCAGCTACGGACGCTGTGCATACAGCCCCCTTTGAGGCTTCATCAGCCAATGAATTCCCTTCAACGTGAACGCCATCACGCTGATGACTCAGTGTATGTATCACGTGAGCCCTTGGTAGTTCGTTTCTCAACTCTACTACCTGTTCCCATAGCATTTTATGCTTAATTGTGCCACCTTTTGCATCTTTGAACCCGTTTTGTTCCCAATGATGTAGATATTCATTGTACGACTGTACACAGTAAAAGGAATCACACAAAATTAGTGTGGGGAATTCGTGTTCCGTATTTACAAGTGCCAGTAACAGTGCTTTTAATTCTGCTAACTGTGCCGTGCAGTCTCCTAGAGACTGCGTTTTTGTGCAACTTGGATGGAACTTTCCATCGTGCATGCGACCTTTAATGATTGCACACGCTGCGCTGTAAGCTTGCTTACTCCCTATGGCCGGTTGAGCAGATCCGTCAGTGTAAATAATGTATTCATACTGATCTAGAGGCAAAATTTCATTTGGTAGAGGATATTCTTGTTCGTATTGCAGAAATGCTTGTGTTTTTAAACTTGGATCAAATCTGTATTCAACATCCGTTGCAGTAAGAGAATTAGCCCATTGTATCCATCTTGAATGTAAGGCTTTAACATTTGGAATGCTAGCTTTTGTAACAGCTTCTAAAGCTGGTACTGGGGTCACGACAATTATGCGTTTACCCTGAGCCAGAGCTCTTTCTCTTGCTACAGCGGTCTGCACTGCTGTCAGGATTTTTTCTGTTGAAGTGAAACGCATTTCTGCGTTTGTGTACAGATGTGATTTGTATGCGACTGGTACTGTTTCTCCTTCATTGAAAGTTAAATAAGTGTACCCGCACTGACCCGCTATTACTCGGATCACTAAGTTGCATACGTTTACGCGTGTCTGTAAATGTTTTGAAGCTATCATGTCTTCCTGTAGTGAACGTAGGATGTTTGTGTGTTCGTTTCCATTGTCTGACTGAAAAATCAGGTTTTATTAAGTCGTAGAAAGGTTTTACTCTTTCTGCGTAATCCAAAATGTATGTTCGACCAAAATTTAGGAATCCCAGAATCGATTGTAAATTTTGTAATGATTTTGGAGGTTGGAGCAGCGCACATTTTTCTAAAAAATTAGCTGCCAGGTTTTTTCCCTCACTTGAAAGCTCGTATCCTAAAAATAGAACACTGAGGTGGGCAATCTTTGATTTTTTAAAGTTAAATTTGTAGCCCTCAGAGGCGAATCCCATAATAATGGTGCTCACCCTGGTCAAGTGCCTCGGTAAGTCATCGTCCGTCAGATAAATATCATCCACATAGGACAATGCTTCTTCATCCAAATTTTGGAGTAACTCTGTTACCCTTGCTGAAAACAACCCCGGGCTATTCTTATACCCTTGGGGGAGTCGACAAAATTACCGTTATGACCCCAGCGCTGAAAATGCAGTCAGATAATTGCTTTCAGCCGCTATATTTTGGCAGAAAAATCCATTTGAGATATCAAGTGTTGTTTTGAATTTTTGTCGCACAATGTTATTCATTAATGCGGCACTGTGTGCATTTTAAACTGCAAATGTCTTTGTGCAAGTGTTTAAATGTCTGTAATCTAAAACTAGACGATATGTGTTGTCAGGTTTGGCTACGGGGAACAAAGGATTGTTCATAGGTGAAGTGCAATTTTCTATCACCCCTGGTATTCAAGTTGATCTAGGATCTCCCTGACTTGTTTTTTAGCTTCCTGCTTTATAGGGTATTGCCTTTGAGCATTTGGGGAAACTTTTAACGGGATCACATGGTGGGTTGAATCCTCATCCCAACCAGCATGATTTTTGTACAATGCTGGAGCAAGGGCAACTGCCCACTCCTGCGCATATGCATGTTTTAAATGTATGGGAACGAGGTCGGAAAAGGCTGGAAAAATTATCTCTTCTCCTCTGGGGCACTCCATGAAGAATGCTGGCGGCCAGTCTTATTCTGCTAATTGAATGTCATAACAAGATGACAAATTCTTCCAAAAGAGACCTTTAATTTTCTTGGGCTTGTCCCCCTCCATCCGGAGTGTTATGTCATGTAACTTATGTGGGACAGTTACCCGAGTATCAGGTGTTTCCACCGTGATATACTCACTCAACTCCGCTGTCACCAGAAATTCCTTCAGGTTCTGGCGAGCTATCGTTACTTCTGCCGCGCTGTCTAGCATCGTCAGAGCCCATTCCCCGTTCAGAAGCTGTGTCCTCAGAATTCTGGGCATGTCTGATCTTGAGACCTGCTACCTTCTTCTTTTTGAACTGAGGTTTTTGTTTATCTTCTTTTTAAGGTGCGTAGTCCGCAGCACGTTGCGTGTCTCTGGACTTTGTACGCTCCTCTTGTCTGTGTTCTGACCGTCGTTCCCTCTCGGAGTTTTTTGATGAACCCTGAAAGGAACGAGAGGAACGTGTATCAGTATCCTGATACCTGTCAGATTTCCTAATATTATCCCTATTCCTGAGGTTATACCTCCTTTCAGAGGGCTCCTGTTGAGGAGACCTACCTCTGGATTGAGATCTGTTGTCTTTAGACTTTTGTTGTTTTGTATTTTCCCACTTCTTTTTAGAAGAAGTAGGTGTCTGCTTTGTTGTGTCCTTTTCAGGACTGCCCACCAGGTGTGGTTTTAATGCTTTCCCACCTAAACTGTCTCTGCCTAATTCTGCATATGCAGTTTCAATTATTTTGGGTAGTTTGTGTTGTTGATCTACTGGACTGAACTCCCTTAGGCGTTGGCGGATCGCCACTGAAGCTGCTTCCCCCTTAATGTTAGCTAGTATAATGGCTGATACCTGATCAAAGCTGTTTAGTAACTTCATCCCTAAGTTTAGGGCAGGTTCTGCTCCGTACTCATTTTGTATCTGTCTCAATACGTCAGGTACTACTGCTAAGGACGGGATACCATGTGTTCTGGTATATATGGCAGCAAAGACTGAACCCCAAGAGGTGCAATCCTCTATTTGTGGTGTGATCCCCATGGGCAAGCAGATTGTTAGAATTCTGTGTTTATCACAAGTGGTAGTATTCGGGAATACTGCCTCAAGCTGAGTTATTTTCTGAGCTATCCAGAATGGTATTTGTTCGTGTTTTGCTGGCATTTTGCCCATTACCGCGTGTAATGTTTGTGGAGTCATTTTATTTCCTGTACCCTGGACTGGAGTACTATTTACTGCAGCTGGTGCAGGTTGGATTGTTAAAGTCCTCATGACGAATTGTGTCAGGTTTCTGTAGATTTTAATTAAATCTCTGTGTTGTACTAGTAAGTCTGGCTGTGGCATTGTTCCAATGTCAGGGTTCGGTGTGTAAGCCGCTAGTATTGGCCATGTGGCCCCGTCTCCTCCGAGCGGGCCTAATCTTACTCTTCCTAGTACGTGGGGTAGGGCGCCATTAAACCAGTAATAATGTTCCTGGTAAGTGAGTGGAATTTCTATGTCCTTAAACGGGGCATATTCATGTGGTGCATTTCCTGCTGTATAGTAGTGAAATGTCTTTGTTATTGCATTTGCTGCTGGGAATGTAACCCATGAATAGAACACCTCTGTTTTGTTTGATTTGTGTGCCTCAATCACGAAAACTACCATGCCACCCCCGGCTTGTATGCCATTTTCTAATAGTCTTAGGGTGACTGTCATTCTGAATTTTGGTGCAATCTGTATTGCATCCTCAGGGTCTTCTCCTCCTTCTAAAAGGAAGAGGTCAACTCTCTGTTCCCCTGCCTCGGAATCAGGCATTTTTAGAGGAAGAAGTTGAGGTGTTTATGCACAATTTAGGAACTAAATGTCCTTCAAGCTTGATTAACCAACAGACAATAAATAGGATATCTCCCCTACTCAGCTGTGGCGGAGTTTGTGCCCACCCACTCCAGACGTCTCTGGGGTTTTGTGAGTAGGTTCTCTGAGAATAGCACGACTGAACTACTCAGATTCTACTGTTAAATAAGTACCCAACCAACGTTGGTGGCGCCATGTCGTGTAGTTCCTATAGTACCCCTGCAGGACCTGTGCGTTTGGATAACATAAACTGTGGGCTTGGTGTTAGACTGACTCTGTGCACCCCCACCGCATATGTTAGCCGGATTTGCATTAGCTAGCTCACAGTGCCACTAGACTCTCCTCTTCTAGGGGAGAGATTACTTTCTGGCAACCTTAGATCATGACAACCCTAATTCCTCAGAATCGTGGAAACAATGTACTACCTTTCGCTCAGTCACTCGTGCTTACTTATTCGGTTTGTCTCAGAGAGGTACACAGAATAAACAGTCTGGGCGTTTCAATAAGTATTTACTGAACAGTTGTTATTCTAGTGTAAAATATATGTGCTGCAGCAACCAGCAGACAATAGCAGAGATATATTATCAGCAGTACGATCAAAGTGAAAGGATAGAACAGTTCTACCATATTGCAATAATCATGAATACATACATGAGTATAAAATGCATTATGAAAGTGCGTGTACTCCTACGATGCCTAACTAGATGTACCTGAGTGTACCTAGCATATGTGTTGGTCTAAAAGCCTAAGAGCCAAGAATCCCTCTAGGATTTAGTTGAACCCCCATACCTGAATAGAGAGAGTGTGGGACCCCGTCCTGGTCTCGAGTTGGACACCCCGCAAGGGCTGTGTTAGACCGCTGTCAGCTGGAGCGACTGCATGCAGGAGCCTCAGTATCTCTGGTCAGTGTGTCAGCATGGAAGTCTCAGTTCCCTCTGTCTTACCGGGGCAAGATGTGGTGTATTTATACCCTAAAGAGTCTCGTTCCTCAGTATGGTTTGTATTGGTCTGTTGTTAGACATGAGGAAGACGTCAGGGGTGAACTTTGTACATACATATTATGGAGGTGGTGTATTCCTAGAAAGTCATGCATAATTTATGAGTACAGTGTGGGCCTGTGTTTGGGAAAAACCCTGCTGCATTCAAAACCACAGGCTAGATAACGTTCAGCCCTCAGAGCTCGTTGTGTACTAGCCGGGACCAATATAGGTGAAAGATCATGCCTATATAAGGAATCATGACTATAATAGGACATGTACAGTTATGACCGTAATAGGGCATATGCGGCTATGACCATAATAGGGCAAGTACGAATATGACCATATTAGGGCAAATGCGAGTACGTCTATTTTAGGGCATGTATGAACGGGTCTACATTAGGGCCTCTATACGGGACATAACAGTCCCTGTAATTTAGGATCCGTGCTATTATCGTACGTAGAGGGGCCCCAGGCTTGGGGGGGGGGTCTCAGTGGTCAGTGGGCTCTCTCAGCAGAGAAGACGTTGAACAGTCTTTTGGGTTTGAGCTTATTGAGTATAAGGTCCTCCAGGAAAAGGTCCACGCTAGGACCCTCTGCCACCTCGGGGACGCCCACCATTCTTATGTTGTTTCTCCTGGCCCTTCCTCCTCATCTTCCAGCTTTGCCGCCATGCCGGTACTCTGGTTAAGGCCTGCAACTGTTCCTCTAGACACTTTGTTGTTGAAAGTAGTCAGTTTATGTGCGTCTCCGCCACTGCTACTTTTTTTAATATCTTGTGGAAGTTTGCACAAAGCAGATTAACCTCTATGGTTAATGCGCAAAGTGTGGGCTCAATAGGTGCTATAGAGCCCCGTAGATCCTGGATTGCGGCCATTATTGAGCACAGGGTGGGCTCCCCCCTGCTGCGGTCCTCCATCTGCCCCTCCACCATCTGCCCCCTGTGGCTGCATGCCAGGGGAAGACATCTTTACTGTGTACTTGTCCAGCTCTTTTGTTGCATGGATCTCTTATGGTGGCCCCTCACCATGTCCCGGGTTCTCACCCCTTCCGTAACCGTTAGCCACCAGTACCTCTCGGAGCCAAGTAGTGTCACTTCAGGCAGTGCCCAGGGGGTCCCTCGACTCTGTCCACACCCCACTGCCCCCGTGGCCACTCCTCCAAATGGCAGTACAGACTCCAATCATGCAGTAAGTTGAACACACACAGCGCTGCAAGTCTTCTTTAGTATTCGTGAATATCCGCTAGTGCTCCTCTGTGCAGGCAGTGTCCAGGTGCCACTTCTGTGGGCAAAGCGTGCTTTTTAGTAGTGGCTGGTGAATGTTTTCTGAGGGGGCACCAGGAGTCCGGGCGGGCCCCACTGCTTGAATAGTCGATGTTGCTGGGGGGGGAAGATGTAAATTCCAGGGGCAGAGCAAGGCACCACCCCACTCCAGATTCGATGGTCACCCCTTAGTCTCTCCGGAGGAGGTAATGCATGCGAGCGAGAAGCCCCTCAATCAGCCCTGAAGTCTATATGAGAGGCAGGAGAAGGGGGGGCTCTAGGCTGGTCGAATGTATCCTCCAGCCTCTACTGTTGACCCTAAACCCCCTCCCGTCACGGCACACGAGCAGCACTATCTTGATCAGCCCCAAGCTTACCTGATCGATCTTGTTAGGCCCCAGGGCCCGCTGTCTCACAATAAAGGCCTCCTCTCTGACATGCTCTCTGAGAGCCAGGAGCTCCACCATCTACCCCCGGCAGTCAGGAAGGTCAATCTCATCGCAGCGGGGCCCTCCGCCGCCTGACCCAGGGCAGGTCCTCCCCTCCTGCTCACGATCTTTGGAGTGACAGGCAGTTTGTGGCTTAGCCGCCAGCAGCTGGGCAAGTCTCCCTCCAGCAGCGCAAATCGATCTCAGCGCCTCCTGGTCTCTTACCGGCTTATCGTAACTGAGTCCACCATGCCCGACATCGGCTCGTTACATTCCGTCACTGCACTTCCTTACAGTAGCTATGGCTGCTGCAGTTCTATTGTGCTCCTTCCTCTCCTTCAAGATGCGGAGCTGCAGTCGGGTCTGCTATCTCCGGGGCTTCCAGTGCCCGGCCAGCAGGTGGGCTGGTCCCCCAGTGATTATTCGGCGCCCAAGTACCGCAGGAGGAGTATGAAGAGGGGAGGGGGCAGGGTCCCCCAGTCACTGGTCTGAATCATCTGACTCCCTGCACCGTCTCACTGGGCCTCTCGTGGCCCATCTGCCATCTTCCACTGTCGTGTGGAGCAGGGATCCCTCTTCGAGGTTGCGGGGATCAAAGCTTTGAGAGTTTTATGGAATTGCACAGTTCTGGCAGGATTGTACACATATGTCAGGGGATTTCTACCAGGTGGCCTTGGAGCCTTTCGAGCTTGCAGAGATTCTCACCGGCAGCTAGTCATGCCCCGATATTTGGAAAAGTCTTGATCTGGTTCATAACCAGAACTGTACAGAGAGGTCAGAGTCTCCTTCTACATATGGGTCGCATCTGGCTTTGCCCCCTTTGCAGACTCTCTCTGGCTATTCCCCACCCTGGGAACCTGCTGGGCTTTCCCTCCTCAACAGTCTCTCCTGCTGCCGGGCCAGGCAAATTTCTTTCCTCTTTTAGCAGATAGACTTGCTTCTAGGTTCAAGGATGACCCTTAGCTCTTCCAGCAGAAAGTGCTGACTACAGAACATGTCCTCCCCTCTGGGATACTGCTTGTCTGGCAGACACCAAACCTAATTACACAGCAGTACTTTGAGTGCTCTGCAGAGTACTACCTTTTTTGGTTGTGAAAAACTTGGAACTGGACCAAAATAGGGTGATTTGCATCCCACATTTATATACATTTTCTAGAAAGGGGATGTGGATCCACTGTGTAAAGTTTCAGATCCGGTTTGGGGGTGGTTGTTTTTCAAATGTCCTTTTTTTACCGTTCCTCATATACAGCCTTTCTGCACAATGATGACTCCCGCAACAGCTAGCAATGATGCTGGCTCCTATCGAAAACAAGGATACAATGAAGGGGCTACAAGGCAACTTGCTTCTGTCCACTAGTGTGGAGGTCAGTGAGAGTTCAGAAGAAACAAACATTAAAGTACAACTCCCTTGCTAAAAAATCTCATGTGCTTCCCACTTATGTCTCTTGCTTTCCCCACCCAGTCCCAAAAACCTGAGATAAGGGAATCACACGCTCCTCAATCAGGGATTCAAATCTGCTCTCTATTCCAGTATAATAAAAGTATACTCACCCTACTGCATCAATCGTTGCTTTTTCCAATTATTACACTTGAAAAGGACATGCACGTAATGAAGCACAAAGATGGAAACAGGAACTTGTTTAAAATCAAATTACATGTTGTTTGGAGCAACGTCTTTGCTCTGGGCTAGACTTGCTTTTTTCTTAAGGAACTGGCGTTCTGCAATTTACTTTTTATGGTCTGCTTTCTTTTGAGTGCAGTAATTGGAAAAATCGAGGATGGGGGATACACATTGTGAGTGTGGTTTCATGATATTGGAGTAGAGAATATGAATATAAAGAAGCAGCTGATGTAGGAAGGGTCTGATTCACAAAGGCCTGATCCACACCCACTTTATAGTAAATTTACTACTTTTGGTATTTGCAAACTCTGGGCTTGATTCACAAAGGACCTCCGCACTTGTGGCGGAGGCCCCGAAGTTGTGGGGGAGTTTTGGCACTCAGGGCTTAATCTCCGCAATGAGAATCATTGCAGAGATTCAACCCCAAGTGCCAGGACTCGCGGAGAATCATTGCAGAGATTCCACCCCAAGTGCCAGGACTCCCCCATGACTGCGCACCTCCACCAAGAGTGAGGAGGCCTTTTGTGAATCAGGCCCCCTGAGTATAAATTTACTAAAAAAGTGCAATTTACATGTCTCCAGCCCCAGAGTAATGCACTTGGCTAACTCTTGTGTGTGTGAGTGACATCTCTTACTAAACCCTTCCTTTAACCCCTGTTACCCCTCCCTAATCCTATCCCCTTTAGTAGTAAATCTGCCATTTTTCCCATCCACTCCCATGTGTCCCTCCAACATTGACTACTAAGATCTATACTTACATGTGCAGAGACTCAGCAGTCAGGGCACTGAACTCCGTACACATAATTATAGGCAAAACATATATTTTGTAGTATGTTTTGTAGTACTTTTTTAGTACTACAAAACATACTACAAAGTGCAGTTTGAGAATCAGGCCCTCATTTTTTTGAGAGCTTTGAATGTTGCGAGTCCAACTTCAGGTCCATTAACTGTAAATGCAACATGTAACATTTTGTTTTAATGATAAAATGTAGTCTTTATATCATTATGATTTATCTTTTATTTTATTGAGGAATTTCCCCCAATGAAGTTTCAACCAGAAGCAAAATGCATTGAAAATTATCATGACTACAGTGAATTTCTTCAATTCTGAATTGGAAACATGGGAGGGGACAACTTTGATGCTGTTCTTGTTAACTGATTTGACAAGACTAAAAATCATGTAAACAATTGATTTAAAAATAATTTAAGTTTAAAGAAGTTGTTTCCTGAACTTATTCATGAATACATTGTGTTGTGAGACATCTCAACAAGGTGTTCCTTGTTGATAAAGTTTTACAGACTTTTATCATTGCTGTAAGATAGTATGAACGAAAGGTCATTTTCATTTCATTTTTATTTGTAACAGCTATAATTTAGATCCTTACCAATGTGTCCTTGCCATGGTTTTTGCAACCAATGAAATTAACAAAAATCCTGCAATTCTGCCTCAAATCAACTTGGGATTCCAGATTTATGACTCTTGTCGTTCTGAAGCAGCTGCAATTGAGGGGACATTATGGCTGCTATCAGGGCATAGGACGACTGTCCCAAATTACAGCTGTGCGGCCAAGTTAAAAACATCTGCCATCATTGGTGATCTTACATCTGCAGCAACCCTTCCTATGGCCAGAATCCTTGGTGTCAGCAGGTATCCTCAGGTATGATATGGACTCAAATTGTATTAGTAGTTCAATAGCGATCCACTATAGCGTATTTCAGTAGCTACGGTGCAGTGAGCTTTCATACACCGAAGTATATTTCATAATAATGTTTGCGATGCCTTCTTAATAATTGCTTATTCTGTGAGGAATATTGATTAAAATATTTGTAATGTATTCCTAATTGCATCACCTAAATTTCCTCTATTCCAAGAAAAATATTGATGATGCTGTATTCCTGTTCCATAATAATTGTAAGACCTTCCTAATTCATCCCCTAAATTGCTTCTTCAGCAAGGAAATGATTAATAATGCAGTACATCTTTTTTTTATTTTTACTACTGTAAGCATCAGTGTTTAAATATATGTAGGAAAAGTCAATCCTTACTTAACTTCAGCCACTGGAACAATTTGGGTGCTTGCTGACATGTGCTATACAAAGTTTAGGCAACTAAGAATGCACCTTATTGTAAGCGAATGCTGATTATTACAGTGCCAATACACAGAATTCACCTTAAAACCAGAGCTTTTGGTTTGGCGCTAGAGATGATTGGTTTTGACTCCGTTTAATCTGTGTTTTTTTATCTCAGAGCTTCATTGCTTTTTTTCATCACTAGCTGTAAAGCACAGTTGACCATCATTCCCTGTGCAACAGATTCAGGGACTTTTTTTAAATTAACTAATATTTAAAATGTCTCATTATATTTGAGTATTACTACTTTGTAAATTTATGTTGTGCCCCTAGACCTTTTTGGTATGAGGGTAAGGTCAGAGAACTGACACATGTTTGTTTATTGATTGATTGATTGATTGATTGGAGAGTTTTATGTAGCGCTCTGACATTCTGGAGTATAACACATATTAAATAGATAACACAAATTAAACGAGTATTAACAGTTTTTATGTGAATATGACAGGAAGGGGACTACAAGTGTATATCAGATGGGATCAGCATTGAGGACAGCTACTTATTGGGAAGATTTAGACGTACAAAAAAGGATATTGTAATTGTTTGTGGAAGAACAGGAGACTAGGCTTTAGTCTTAAAATGCTCTGTAATAATTTCCAGAAGGTGATACTTGCTCCTGAGAATGAAAGATGTTTAACATGTGATTTTATGATACTAGGGCATTCAAAGAGTGTTTTATTCCTACTGTGCAGGTGTCTTTTGCCACTAGAGATTTTGAGCTAGTCAGTAAGGTTGAAAGGAATGTTTAGATGTTGTGCTTTGTACTTGAGGAATCCCAACATGATCTTACCTGTCACCTCATTTGGGAGTCAATGAAGGGCAGAAAGAATGGGTGTAATATGATCATACTTTCTAAAGGATGAGAAGAGTCTGACCTTAACATCAAGCATGGCATTCAGTGGGGTAAGTGATCATTTTGGCAGAACTGCCAGGACTGCATTACCAAAGCCATGTTGTGATGTAATTAAAGCCTGAGCATCAACCTTTAGTTGTTCAGATGTCAACAATGGTATTATGTTCTTTAAGGTCTTAAAGGTGAAAGTTCTCCACACTGGTGATTTTAAAAATGAGAGAGAAGCATTGAGTATGAAATCTAGAGAGACTACGGTGGTAGAGAAGGACAGAATTACAGCTCTTTTAGTAGATCAAGATCAAAATTGTTTTGGGGTTTCAGGGAAAATAAAATAACGTTGTTGGTCATTCACCCTTGTGGGCTGATGAGTGCAGTGCAATGTGATGATGGCATGTATCATTGAGGTTTTGGTATAAACATATTTACAGCACCTTGATGAAGCAAAATTTGGTATACTATCACAAATTGAACTCAATGGCTCAAGGTAAAGATTGAAAAGCAAGGGAGCTAGTATGGAACCATCATGAAGTACCTTATCCCAAACAGGAGTGCAAAGACAACTTGAAGGATCATGTACATGTATTCATAGGTTAGTACAGAATTGAACACATAGGCTGGAGGTTAGCATACAACTGCATTTTCAGTTGAAATCACAATATTCTAGCCTACTCTAGAACCATAAACTTCCTAGAACTGCTTCAAAACATTCACTAATGGAGCACTAAACTACAAACCTTAATCAACATTTACCAAAAAGAATGTCTCAGCACCCACTAGTTGTCATAGTTTCTAATGATATGCAAATCAATTAAAGTTATAGAATTAAATGACAACTAAATCCCATAATCTACAGTCTCAATTGTATTTTTTCCATAAAAGTTGATTCCTTTATTCATGATCTTCTAATTTTTAAAAATGTCTTCTTTTTATTTAATCAAAGCCAACACATTTCATCCCAACAGGACTTCTTCAGGGCTACAAAACACTTGCAATATATACAAACTTAAAATCAATATATAAAGACAAATCGACATAATACAAAATGCAACAAAAAACATACATACAAAGAATCACCATATTGGTTACAATCGTAAGCAGTAAAAAATAGTTTTCATAAGAGGAAAAGAATAGACGTTATCTACATGAAGGGCTATATTCACTGTGCACCGTACATGCACAGCTTTCATGATTATTAAATTATTAACCAGGATTACCGTGAGGCTAAAAGCCATAGAACTATTTACATACAGATTGCCAGACGTTATCTTCATTCTAATCACCATAACACTAATCGTCAAAGCATAACTGAGGGGTAGAGGCATTTAATGGGGGAAATAATCAATTTACCTGTATGGAAAGTGTTTCTAAGCTATTTAAGAACAATGTGGACCTAAAACCTCCTTAAGTTAGTAATCAACATGAGCCCACAGCCGAATTATACCTTGGGCTGGTGTTTTCCTCTGAGTGACATGGTAGCCAAATGAATCTTCCTTGCGTTGAAAGTAAGTAACGCCTTAGAACTTGGAACACTCTATGTTCTTCCTCCAAAGACCCTGGTGTGTAAATGTGTAGTCCCTAAAGGCAAAAAGGCCGTTTTGCGGTCTTATAATAAGTGTTAAGCCAAAGTTTGAAGAATAAGGATCTAAAATAAGTATACTGTTATGAGTGCTTATTAAAAAAACATTCCTCATAGTGCAAACCCTAATCTACATTGACTTTATAGGTGATACAAAAATCATTAGACACTACTTAATATTGCCCTTTTAAAATAAAACAAAAATATCATGCAAGCTGAGAAAACGTATTTGAGAAAAGAAAATCATTCACGTATAATTGAAAGGCATACTCTTCTTTCAAACACTTATCCAAATCATAGAACTTCCCAAATTCTCTTCCTGCCATTTACCTGGCCTAGAACCTTCATTCTCAGAAGTTGTGCCAGAAAATTAAAGATGCCTGTTCATTTTGTCAACTTATTCACTGTTCCACCATTGATTACCACTCACTGTGACAGCACTTCCACTCACTCTTTGAACTCTGACTGGACTCCCATATTTAGGATCTCCCTTAGGTACATGTCCAAGTTTCTTCACACGTACAAAATCCTCTACTTGAAGTTTACTGGCCTTGACTCTCTTCCTAGCATCAAAATCTTTTTGTTTTACTTAAGTATATCCCACTCTTGCTCTCACGCTTACATCAAGATCTTCCACAGTGATACTGTGCCTAACCCACCTAGACATCCAACATAGAAAAAGATTTGTGGTTGGTCTATTCACACATAACAATTTAAAAGGAAAAACCCTAGTTGCAAAATATGGTGTGGTGCAGTAGATCTCACAGCATTGACTACAATACAATTTTTAGCTGAACCCCACTATATACATTGCCCCAACACTCTATTTATATGGTTGACAAGACTATTAGTTTAGGGTTATACAAAGAGCTTTTTGAATGCCTAATCCCAATAGATTTTAGAGATTCTGACACTTCAGTTCTGACAAACTGTGTGCCATTGTCAGACACTAATGTAGCAGGAATAATCACTCTAAAAAAAAAAAATATCTTTGAGAAATCCAACTTATAAATCTTTTATAAACTTGAATTCAGGCCATTTATGTGATAATCTACAGGTAGTAAAGCAAACCTAGTATTCGCTGGCAGTCAATTGAAAGGCCTAACTAGGTCAACACCTACCTTCTCTCATGGTACAGACGGAAGGTTGACTGGCAGGAGAGGAGGTGAACTTACTGTATGACTCTTGTCACAACTGTTACATATGAATGATGCACCCCAGAACAACGTGTTCAATATCTTTGTCCATATTGGACCACCCAAAAATTGCCCTAAAATGCCGTTTGGTTATTGTGCACCCCAGATGTCCTTTGTTTGCACTTGAATTCAAAGCCATACTCAATTTTCCTGGTGGTATAAGTTTATCATTTCTCATCAGCACATCATCTTCCATGGCCAACTCATCAGCAACTTTTTCAAATGGTTGAAGACTAACAGCAATGTTCCTGTCCCTGGGCCACCCTAATTCAGTAAAACGCATCACCTCACCAAGTGCCTGATCTTCAAGTAATACTGTGGTTCATTCTTTTTCTGACAGCTTTCAAGGCCATTGTAATCATCACTCTTACCTTCCACAGGATCAACTTTAATTGGGAAACATGACAATTAGTCAGTACAACCATTTTTGTCAACAGGTATATAATAATAATAATAATAATAATAATACCATTTATAAAGCACATGGCTACTTCCAATGAAGTGTCCCAGCGCGAGTGGGCTTGTTTCAGAGATAAAGAATTGTCCATACATAGGGAATTTACTAGATTCAAATAACCAAGTTTTCAGTTTTTGCTAAAAATCCCCTCAGAAGGGGCCAGTCGGAGTTCCAACAGAAGTGAGTTCTAGATTTTACTAGTTGAATAACTAAAAGCGCAACCACCAATTCTTGTTTTTTTAAATCTTGGAGCTGTGGCCAGTTTAGTAGTGGCCAACCGCAGATTACGCATTGGGGCATAACAGGTAACCTTATCCTGTAAATAGGATGGGCCTTGACATGACAGCGCCTTAAAACAGTAAAAAAGAGCCTTGAAAGGGATTCTCTGTTTCACCAGCAGCCAGTGTAACTTCTTTAGTGTGGTGCTGACAGTAGCTCATCTTGGAAGACCAGCAATGTCCATGCCACTGCATTCTGCACCCATTGGAGCCTGTTCAATCGCATTTGGGTGACCCCCAGATAAAGAACATTACAGTAATCCAAACGGTATGTAACCAGGGCACGAATTACTGTTTTCTGAGCAGACTCTGGGAGAAAATGAAGAACTTTCTTCAGAGGTCTTAACATCCCAAAGCATTTTCCTGCAAGGGCGGTGATTTGGGCATCAAAGTAGAGTTTCTCATCAAACACGATGCCCAAATTCTGCACCTTGGGTTTGGGAGCAGGTAAAGGGCCAAACTTTTCTGGCCAACAGTCATTAGGTCAGATATTATGGTGTTTGCCTAGTAGCAGAACCTCAGTTTTTCCAGTATTAAGTTTTAAGCAATTATGGTCCAGCCACAAAACAATGTCTGACAAACATGTGCATAGGGAGGAGGTTGTGTTAAAATTATAGTGTAACAATTTAGTCAAAAGTCTTGTAATCCCAGGGGTGGATTCCTTCACATTCACACTGACTATAAGTATTAATGGCTTGTGGTCAGTCCGTATAATACATTTCTTTCCCACAAGTAGATTCTCAACTTTGTGATTGGCCAACAACATGCCAATACTTCCCTTTCAATTACTGAGTAATCCATTTCTGCTTCCTTCAATACTCGAAAATTATAACCAATGATTTTAACTCCTTCGGCATCTACCTTAGTGAACATGGCCCCAAATCCAACGTTACTGGTATCAGCTGCCAATATACACAACATATCAGGGTTGTAAGGGTTCAATATCTTTGAGATAATCATCTGATCCTTGTCCTAAATAAAAACCTGCTGACACTCCAAATTCCATGAAAATGTTACACCTATTTTCAGTATGTTTGTCAAAGGTTTTATCCTATTGCCATAGTCTTGGATGAAACAGGCATATATTTCACTAAGACCAAAGAGGAACTTTAATCCAGCCTTATCACTAGGAGCAGGAGAATGAACTATACTCTTAACTAAACTGGGTCTGGGTTCAACTCCTAATTGGGACACAACATGTCCTAAGTACTCCTATTTGTGCATCAGAAAAACATTTTTTGACATCTCAGAACACTACCATGTTCCTAAAATTTGCTTTGTTGATGTATTTGTTGTTCTGCCTCTGCATACCCCATATATACTTTGAGAGCCTTAGCCAGCACATGACTGCCTACATTTAGATACTTGCATCTTTTTCTTAACCACTCCCTTGTGACATTTAGCACCCACACCTTCCTCTCAGTAATCACCCTTGGTTTGTCTTCAGAGACTCTTCATGTCACCCAAGAATCTCTAGCATGCCCTCAGAGTGTACCAGTATGCTCTCCTCAGTCTACCCTCAGTCACCCCTGCTGGTCCTTACACTCCTCTAGCTGGCCAGTTGAGACCATCAGTTTGCCTGTAGATACAACTAGCAGGCCCTCAAACCCTCAGAATATCTCAGAGACTCACTCTTGGCTGGCCTTCAGACACTCACTGCCTGCTGTCAGTATGATCATACTTAGTCAGGGTGGGCTTCATTCTGTTGGGGGAGCACATTTCTGCTCCCCCTGTGCTCCTGCAGGGATCATGTATGGGGCACGCTGTTCAGCTCCCCACAGCCCCTACCCATGCAGCAGTGAAGACAGGCCCATTATCTCCAGGTCAGGAATTATTATGTCTGGAGTTTGTGGACCTGATAATTCTGGATCCGGAGACACTTGTAACTATGAGTGGCATAATTGCCTCTGTTATAGCTCTGTTTGTAATTGTGCCGCTCATAATGGGGACTTAATCATTTTAGGGAGGCCAACAGGACAAGGAATTGATAGGGCAGGAAAATTAGTCATCAATATATTGCAGTTAATGACACATATAGAAATTCCCTACTGATTAAAACATTTTATTATATCAAAATATGTTATATTATTTTGTTCCCCAACATTGCAGAAAAAAACAATGTTCCTATGCACTTTTTTCACTCTAAGCTGTCATGGAACATGCACAAGTGTTCCATAAATCTGGGTTTCTCACTGGCTGGGCTTTCAAACTGGTCCTGGCATTCCATTGCGGTTGCAGTGATGCGCCTGGTGACAAGCACTGTCTTAAGACTGTGTCTGAATAAAGAGACATGGTGGCCCTTTACCTGTTTGTGTTGACTATGAAGAATGCAAATGTTTTGGTGACAAGTTCCCAGGCTACCTTGTACTATTAGGCTAACACCAACGCAAGGAGAACCTCTGTGCGGAATATATGCCCTGTTATGCAAGCGATTTGTCACTTCACCTAAGGAATTTATTTAGCAGCCAGGTAAGTGAGCAGACCTTAGCGTCCCAAAACCTGCTAGCTGCTGTTACCTATCTACCAAATAGCTGCAATTGAGCACCAGGTGAAACCAGCCATCCTTGTGTGGATTCAAGGCCCCAATGTCAGTGGCGGCTGCCTGGCAGCTAGAGCATTGCAATGCAGCAGAGGAACGCAAGCCTGTGCATTCCAGCGATTATAAAGTAAGTCCTATTTCATCATGAAACAAAGCGATAACTGTGAATACAGTTATGGAAGCCCAACTTTCTTCAGAAATTGTCTTTTTAATAAGTGGAGAACTGGCTTTGTGAGAAATGGTGCTGGCTTTTCTCTCAGTGAGAGACACATATACGGCTGCCCCTTGTCAACAGGTCATATACTCCTGTGATCTTCTCTTTTGGGAGTTCCTGTCTGTTCAGGTGACTTTTTCAAGGTTTGTTAACTTTTGTGTTTCAACGCTGTGCCTTTTAAACACATATGGTTATTAGTGATAGACAATGACATACCTAGTGTATCTATTTGGCTATCTTTGCATTATACTATAACCAGTATACAATTGAACAGAAAACACACGTGCCATTACTTGCCCATATCCTGCTTTGAAATCTGTGAGTTTGCCTGCTACAACTCAGTGACAGGCACACCAGTGTTCTCTTCTACTTTTCACCCTGTGTTTGTAGCTTACTCATGAATGTCCAACACCACAGTGATTCTTTCACCATGTTTTCTTATGCAATATGGCACTCCTCCCATTGAATGGGAGGAATGGATAGAGATTTTCAAAAACTATATTGTTGCTACAAGGGAACGGTTTCCCCTAAACAAGAAACAAAGTCCTGTTACTTAGGGGCATATTAACAAGGCGGCGTTAATGAATTATCGCCGCTTTAGCGTCCGTTTTCGGACGAAAAGCGGCGATAATTTTATTGCCGAATTAACAAGGACACGCTAGCGCGTGATTCCTGACTTAGCGTCCGTTTTCTGCACGCCTCCCATCGCATCGCTAATGAGATGCAAAGGGGCGTGCCTGTGAAAACAACAGGGGAAATATCGCTAACCCAGGTATCGCCATATTAGCAACGTGGGTTAGCGATATTTTAAATTGCGTTAAGTATGCCTTAACGCAGGAATTTAACGTCTGCTAAATTCCTGACTAAGGCATACCTAACATGGGGGGTGGATTGTGTGGCTAAGACCACAGGCCCTATCGCCAAGTATATCGCCGTTTTCCATGGGACATCGCTGGAAAACCAGCGATGTTCCATGGAAAACATCGCTATCACTGGAAAATTATCGCCTTTGCGCTAAGCGTTGTTAATACAGCGCTAGCATGGCGATAATTTCCAGCGATAGCCGGCGATAGGATTCCTCACGCTAAGCACGGCCAGCGATAATTATCGCTGGCCGTTGTTAATATGCCCCCTAGTGCTTTAGGCATATGTCAGCACTTATTTAAATACCTTCCGACTGCAGTAGAAGACCAAGGGATAATTATACCAGATGTTTATAAAGAAGGCAAAGTAAGGTTAGAAACAAGGTTTTCCAAATCAGTTAATGTCGCTATGACTCATTGTCCGAGGCCCGCACCGCTTTCCTGTTTGCCCACCTGGTGGCTTCTCTTGTTGTGGCCCTGCAGCGGTGGGACTCAGTCCCTCAGTGTACACCCGTGCAGAGAAGGAGGGGCCAGACACCATGAAATTGGTGAGAGACTCCCGCAGCGCGGGATGCTGATACTGTGCCATCCGAGGCCCGCACCGCTTTTCTGTTTGCCCATCTGGCAGTTTCTCTTGTTGTGGCCCTGCTGGTGTGGGACTTGGCCCCCCAGCGTGCACCCATGCAGAGGAGGAGGGGCCAAATGCCATAAAATCGGCAAGGACTGAAGGACTCCCGCAGCATGGGACACTGATACTGGGCTGTCCGAGGCCTGCACTGCTTTCCTGTTTGCCCACCTGGCGGCTTCTCTCGTTGTGGCTTTGCTGGGGTGGAACTCGATCTCCCAGCAGGGCCGGCTCTAGGGCGGTGCGATCGGTGCCACCGCACCGGGTGGTGACTTGGGGTGGGGGCGCCATGTTCATCCTTTTAAAAGCACCTGATGCCGCGTACATTGTCCCAGCAATTTTCCAGCATCAATAAAAATGACAACTCCGGTGATTAATGTTCTTCCTGGAGAGAACGGAGTTTTGTCTAGTGAAAGTTTTGACTCATCAAAGCGCAGAGGGTTAATATTCCTGCTGCAAAGAACATGTCCCATTCACATCACAGAGTGCATATAATATAAATAGGTCGATGGGTTACCGCTTTTGTCAGAGATCCTTTTGTTATTTGCAGTTTATAAGCTAAAATCCTAATAGTGAGCTATTAACTTCTATCAAAGAGCTGCATGCAAACTGCAAGGAAAACATTAGAGCTCTATATTTTTTGCCCAGCGTTTCAATATCCTAATATTGCAAAAGGGGTTCATTTGGGTAGAAATCAATTCTTATTATTAAAGTAAACCCCTAATAATGGTGTTACATTTTAAATTCTGAATTTGTGCTTTTCCAGTCCAAGGACTCTTAAACTATACTGCCTACCAGTATGGATAAAGTGTGACTCTTACTCCTTGTAGGCCTCTGTCTTATGTAACATTTCCTATACACTGATATGCACACCGATGATTGATTGTCTCTGTGCAATGAGTGTGTGATGTAAAGTGTTCTGACATCTTAAACTGGTATGCGTGGCGCTATAAAACTATATGAAACTAAGAGACAGTGGTTATGGAGACTTGAGGGACACTGTCAAATATTGGTATTGAGGGAATCCATGGCGGAGGTGGTCATTGGGGGGGGGGGGCGCCAACAATGAAATGAATTTGTACTTGTAAAGCGCACTGATACCCTGGGGTTTCCTGGCGCTGTACGCATACCGCTGTGGAACCCTTCCTGGCTTTTCCCTGTGAAATGTCCACTCCTGGGCACCCCCAAGGTGAAGCCAGGCATCCCAGCGCTGGTGGGGCCGTTGTGGAGATTAAGCAAGCTATTGCCCAGAGTTGCAGAGTGGGACCCATGATTAGAATAGGCACCGAGGCGAGAATTATCAGGTCCGAGGAAATTGAGCCCAAGACCCGCCGAGGCGGGAATTGAACCCTGGTCCCGGGCCAGATCTCTGCATCAGGGTCTGCCGCTCTAACCATTGAGCCACACTTCTCCACTCAAACATTGTCGCACAGGGCGCTACTAGTGCTTAAGCCGGCCCTGTCTCCCAGCATGCACCTGTGCAGAGGAGGAGGGGCCAGATGCCATAAAATCAGCGAGGGACTCCCGCAGCACAGGTCCGCGGCCGGACGAGGCGAGGCCGGGCCGGGCCGGGCCAGGCCAGGCCAGGCCACACCACACCACACCACACCACACCCCACCCCTTGGCTCCATCTTTTAGAGGACACTGCAAGGTACGAGCAACTCCTTGGCTGTAATTCCATCACCTGCTTAAATTATTCCATTGTTTTCTTGTGAGCAAATCTCAGTGACTCATTATTGGGTTTGATTCTTGCAAAGAAGTAGCTATGCGGAAACGCAAAACAACTTCTGTGCCACCTACCACTAGTACTAGTTGACTGATTTCTGCAGCATGCTTTACAGGGCACAAGTCCTAAAAAAAGAAGTGGGGGGACTAACCTAATTAATCAGTATACAAGTGACATCACGGCGCGTGACATCACAGCGTGTGATGCCACAGGAAGTGGCATCTGACATCAGATCTTAAGCCCTCACATATATGTTAAGCAGGTCTACCATGAGGACATCTGAGCGCATATCGAGTATACTTGCAAACCCTCCTGATTTAGGCAGAAGATTCACACTTTTGTAAGCTTCACATAAACCAATGTTGCCTTTTGTCAGCGTAAAGCTTCCTCTACCCATAGTGCTTTAAAAGAAAAAATAGTGATATTTAAATTATTACAACGCCTCCTCAGGGGTAGTAAGCGCTATATAAATGCTATTTATTTTGTGCAAATACTGGGAAAGATCAACACATCTGATGTTCTTACAGTGCATGCAAAACTCCTAAACAGAGCCTGAATAAAGAGCAAAGCTGCCTCTCTTAAATATGTGTGAAGTGCTAACAAGGTGTGAGCCTTTGTTTCCCCTCTGCTGTATTTGCTTCTAGGTGTGAGGCTCCTGACTGTTGCCAGCCAGGAGACTGGAACAAAAGGAGGCCTGATCACCCCTCAAACTCGCCCTTTGTTATGGGCCCAGCAGGAGTCAAAAATAAAAGAGCCCCATCCCGTCACCGCCTGCTCGTTGTTGCAGATCGAGAACAGTTAACAACGTGCAGGCGCTGCTGAAAGTGTCCCGGTGTTTGGAAATTACACCGGGACGAATTCAGCATCTTTGTCAGTGGGGCCCAACTTCTTGGCAGGGTGGACGGTGTGAAAAAAGTGGGTGGACCTAGTCTTCACGTGGGCTACAACCCCCTCTCTGCGAGGGAGGAGCTCAGGGATGTTTTTATTAAGTCAAGCGGGATGTACTAAATCCCTATGTAAGGATGGTGTGTGTATAAAAAAGTGCAGTGCTGTGATGTGAAAATTTAAAACTGGCTACAGGGTTAGCTATATGTAACTTTATTTGGCTACCCGGTGTCAGGATTAAAAACAGTGAGAAGCTGATAACACAAGTGCCGACATTAGAGACAATTGTGTAAATCACTCGACCAACATGTTTCGGCCAAAAAACCTAGAAAGTGTCACGGCCTTCTTCAGGGTCAGTTGTTCAGCTACTGCAATAAGTGCAAATACGTGAAAAAACATAAAAAACACGTGAATAAATCAAGAGTATAATACTGAATCAGTGTAATTGACTGTTCAGTATGTACTGCATACAACCTATAATGGAGACAGAAAGGCATATTGTCACCGATTGCATATACTATGTACAGATAGCCAGAGTCAAACATACAGTTTGAAAACCTCCTAACTGATAATTTTCTATAACACATGTACATATTCGATCAATGTGTAGTCATGAAGAACGTGTGACTCACCGCTGTCGGTTGTTGAATTCACCCCGTCTGTCCCGGCATGTTAGCCATGTGGTACGTGCACCAAAACCTGCCAAAAGGAGGCATATGGTATTAAAAACAAGAGATCCCAAGAGAGGGATTCAAAGATAGAGCATGAGTACGACTAGGATGTCGGATGGCACATGTTAGGACTTTTCGAGGAATATGCATGTTAATTCACTGTCAATGAGAAGTTCTGGTGTGTGCATATAGACACGCGTCCCAACAGGGTACCCCGGGCGTTTGGCATCAACGAACATGATTCTAATGGTGGCTGTTGGGTAATAGGCAGTGGGACTGGCTAGCAGAACCATTGCGGGAAGAGGGGCATTTGATAATGGCAGCCAGCGTAAAATGAAACTGTATGAGGCAGAGCAAAAGTGGCGATCCACTTGTGTGGGCGCTTGAATGGGCGTGAATGCGCCCGATTGGAGGCCTGCAGGATCGCCGTCTAGCTGGCGGATCATGACCGGTAGCGCTGGAGACAATCGCGGCCGAGGCTATCAAGAACGGGGCTGGCTCCTTGGGGGGCATGCATGAGCCGGACTGGAACGGCAAGGGGAGCACCCAATGAGGTTAGATGCTTGACCTCGAAATGCCGTGTGCGGCATGGCTGTGATCAGGCAACAAAAAGGGGGGGGAACAGGGGCAGCCGCTGTAGTGTGCCGGGGGCGGCATGTGGAGCCCTGGAGGAAGAGTGCACTCAGACGTGTCTGGTGTCCAGTAGGCCATCGCGACATGCAAAAATGCGTGGGGAGCCGAGCTTGGCCTGGATGTCAGCATGCGTGTCGGACCCTGGAAGCAGGAGGCATGTCTGGTGCCTGTGCTCTGGGACCTTCCAGACTATGTGGAACGCCGGTGCCAGGCGCGGCATGGCTGTCAGCCGGCAGACCAAGGGGGCGTGTGCAGAGGCAGCGCGGAAAGAAACGGTGAAACCCTGGGAGATAATGGAGCCTGGTCTATGCTGGGCAAAGATTTTACTGGCAGGGGTTGGGAGGGGGGGCTAGGGGCGAGCTGGAGCGCTCGATAGAAAAGCGTGAAGCTTCGGTTTAGAAAAATGATGAGGCAGGAAACACGGATACCGGCGTGGCTCCTGTTTTTATAGAAGGAGGCGTGTGTGGTGAATGCGGATCGGCTGGCTTCCGCGGCGTATGCCCGGAAGGACCAGAGGCTCATGGGAATTGTAGTTTAGGCAGACGCCGATGGTCTAAAACTACCAGTGGCTTAAGTTGCGGCCAGAAAGGGAGACTCATGGTCGCAGTGGGTCTGTAACTGGGTGCAGTTACATAAAAGTTTGGGGAACCCGTGTTAATGGTCAGGGTGTGGGAAGGAGAGTGTTGGCAAACGCGTGGGGTCTGCTGGTGGTGTGGAGGACACCAAAGAAGGTGTTCGTACCATTAAGGAGTGCCCCTAATGTGGAAGTGAGGTGCTACAGTGTGCGAAACAAGACCGTGGGCATAATGCTCCGGCAAAGCAGGAAGGGAATGGGAGGGTTGGTCCTCATTCACATAGGTACGGCCAATACGAGCTGGGGGCAACTAGCGCTGTGCTATGACGCAGGCATGACAAATGGCTCCAAGAGCACGCAGGCAGCCCAGGTAGCTCGGAGAGCGCGCCATTGTGCAAACTGAGGAGGAGTGCACTGATCTTAGGTTGTTCCAGAGAGTGCCAACCAAGGAATCTCGTCGTTGAGGCCCGTTTCCGAGGTCCCTAACCTGTAGACCCATCTTTGTTCAAGTCTAAGGAGCTTGGTCGTGAGATTGGGAGTGTTTGCATTCAGGTTAGAGGATTATCTAGAACTGTCCAACTCAAAGAGTCTTGTCCGTGTTTCATGTCAAAAAAGTGTTTTGTCAATTTAGTGAATTGTTTGGCGCACCTTATCATACTCTTATGTTCTAAAATCCTGGTGCGTACTTTCCTGGTGGTCATACCAACATATCTCAAGCCACAAGGGCAAGTGATAAGGTAGACCACCCGCTCACTGTTGCAGTTGGTGTGTTGTTTTAAAACCCAGGGTCTGGAAGTGCCTATATCTATGCTCTTGGTCATTTTGGTTTGAGCGCACGCTGTGCAGGAACCACACGGGTAATGTCCTTGAACAGGTGGTAAGTTCCAGAGCGTATTAGGTCTTGGTTGTTCTGGTGGAGTTGGTCTAGTGTGGATCAGTGTGTCTTTCAAATTGCGTCCTCTTTTGAATGCAAAAAGTGGTTTTTCAAGGGTCAATTGTCCTTTGTTCAAGATATTCCAATTATGTAGTATTGATTTTTTGACTACATTGGACATGGAGCTATACGTGTTGACACAGACCAGTTTGGATGATGTAGGTTTGGCAGACGGTTGTTCCAGGAGGGCTTCACGGTTGGCGTTGAGGGCCCTTTTGGCTGATTTCTTTACCAATTTCACAGGGTAGTGCCTGTCAAGTAAGTTGCTCCTGAGTTTTGCAGCATGTATATTGTAATTCTCAGTTGTAGAGCAGTTACGACGGAGTCGCAAGAACTGTCCGTATTGTAAATTGTCCCGCAATGACTTGGGATGGTAGCTCTCATATTGGAGGAGTGCATTGCGGGCCATGGGCTTTTGATAAAGTTCTGTCTCGAGGACACCCTCTGCTAGTTAGATCTGGAGGTCCAGGAAGGCCAGTTTCTCCTTACTATATTCACAGGTGAAACGGAGATGTGCGTTTCTGCTGTTTAGCCAGTTGTGAAAATGGTTGATGGTGACCTCATCTCCTCGCCAGATGACAAAAATGTCAACTATATACCTCCTCCATAGAAGTATATGCGCGCGAAATGGATTCTGTCCGTTCAGGACAACACCTTCTTCGAACACATGCATGTAGAGGTTCGCTAGACTAGGCGCGAAGGTGCTGCCCATGGAAGTGCCAGAGATTTGTAAAAATAACTGGGACTCGAACTGGAAAAAAAATTCTTTCATGGCCATTCGCGCGCAACTCATTATGAATGAGATCGGTGTGATTGTGTCGGGTGGATGGTCTAACAGTAGTTGTTCGATTGTCTCAAGAGTTTGGTCCTGAGGTATACAAGTATACACGACTCCACGTCGAATGAGACCAGGTAGTCGGTTCGGGGGTTGAAGACCATATCGTCCAGTAGGTGGAGTACGTCAGTCGTATCTTTGAGATAGGTTGGCATTTGGCTGACCAAAGGACGGAGGAAAAAGTCCACGAATTGTGACAGTGGCTCAAGGGCGGACCCTATCCCGGAGATACCCCTGGTGGGGGCCTCTGTGGCTTATGTATTTTCGGTAATACATAGAAATAGGGGGTCGTCTGTGTTTTAGTGCTAAGAAAATTCGCCTCCCTTTGTGCAATCCAGCCGTTGTCGTATGCTTCATTGGTTAGGATGGAGATGTTTCCGTGATCCTTTCTGTGGGGTCATGATCCAGTCGTCGGTAAGCGCTGTTGTCATTAAGTTGTCTAAGACATTCGGCCCTGTAGGTGTCTATGTCTAGTATGACAGTGGCCCCGCCCTTATCCGCTGCTTTGATGGTAATCGTTTTATCTGTGGTCAGGGATCGTAGTGCTGTCAGTTCCTTTTTTGGAATGTTGTTGAAGGTTCTCGGTGGCGTAGATAGTCCAGTGGTCAGGTCTTTCAGGACAGCCTTCTCGAACGTTGCTACCTCTGATGGAACCATGCCAATCGGTGGATTGAATTTAGATTTAGGGCGTAGATTCGTGTTGGTAGTCTGTTGGCTGTCTGTCAGCGGGTCTTTGTCTGCGAAGAAAAAATGTAATCTCACTTTCCTGAAAAATTGATGTATCTCTTGTTGTATTTGAAAGGGGTCACCCTTATTGGTAGGTACAAAACCTAAACCTCGGTTGAGTACTGTCGTTTCTTCGGGTGTGAGTACTCTTTTACTCAAGTTAACAATCAAACTGGGTCCCTGCTCGGGCCTGCTTGTTGGTTGGTCTTGGTCATGCTCCTCGTGTTCCGTTGGGTGACCGGGGAGCTCCAGTGTACTTGTTGGGTGCGCCGGCGGCCTCTGGACCGGCCTTGGCCGTGCCCTAAAAAAGGCTGGTTATATCCTGCTTGTGGATGTTGTTGGAAGTTCATAAGTGGACCAGGTGGACCCTGTCCAAAGAACAGAAAAGTAGGATAACTCCAAGGGTTCGGGGGCCACCATTGGTTGTTCGGTCTAGCGAACCTCTACATGCATGTGTTCGAAGAAGGTGTTGTCCTGGACGGACAGAATCCATTTCGCGTGACAATACTTCTATGGAGGAGGTATATAGATGACATTTTTGTCATCTGGCGAGGAGATGAAGTCACCATTAACCATTTTCACAACTGGCTAAACAGCAGAAACGCACATCTCCGTTTCACCTGCGAATATACTAAGGAGAAACTGGCTTTCCTGGACCTCCAGATCTATCCAGCAGAGGGTGTCCTCGAGACAGAACTTTATCAAAAGCCCATGGCCCGCAATGCACTCCTCCAATATGAGAGCTACCATCCCAAGTCATTGCGGGACAATTTACCATACGGACAGTTCTTGCGACTCCGTCGTAACTGCTCTACAACTGAGAATTACAATATACATGCTGCAAAACTCAGGAGCAACTTACTTAACAGGCACTACCCTGCGAAATTGGTAAGGAAATCAGCCAAAAGGGCCCTCAACGCCAACCGTGAACCCCTCCTGGAACAACCGTCTGCCAAACCTACATCATCCAAACTGGTCTGTGTCAACACGTATAGCTCCATGTCCAATGTAGTCAAACAATCAATACTACACAATTGGGATATCTTGAACAAAGGAAATTGACCCTTGAAAAACCACTTTTTGCATTCAAAAGAGGACGCAATTTGAAAGAAACACTGATCCACACTAGACTAACTCCACCAGAACAACCAAGACCTAATACGCTCTGAAACTTACCACCTGTTCAATGACATTACCCGTGTGGTTCCTGCACAGCGTGCGCTCAAACCAAAATGACCAAGAGCATAGATATAGGCACTTCCAGACCCTGGGTTTTAAAACAACACACCAACTGCAACAGTGAGCGGGTGGTCTACCTTATCACTTGCCCTTGTGGCTTGAGATATGTTGGTATGACCACCAGGAAAGTACGCACCAGGATTTTAGAAGATAAGAGTACGATAAGGTGCGCCAAACAAATCACTAAAATGACAAAACACTATTTTGACATGAAACACGGACAAGACTCTTTGAGTTGGACAGTTCTAGATAAACCTAACCTGAATGCAAACACTCCCAATCTCACGACCAAGCTCCTTAGACTTGAACAAAGATGGGTCTACAGGTTAGGGACCTCGGAAACGGGCCTCAACGACGAGATTCCTTGGTTGGGACTCTCTGGAACAACCTAAGATCAGTGCACTCCTCCTCAGTTTGCACAATGGCGTGCTCTCCTAGCTACCTGGGTTGCCTGCGCGCTCTTGGAGCTATTTGTCATGCCTGCGTCATAGCACAGCGCTAGTTGCCCCCAGCTCGTATTGGCCGTACCCATGTGAATGAGGACCAACCCTCCCATTCCCTTCCTGCTTTGCCGGAGCATTATGCCCACGGCCTTGTTTCGCACACTGTAGCGCCTCACTTCCACATTAGGGGCACTCCTTAATGGTACGAACACCTTATTTGGTGTCCTCCACACCACCAGCAGACCCCACGCGTTTGCCAACACTCTCCTTCCCACACCCTGACCATTAACACTGGTTCCCCAAACTTTTATGTAACTGCACCCAGTTACAGACCCACTGCGACCATGAGTCTCCCTTTCTGGCCGCAACTTAAGCCACTGGTCATTTTAGACCATCGGCGTCTGCTTAAACTACAATTCCCATGAGCCTCTGGTCCTTCCGGGCATACGCCGCGGAAGCCAGCCGATCCGCATTCACCACACACGCCTCCTTCTATAAAAACAGGAGCCACGCCGGTATCCGTGTTTCCTGCCCCTGGACGTGTGCTGCCTGCTGAACACCCCACGACTTTGTGGTAAGAGCTGCCTCAGCATTTTTCTAAACCGAAGCTTCATGCTTTCTATCGAGCGCTCCAGCTCGCCCCTAGCCCCCCCTCCCAACCCCTGCCAGTAAAATCTTTGCCCAGCATAGACCAGGCTCCATTATCTCCCAGGGTTTCACCGTTCCTTTCCGCGCTGCCTCTGCGCACGCCCCCTTGGTCTGCCGGCTGACAGCCATGCCGCGCCCGGCACCGGCGTTCCACATAGTCTGGAAGGTCCCAAAGCACAGGCACCAGACATGCCTCCTGCTTCCAGGGTCCGACACGCATGCTGACATCCAGGCCACGCTCGGCTCCCCACCCATTTTTGCAAGTCGCGATGGCCTACTGGACACCAGATACGTCTGAGTGCACTCTTCCTCCAGGGCTCCATATGCCGCCCCGGCACACTACAGCGGCTGCCCCTGTTTCCCCCCCCCTTTTTGTTGCCTGATCACAGCCATGCCGTACACGGCACTTCGAGGTCAAGCACCTAACCTCATTGGGTGCTCCCCTTGCCGTTCCAGTCCGGCTCATGCATGCCCCCCATGGAGCCAGCCCCGTTTTTGATAGCCTCGGCCACGATTGTCTCCAGCGCTACCGGTCATGATCCGCCAGCTAGACAGCGATCCTGCAGGCCTCCAATCGGGCGCATTGACGCCCCTTCAAGCTCCCACACAAGTGGCTCGCCACTTTTGCTCTGCCTCATACAGTTTCACTTTACGCTGACTGCCATTATCAAATGCCCCTCTTCCCGCAATGGTTCTGCTAGCCAGTCCCACCGCCTATTACCCAACAGCCACCATTAGAATCATGTTCGTTGATGGCAAACGCCCGGGGTCCCCTGTTGGGACGCGTGTCTATATGCACACACCAGAACTTCTCATTGACAGTGAATTAACATGCATATTCTTCGAAAAGTCCTAACATGTGCCATCCGACATCCTAGTCGTACTCATGCTCTATCTTTGAATCCCTCTCTTGGGATCTCTTGTTTTTAATACCATATGCCTCCTTTTGGCAGGTTTTGGTGCACGTACCACATGGCTAACATGCCGGGACAGACAGGGTGAATTCAACAACCGACAGCGGTGAGTCACACGTTCTTCATGACTACACATTAATCTAATATGTACATGTGTTATAGAAAATTATCAGTTAGGAGGTTTTCAAACTGTATGTTTGACTCTGGCTATCTGTACATAGTATATGCAATCGGTGACAATATGCCTTTCTGTCTCCATTATAGGTTGTATGCAGTACATACAGAACAGTCAATTACACTGGTTCAGTATTATACTCTTGATTTATTCACGTGTTTTTTATGTTTTTTCACGTATTTGCACTTATTGCAGTAGCTGAACAACTGACCCTGAAGAAGGCCGTGACACTATCTAGGTTTTTTGGCCGAAACATGTTGGTCGAGTGATTTACACAATTGTCTCTAATGTCGGCACTTGTGTTATCAGCTTCTCACTGTTTTTAATCCTGACACCGGGTAGCCGAATAAAGTTACATATAGCTAACTCTGTAGCCAGTTTTAAACTTTCACAACACAGCACTGCACTTTTTTATAGACACGCCAGCCTTACATAGGGGTTTAGTACATCCCGCTTGACTTAATAAAAACATCCCTGAGCTCCTCTCTCGCAGAGAGGGGGTTGTAGCCCACGTGAAAGACTAGGTCTATCACGTGAGGAGGCACCCCTATGATGAAGCATGACACCTCTGGTGTGTGAGGGGAACCGTCCTGAAAAGGGAAATCCCCTGTTTTTGCACGGCAGAGCACATTCAGACAGCTAAACTACCTCCTTCCAGTCCGGACCCGTGGCCCACTTTTTCTGTGTGACATTAATTTGGTGGGGAGTTGGTCCACACAGGTCCTTAAAACTCCTGAAGCCCCCAAGTGTATTGTTTAGATCTTACTGCTCATATGCAACACCATCACTTGCTGGGAAAGGAAAGAGGGGTTTGGTTATCTTTTTGTCATGTGCCATTAGACATTTGAAGTTTAAATTAGTAGCATCTAGCCCATGTTATTAAATTTTACATTTACAATCAACAAATGGGATAAATGTGATTTTAATACATTTTTATTTGAACTACTTTTCTTCACAGCCTATTCAGATCATCAAAGAATTGGGGAGGATACTCTTGGAGTCTGTGTACAGACAGGGAAACAATAAAATTTCAGTCATATGGGCAGGCGATTTCAACGTAACCAAATGCACCCATAGTGGGGATCGTATTTGCAGGTTCCCCAATGTTCACGGGGACACTATTAGTCACTTTTCACATTCAACTTATGGAGAATCCCTAAACCAGATAATATTAAGACGTAATCTAGTCGTTGCCCCGGATTTTTATGTCCAGGGCAATCCAAATCCTCCCACATTTACAGGAAGGGGCAAAGGGAGCACAATAGTTTTAGTGCTTTTGACAAATTTCTTTGCACGAAACCTTGTGCAATATGAGGTGTGCCCTCTCCCACACAGCAATCATAACAACATCCTCATACGCCTTGCGATTGACCTGTTCCCAGTGGCATTAGACACAAATAAGTTGTTTGTCAGCTACTCTGTAAACAAAGGGGTGTGAATGAACTGTAGCAAAGTTGATTCAAATATGTTTCTTAGTAACTTGATTACTGCAGCTATTAATGATGTTACTTGTTGTCTCTCGCAGGATACAACCCCAGATAATATTCTAGAGAGCTTTACTAAAATCAGTAGAATTGTGGCACACAATTTATATGTAACTAAGTCACTGAATGAGCGCCCTATTAAATCTTGGTTTAATCCCGAAAGTACAGCTGCTCTTAAGGTGTTAAAGAAGGTTACTAACAAGGCTCCATGCAATGTAGATGATATCAGAGAAGCTAGCTATAAATATAAGTTCTCGAGAATAGGAGGGATGACATTAGAACGAAGGCTTGGGAGGACTTAGAAAAAGCTGCCCACATGAAAGACAGTAGACTTTTTTGGGAAACAGTGAATCGGACTTTCTTTGTGGACAATCCAGCCAACGGTTTTGAGTGTCATATCCCTGAACAAGATTGGAGCAGCCATTTTACCTATATTCTTAATCCAGATTGTGAGGGAGAGGATATCGAAAAGGGTCCTAGGACAAACGCTCTAGCAGTAAAAGAGGATTGTTTAATAGACCTCATATACTTAGCATCCGTTACTAAAGCCATCCATAGTGCAGCCAGCGGCAAGGCCCCAGGCACTGATGGGGTTCCAATAGACCTATTTAAGCATAATGCAGATCTGTGGGCACCTCCTTTAACTAATGTTTTAAGGGCAGCAGTCAGGGGAAACCTGATTGACTTGTGGAGAGAGGCTATTATAGTACCAATCTATAAAAATGGTGAACGAAATTTACTGCCATGTTACCGCCCAATTTCATTAAGAGACTCGACAGCAAAGATTTTAGGACGGGTTATCCTGGGCAAATTGGAAGATTGGGCACAGACTAACTCTTTCTTTTCACCATTTCCATATGGTTTTAGACCTAGTTTAGGGACCGTAGAACAGGTCCTTAATTTAAACCTCATTTAGGGGAAGTACGTAAAGGCCAGGAGAGGTGCCCTTCACATAGCATTTATGGACCTCTCCTGTGCCTTTGACTTAGTGGATAGGAGGATATTGTGGGAATTAATGGACCAGGTGGTCATTGACCATTCTTTGGTTTACCTTGTCAGGCGCCTGCACTGGGACAGATCCAAAAAGATCCGCTATACTCAATCAGGGGACTGTACTAATCCAATAAGTGTTACTAGAGGAGTTAGGCAGGGGTGTGTCTTAGCCCCTTTTCTATTTCTATTTTATATTAACTCCCTAAATGCCTTTTTAGAGTAGTAAAGATGTCCCCCGAATCGGGGGATACCCATATAAAAGTGAATTTTTTTAACTATTTGGACATTTTGCTTGTGGTTAATGGGTCGAGGGAGAGGTTAATTAAACGAAGTGCAAAAGATGGGGGCAGCTTGTGAAATGATATTCAGATTTGCCAAAAGGTTAGGTCAAAACAACTGAGGAGATGACACAGCCTTATAGGAGCAAGAGCTCTTCACTGGGTGTATATGGCGCAGGAGTGTGGGGAAGTGTTGCTCCAGGGAAATTGCAGGTAGCAGAAAATAAATTCTCCTGCAGACTCCTAGCAATACCCCACAATACCCCAAGCTTTATTTCACACCTGGAACTGGGAATGGGTTTTTTGGAGGATTTTGTTGGGTTAGCTCCTTTACTTCTATGGTCGAAGATATAGAGCACCCCTAAGGCTGGCTTCTCGAGGGAAGTCCTGGAGGATTGTTTAAACCTTGATAACATGGCCACCATTCCCAGTTTGGCTTATGTTAAAAATAGTTTTTACAAGTTAGGTTTCTGTATCCTTTTTGACACGTCAAAAGAATTGGTCCTCAAACGAAAGGTAGAAACGATCTTTGCATCACATAGGGAGGAGGGCCAAATAGAAGGATCCCTCAGTAAGGGTTCAATCATCAATTATATGCAAATTTGTATTGCTTCAGGTATGAAATCTTACTTGACCTGGCTTAGCAACCCCAAGCATATATTTTATTTGACAAAGTTAAGATAACATTTGGTTCATCACTTAGTTGCCTTTCCGTTGGCCGGCTCTTGGGTTGCCTTTCTTTCTAATTGCCCATGTGATGCTATTTCTTCCCAATCAACTGTGCATTTTATGTTATTTTGTCATTTATACCGCTCCTTAAGAGTTCAGTTCTTACGCCCTATTCTTCTACACAAGCACTTTACATCGTATAGAGACGCTCTGGAGTACCTGCAATCTTTAGCCACACCTGAAAATTGTTTTTCTGTACTTAGTTATAATATTGCTGCTATAAAGCTAAGGAAAAGTTATCCATTTTAAATCACAAAATTATGGTGCCTTATCATATGGTGTTTTCAGGATTTTATATATTATAAATATTAACTGTGACATTTATTCTGCTCTGTTTTTTAGGAGTTAAATGATTGTATGTTTTATTTTTGCAATGACTGTGAACATTGTATTTATTTCTGAGCTTTTATGGCCATTAATTTGGCTGAATACAGATTATATTGATTGATTGACTCATCATAGATTTTGCCAAAAAAACGGCATGAGGCTGTAGATGAGTTTGCAGCTAAGCTTAAGGACTTGGCCATTAGGTGCCAGTTTGGAGTTATGACGGATGAGTTGATCAAAGATCAACTATTGTTCAGTGTTATAAAAAGGAAATGTAGGAGAGGCTTTGGGCGGCAAGTAACCCCTGTATATTGGCAGGCCATCTCTAAGCACGTTAGCAAGAATGACACATTAAAAGATGCTTGTGAAGAGCAAAACATACATCTTTATTTTACCTTACATTGTGAATTTATAAATGTTGGTTCAAAAATAAATCCTATATTTTTCTGCATTTTGTGTTTTCCACTTTCTTGTGGCTAAACATGGAAAGCAGCATTACTGGTGTACAATTGATTATGCCTGTTTATTAATATACATTATACTACATTTATAATGCACTTACCTTAGAAATAGTTGTTTGTTATCTATGTATGTCAACCACTTTCACTAGCAGTCCTCGTAGCATTGTGAATTGGGTTATGTGGTGGTAGTACTTCCTCTCATCAGAGCTGTCAACCTTAGGCTGGATAGGAAGTCCCTTTGTGGTTTCTATGTTGTGCAACTATGATTTTGCAGGCCTTTTTAGGTGATTGTTGCTGAACTCCACCACATTTATGTAGGCAACAAAATATAGCCTTAAAAATTCCAAAGGTCTTCTCGAATGCTGTCCTGGATAGCCTGTGCGCAACATTGTATCTTCTTTAGCTATACTTGTAGCATTCAGGTATGGGGTCAAGATCCTAGTATGGAGAGCATATCTACTGTCACCAAAGTGTGTCTGTTAATGTTAACAGCATTGCATTCAGGAAATTGTAGAAAAACAGGAAAGTGAACTCTGTGAAACACATCTTGGTGTAGCTACTACACCCTGATAGCTACCAGAGGCAAAAAGGTGAAAGCAGCAAAGTACTTGAACATATGTAGGGGTAGATACACTTCTGTTTGGGTCCCTAGACAATACTAGGTCTAATTCACCAATGAGATCTAAAATAACATTGGTGCTCAGCCTATACTCATATAAATCAGCCTGCCAGTATAAAGGGACTCCTGTCTTTGTCTTCTCATCTCCTCGTGTGGAACAAAACCCCTCATCCTCCTAGAGAAGCCATTGTGAAAAAGGTATTTCCTCTCCTCTTTATAGTTTGCACCTAATGACCATCTGTTCTCACTTGATGCTAATTTGCAAATGCAAAAACCCATTTTTGCGGCTATTTACAATTTGCAAATTGTTAATACATTCTATTGAGGAAACGCAATTAACGATTCGTAAATAGGTAATCAGTATTTCCAATTGCAAAAAAAGTGAGTCGGTAAGATTCAGTTCGCACCACTATTTTTGTGAATTGAACTGAAAACCACATTGATACATTTTATGCGTACCTTTTCGCAGTCTAAACCAATTTGCGAGTGATTTATGAGTCTGAAAACCTTTGTACAATTTGGCCCTTGATAGCATATGACCTGTAAATATGAAAAAGATTAAAGGATATCTTTGAGATATCTAGGTATAATTTATCGAGAGCTGTTTTCAGCTAGAAATACTGTGAAAAATGTATCTGATGGAAGGTGGAACAAAGCAATTAGTTATGCAAAAGATCTTGTTGCATTATTAAACATGAAATCACCCAGGTGAGAAAATGCCAATCTTGCCAATATATAGATTTACCTGAATGATTGATTACATAATTATGTCAAATTAAAATTAAATGAGACTTGTTAATACAATGAGGAAGTGAAGTATCTACCTTCAACAAAGCTCTAACTGTGGATAATATAATAATACTGTATGTTTAAGATTTGGCAATAGACATAGCCAACAAGGCTGATAAGGAAAATGCATACATTTTAGGACAGTGAGCTGCTAGCCTTTCTAAACCATAGGAATCCTTGTTTTATTAAAGAGCCCTATGATAAAGTTGAAAATTAAATAGAAGAACTCCACCATTCACTCTAGAGCAGTGGTCTTCAAACCTTTTAATGCCGCCCCACCCAGTATAAAAAAAATCATCGGGCCCCCAGATATTTTCAAAATTATTCTTTTAAATTGGCAATGTTTAAATATGTCTAGACTTATTTAAACATTACGGTTAAGTTCTGTTAAACCTTTTAAAAATGTAATGAAATACATGATTGCTAAACATGCTATTCTGGTTAGCTAGGCCTTACTAATGTGTAAAAGTAAACACAGCGTGATTATCCAAAATGGGGCGGGGAGGTTTGAAGAATATTTGGAGTCCCTTCCGTTTTGACACATACTCCCAGCCAGCATGATGCTTCTTTTAACCGGAGCATGGCGCCCCCCCGGATAAGTTAAGCCCCCCCCTAGGGGGTCCCACCTCCTAGTTTGAAAACCCCTGCTCTAGAGGCTTGGAGTTTTTATTTACAGCAGGGCACTTTTTTGCTTAGCCATATAAAATGAGAGGTTAAAGAATGAATTTTTGAAAATAAATGCAGCGGAAAAGAAACTGGTAATATATTAAGTATATAAGGAATTTTAGGGGAAATAATAATTTTAAAGACCTCAATCTCCACCCACCAAAACAAAATGGAGACTAGTTAGATATATAATCTTATATACATTTTAGAGTATTATCACAATTTAGGAAATTGCATCGGAAATAGTTTAGTTAATGAAAGACCTAAATATTTATTTGAGGAATTAACCCATGAGTCGCCTGAATTATCTAACATGAATGAAAAACATAAACTGTTGACAGGGAACAATTATGATTTGCATCTATTTAAGACATAACTAGAAACTTCAGCATATTCAGAGATCATGCTTAAAATACAAGGAATGAATGTTAAAAGGTTAGATACAAATATTAAAATATCATCTGCATAAGCGGATAGATTTATTTGAGTATTTTTGATTTGTATACCTGAAAACAATTATTAGTAAAAACAATATGAAGCAAAGGTTCTAAAAACAATTAAAAAAGCTAAGGAGAAGAAGAACATCCCTGTCCACCTCTTTGGTATAATCTAAAAGAAAAAGAAACCATTCCAATAATAAACAAGGAAACAAAGGATGTTACATATGAAGATTTTACCATATTGTCAAATTTTAAACCAAATTACATTTATGTATAACACCAAATAATAAATCCTAAAATACGTGGTCATAAGCTTGTTCACAGTTTAAAGGTAAAAGGCCAATTGATCTTTAAAATGGAAGAGTGTACTAAAACATGGCATAAAAGTATGGTATTATCAGACAAGTTCTTATCTTTCAGAAAACTGGACTGATCAGTATGAATCACTGATTGGATTACAGCTTCTAAGTGCTTAGCCAATATTTTGCAATACTTTTTGCAGTCCAGATTAAGCAATGAAATTGGTCTAAAGTTGTTGACAATTTCATGATTTTACCATGCTTAAAAATGAAAAAAACAATGCTTAGTTAAAGTAACTATAGACTTCATAAAGGGATCAAAAACTGACTTTAAGTGTGGGATCAAAATTTGAGAAAAACCTGAAAAAAACAGCAGGTACACCGCCTGGTGAAGAACTTTGTAAAATGTTATGGTTCTGATTGTTTTTTTGATTTTGGAATTAGAACTTTCTGAATCTAACCACATTTTGTATTCACCTGAAATTTTAAGTAAGTTCAAATTGAAGTAGAAAAGGTTTCTGAGGTAGTGTAGAGTCACATCTATAAAGCTTGAACGTCCTTGGCACTATTCTTGGCATAGGTTACCAAATCACCATTCTGTTTTCTTATAAAAGGATTTGTGTTTTTATCACTGTACATCTTTAAATAATTAGCAATTAAGCTGCCTGGTTGGTTGGACCCTATGAAGCTTTTCACCTTGCTATTAGTAGTCAAATAGCATGTTTTTTTGGTTAAATAGAATTATACTTACACTCTAATTTTTTAGGGGAAATAAATAAAAATTATGTTTAGAAGAAATGTGCATTCTTTCAGTAGATTTCATCTACCTTTCTTTTTATGTAATTGTTAAATTTTAATATTAAACTTTTTATTATGGATGGTCTTTATGGAAATGACAAAACCACATGTAGTGGCTTTAAAAGCATCCTCCTTTAAACCAAATTAATTATTACTAGGATTATTTTCTAGGAAACTGAATTAGGATTGGAGATATCTTTGCTGTCTCCATTAAAAACAATATAAGAGTTCATACACAATCTAGAACTTGGAGATTTAATGTCTGATATTTTAAATCAAAAGAATTCATAGCATGATCAGAAACACAAGTTGAATTAAAGGGAGTTTGAGACAAAATGTGAAAAGTAATCAGAAACCAGAAGGTAATCAATATGAGAAAGTGTTTTTTTCACATTTGAGCAAAAGGTAAATTATTAGAAGTAGGATAATTTAAATGCCAAGCATTTTTATTGTGCAAATTAGATCACACAGTACCTTATGGGTCTTAGACTGTCTAAAGGTAAATCATGCCGTCCTATCCAGTAGAGGCTCTAAAAACGAATTAATGTCTCCACCTACAACAATCGGAAGGTTAACCAGTTCAAGCAACATTGAGGTAATACTTTTCTAAAAGGATGAATCATCCACAGTAGGAACATAAATGTTTAAAAAAAGAAACTTATTACCAACCACCACTTGTGCCCATACCCATCTCCCTTCTAAGTCTAATTGTGATCTATTACCTACTGCGGGTCACCAGTAGGTAGTTATAGTTATGTTCTAGTTTTCATAGGAAAAGCGCTTTTTGACTTGCCTATATCTTTGGCGCCGTTTGACAAATATTCACAAACTTTTCCCCCAAAAAGTGTCAAGTTGGGTATTGTTGTTCATGGAAAGTTGCAGGGTGATCCGTCAAATGGGGGGGCTGAGAAAAAGGGGGGATCAAAAAAAATATGTTTCCCATGCAGTGGCGGCTCGCCGAGAGAGTGCTGCGGGGCGGTGAGGCGGGGCGGGGGAAGGGCAGGGTGGGGGTAGTAAACTCCTGCATACGGCGGTACGGAGTTAAGTAAATAAATAAATAAAACAATTTACATTGCGCGCGCTGCATCGCCGAGTTGGCGTTGCAGCGCGCGCAATGTAAATTGTTTTACCAATATATTTATTTACTTAACTCCGTACCGCCATATGCCGGAGTTTACTACCCCCCACCCTGCCCCTCCCCCGCCCCACTGCCCCACAGCACTCCACTGTTCCCATGTTAATTCCCATAGGGATTTTGAACACGACTGCAGCCCAAACTGCAGGAAAGAATTACACCAAATTTGGCAGAAAGGTAGCTTTTGGTCCAGAAAGCATGCTATTTGTTATTTGGTGTAAATCCATTAAGTCATTTTAGAGTTATTTACAGAAAACCAAATTTTTAGATTTAGGGACACGGATCCTCTGAGGATCAGACAGTCCCTGTGATGAAATCTGATTGGCTGCCAACACTTCCTGCTTGAAGTGTTGGCAGCCATCTTGGGACTTGGCTTTACCCAAGTCCCAATGAAACTGTTAAAAAAAAGAAAAGGGGGCAGGGTAGGTAAACCCTGACCCCATAGCCCTGGTCCTGTGACCCCTGAGAACCAGCCAGAGCAAAAAAGCATTTAAAAAAAAAAATTCTGCAGGAGTCATGGCTGGACTCATGAGTTCTGACAATTTTTTTTAAAAACCCAAGCGCATGTTCCCACACTTGTTTTTTGTTTTGAGCCTCCGGGTGGGCCAGGTCTCGGCGACATTCTTAGCTGTTTGTATTTTTGGAAGCAGGGGCCTCTGGCCCCCACCTCCTAAAGGGGAGTTTAACCCTCAAATCACCACCTCCCCGGGGTTTATTATTATAGTACGAAGGGGGTACGTGGCCCCCTCTTTGGGCCTTTAAAGACCTCAGGAATAACCACCTCCCCGGGGCTTAGTAATTATAGAAAAAGGGGGGCCGTATGAACCCCCCCTCCTATTTCCTAATTGCCCCAGGGACAACCACCTCCCCGGGGCTAAAATAAAACCTTTAAATGGGGGGTGCACAGACCCACAGGCCTCGGGGACCACCACCTCCCGGGGACAAATACATATTTCACAGTGGGAGGGGGGCTGCGCGGCCTCCCACCCGGGCCATAGATGGCCCCAGCGACCACCATCTCCCCAGGGCCGGCCCGTGAAAAGTAAAGGAGGGGGGCCCTCCTGGAGCCAATAATGGCCCTGGGGACTGCCAACCCTCCAGGGCTGGCTCCTGCTATGTCCCGGGGTGCCCACTCCAGGGACATAGCAGTTAGCACTTGCTTGGTGAGAGCCAACACTAATTCTGCTCCCAGCATGCAGGAGCTGTCAAACCACCCCCGTTTGCTGGGAGCGGAGTTTTCATCTGTTTCCCTGCCTGCTGTGTAGTGGGAAGAGAAACAGATGAAAGGATTGCTCCCGCACACAAGAAACAGCACATTTAGCAGCTCCCTGCTTGTGGGAGCAATACCAGGGACCGCAGGGGCAGTGAGGCTCCCTCTGTGGTCCCTAACACTGCACACTGGGTGCCCTGGGTAGGCTCCAGGGCACCCAGGAACAGGAGGCTGGGCCCCAGAGTATGGGGTCCCCGGGGCTAAAATCAGCCCGGGAAGGGGGATCATATTGTGAAATGTATGAAATTATCATTTTGCTAATTTTGAAAATATATCATATGTTCTAAGGGCCAGTTGTACCAAACATGCCAACATTTTTAATTGTGTCAGGTGTGATGCTCCATCACAATTGTGAAGGGTGTTAAGTTAGCCCTATTGTAGGAGGCATAGCATAAAATGCACTTATGATACAGAGGATGTTTCAAACATCACAATTGTGTGTTGGTATTATAAACAAACAATAGTGAGCATGTGAGCCAAAATGACTAGAAACGTAAGATTAAATGGCTACTTTTTTATGAAAAACATATTACAAATATGTTTTTAATAAAAAAGAAAATGTTATTTTTGTTACAAGTGACAGATTTGCATGATGTCTTACTCCTTCACAAATGTGCATGTAAGCCAGTCTGTTTTTTGAAAAAGTGAATTTGATAGGCATACATTTTTGGAAAAAAACCAGACAGGAATGTGGACACATTTGTGAAACAGTAACACATACCCAAAAACATTATTTTGATGTCCTTTGTTATGTCCTGATGATAAATCAATAATGACCAGAAATAGATTACTTAAAGATACTTTTGCAGATGGAATGTTCCGTCACATATCTGTTGAAGTATCCCCTCTGGAAAACTCAATATCCGGCACAAAAAAATGACTCATTCGGAAATTTTAGAAATGCATCAAAGATTAATCTTTTTAATATTGTGATTTGCATTTTTATTGAAAAAAATTAATATTAATCAGTAAATTTAAATTTACTGTAATGTACCAATTTTTGCCTAAAATTAAAACGCCAGAATATTTTTTACTTTTTTTCACAATGGTAAAACAAACTAAAAATAACTTAAGATATTTTGGAGTAAATTTGAAAATGATTTAGTAAATTTTTGTGACATAAGTTCACTAGTCAAAACAACAAATCAGAACCATTTAGAGGTGTTAAATAGTTCCTGGAGAGGATTGAAAATGGTTAAGAGAATTGATCAAAAATAAAATATGTGAAATAATGGGAAATAACAAAACTCCCTACCTACAGGAGATAATGATAAGAATAAATCAAAGTTTAAAAACCTTGAAGCATGGGAAATTTTAAAATTTGGAAACGCTTTGAGAAAATAATTTATGATAAGTTATATCTACACAGATGCAATAAAACTATCGTATAAGTCTTTACCTCATCTTCAGGAGCAGGCGAAGGGGAAGTGGCCCAAGAAGGCAGGAAAGCAGCGGGCCACTGTGTTTTGGGTGGTGAAACATCTGACACTGATGGACACAGTGGCATGGAGGGTGAGGGGACTGGAACGGAGGACACCATCTCGCCATAATTTTCAGAGGCCTCTACAAGTGACAAGTCCCTGATGGTGGTGGACCCTACAGGAAGTGTACCAAATTCATCCTAGTCCACCACCCAGATACCCATCTCCACCCTCCCTCTTGCCCCCACGCTCAGTTGGCCAAGCCCTGCCCCCTAAAAGAGCTGGGTCTCCTTTACCACAGGCACCTCAACCCCTGACCCTATCACCCCGGCTGAGCTGAGTGAGGAGGCTATTGACCTTTTATGCAGCATCTCGTAGGCCAGATAGTGAATGGCACCCAGGGCCTTAGCTGCCAAATGCAACAAATGGTTGCATTTACGGACGCCATTAACATTTCAATGCCTGGCATGCAGAGATTGCTTGCAAAAATAGCCTCCTCACTCACCCCAGCCACACAACCAGCCAATCGTCCTCAAATATTTGAATATGTGGAATCAAAGAGGGTACCTCTATGGAGCGATCCTTTGAAAGGTTCAAACTTGTTATGTTATGTTATAATAATTTCTATAGCGCTCTAATACCCTTGGGTGTCTAGGCGCTACGGACTGCATACTGTAAAAAAAAAAAAAAAAAAAGGGGGACTAATATTAAAAAGCCATGTTTTAAGATTTTTTCTGAACTCAAGTAGGGAGGAAATCCTCCTGAGGGCGAGCGGAAGTGAATTCCACAGCCTTATAGTGTTATGTCTAAAACTCCTCCCTCCCCAGTTCATCGTTCTAACTCTGGATGCAGACATCAGAAATCCATTAGTCGAACGTAAAAATCTGGTGGGGGAATACCAGTTAAAACAGTGCCATAAAAATCGAGGACCTTGTCTATAAAGTGCCTTGTGTGCTATACAAAGAGCCTTAAATTTCACACGTTGGGCGACTGGCAGCCAGTGCAATTCTCGGATTCCATCCCTAATAGATTGATGTTTGGGGACATCAAGCACCAATCTGGCCGCTGCATTTTGCACTGCCTGTAATCTTCTAAGTTGGTTCACCTGTAAGTTTATATATAAAGAATTGCAGTAATCCAACTTAGATAAAACCAAGGTGGATAAAACAATTTTCCTAGTATTTTTTGGAATAAAAGGAAGAATTTTCCACACAGTTTTAATTGTCAGAAACGCGGAAGACACCACCTTTGAAACCTGGGATTTGAAATTAAGCTTATCATCTATTATAATTCCAAGATTTTTAACCTTTTCTACCGGTGTAGGAAGAGAGCCCAATGTGGTTGGCCACCAGGCAGGGGACCACTGAGGAGAAAGCTTTCCAAATAGTACCACCTCGGTTTTGTTCGAATTAAGCTTCAAGCAGTGTCTGTCCATCCAATTGCTCAGGGCGACCATGCAATCATGCAATTTGTTAGAGTGGTCAACATCCTTGTCTATGGTTGAGATGACCAATTGGGTATCGTCAGCGTACAAGGTTGGAACTAGGTCAAAGCTTCTGATCAAGGGTGCTAACTCGGACACATATATATTAAAAAGCGTGGGACTCAATGAAGAGCCCTGTGGGACCCCACAAGGCAGAATAAAGGATGTCGATTTAAAATTGCCTAATTGCACTGTCTGCGTTCTATCTGTTAAAAAAGATGTTAACAACGACAAAGCCTTTCCTCCCAGACCAATAGATCTCAGACGTTCTATCAGTAAGGTGTGATCCACAGTATCAAACGCTGCGGTCAGGTCAAGGAGGATAAGAGCTGCTGATCCCCCGCCATCTAATGCGGTGCGAATTTCCTCAGTGGTCTTAATCAAGGCTGTCTCGGTGCTGTGACCAGGCCGAAAGCCAAATTAGCTGTGATCCAGGACATTATTATCTATAATATAAGTAGAGAGTTCACTATTTACCATTTTCTCAAAATTTTTTGCAGGCAACGGGAGTCTTGCAATCGGTTTGTAGTTGGCCGGATCTGCAGCATCAAGGCTGGGCTTTTTTAATAACGGAAGTATACAGGCCTGTTTCCACAATGTTGGAAAAGTTCCCTCTACCAGCATCTGATTAAATATACCAGAACAACCTCCAGCCAATACATGGGGTTTACCTACTCAGCTGAGGAGGATTTGTCCCACGGACGTCTCCTGTTAGTAGGTGAGTAGGGGTCTTTGGGTGCACAAAATAAAACCACTCAAGCAATCCTTTAAATAAGAACCCAAGCTAGAACGTTGGCAGCGCCATGTCTTATGGCTTATACGTTCCCAAGTAAAACTGTGCGTTTGTTGGACAACATATACATCAGAACTGTGCAAGACTGATTCTGTGCACACCGTCAGGATATGTTGGCTGATGTCCTACTAGCTCGCAGTGCACCATCTGTACCCCTAACCTTACAGGGTAACAAATGGATGTGCAACCTCAGAACATGACAACCCTGACTCCCCAAGGAAATCGTGGTAACAGATCTAGAACCCTTTCGCTTAGTTACTTATACATACCCAAATAGATATACAGGAAATGCACAGTGAAGCGTTTCAACATTTATTGAAGCATTGTGATTCTTTAGTAAAATACTTGTGCTGCAATAATCAATACAAGGAAACAAAATAATGTGTTTAGCATTTTGAGAATGTTGAAAAAGATAAGCAGTTAAACCATTTTGCCTAGTACAAAGAATATATGCTTGCATACAAGTACTGTAATATATATTGTACTCCTACCTAGTGCATCCTAACCTATCATGTCTAGGGTGTGTAAATCTGCCAAATCCCTGTAGGGTGATCTAACTACCCGTTACCTGTGGATTAGTGTCATCAAGCTGCCCGTGTTGGTGTAGAGCTGGACAGCATCCCTCACATGAGGTAAACAGGAATCAGCTGAGCTGTAATTCCAGCACGGATCAACCTCTCAATGCCAGCGAAATGCTCCTCTGTCTAAACAAAGGCTTGATGTCATATATATATAATAACATCCTCCATGTTACCATGCGGAAGCCCCAGCCAGGCCGCTATTGTTTACTCTATTGTGATAGCTCTGTCGCCAAGCAGCCAAAACAAATAACGTCTTGCATGATGAACTTAGCCCTTGTACAGAATGTTCTAAATGTTCTGATAGAGTGCCTACGAAGTGATAGTGTAAGCAAAACTGAGTTCGCAGAACATTATCCTGTATGTGCACACAAATGAATGTGTGTCAAATGTCATCCTGTTCAGAGAGAGAAGGCAACTTAACCCTTTCCATGCGTCCGTCGGCCAACGGCCGTCGCGAGCACTACCTCCGTAGTGCTGCGCACGTCCGTTGGCCGACGCGGCCCCGCCCACTTAATCAAACCGCCGCACCGCGGCGGAATTGCCGCCGCGGTTAAGCGGTTAAGAATATGAGCATGTAAGATGTAGGTCTGGGTGGAATTTGCGGAGGGCTGCTACATGGAACTCTACGGAGTAAAAAAAAAACCTCTGCATTGCTGCGTGGAATTCCGCTACTGGGCGGAGTTTGCCAGCGCTCCGGTTCGCATTGCGATGGGAGTGCGGAGTGTGCCCTTGCACTCCAAATCGCGCATGAACGGCACTACGTGATTCTCAAGTGTGTTGTCGCGTTCTAAATCGCGTGTGAATGGCACCATGTGGTACGTATAGGCACGGCCATCTTTTTTTTCTGCTCTCTTTTATGGTGCTGGGCCTAATCTTAATCTCTCTTTAATCTATCTAATCCTCCTCATTTAAAACTTATCTACCCCTCATTTGTATTTTGTATATTTGTGTGTGTCTTTGTGTTTGTGTATTTTATGTTTTTGGGCCATTTTTTCGTGACATTTTATATTCTGTTTATTATTTCCCCTTACTTCCTAATTTCTTCTTTCCTTTCCCTTCCTTTTCCTTCTTTTCTTCTACCCCACTCAGCACCATGGCAGAGGGACAGCTTCCTTGCGGGAGGCGCCGACGCCCAGGTGTGCAGCCCCGGATGATCTTTGTAGAGGAGGAGGTGGCAGCACTCGTTTTTTTTGCGCAGCAACACCTTCCCTCTATGCTGGCAGCAGGCGGCAGGCCCGGTAGCGCATACCCCTGCAGGAGCATCTGCGGCATTGAGGGACGGTGTGCCGGTGCATGCTGCGCACCAGCCAGGATTGGCGCACCACGCAGCAGCTGACGCACCATTGGGCGGACATTTTGGACCTTGAACTGGACCTGCTCGACTTGCTAGGCATCGAGATTTCGGGGCTTGGTGAGTATATTGATTATGTGTTGTGTTTGTGTTCTGCAATCCCAAAAATAAATTCAGAAGGGCATGCTGCTTACACTCAGAGGCAAGTTGCGTTTAGTTTATGCTGGTATACTATTGTGTGATCCAGTTTCTAGTTTTTGATAGGCAGGTGCTCAGCGCTACTCAATCGTACTCTTTATTGGCACTGGCTTTGGCTGATCAATTAAGAAGCCATTGCAGGCTGTTCTCCTGTCACTATAGTGAATCAGTGAGTAGTGCATTCTCTCTGTGACTTTTGTTTCTGTAGCTCGTACAGTTCCAAGTTATTTATTTCCCAGTGATGTGTAGTATGCATCTATGCATTGCAAAAAAGGGAGACCAAGTTGGTTCATCAAGGGGGTTGAGAAGCAGGAATAGAATCAAAGATCATTCACTGCAATGCATTGGTTCCAATGTAGTTTTTGTTTAGGAAATTTGTAATAGGGATTTCAGGATTAGTATGGGCAACTCAATGAGAGTCGAAAGACTTAAGTCGAAACTAGCAGTAATATAGGCAATCTGTTTCAGAGAAGTACAATGTGACTACGTTTGCTTGTTCTAAAACATTTGTGGAGATTATTAAATGAATCACTAATCTATTTTTTTTATCTTCTTAATTTCTTTCTTCAATCACAAGGGCAAGAAGAGGGACATTGCCGAGGGTCCGGGGGAATGACCACCAGTGCCTCTGCCGAGGGCTCTTCTGATCCCAGTAAGTCCTTTTAGGATTGTTGTGGACTTCTTAGGGTAGGATCTTGGGGTATTGAAATGTTGGTGCTGTCTATCATAAAGATTCAGATAGCAGTCCCAAGTAAGCTAGTATTATAAATAAAATTCACCATGCATGTTGGTTGAGAAGGCTTTCCTTTTCCTGCTCATGCTCTAACACAGTTAAGTTCACGAGAGAGCGGCCATGGTCATCATGGACCGCCCCCACCCCCCAATGTAGTGTGCTGCTGTCTCGTTCATTTATAGTTACAGTATACCAGCAGTTTCCCATGACATTGCAGCATGGCTGGAAAAAAAGCATGAGGTCCCACTCCCATTGCATTTGCCAACCAATGTCATATGTCTTTCATTGACTATTATTCCACCCCTGGCTTGTCTAACTTTGTGAACCAACCAATCAAATGGGGTTGCGTATCTGGCATCTAAATTATGTGTAATGTTTTATACTAGCCACACAGAACATTGGTGATGCCAGCTCCACTGCCACTGCAGGAGGAAATGGGTCAGTTGGAGGGAAAGAAGCGGCAGTAGGGACGGGCACTGGTAAGCCACATAATTTCTTGAAATTACTATGCTCACTAGCTATTGCCAGGGCGTTGTTATCAACATATGACCGTGAAGTGAACACCCCCCCCAGCTTTACCAGCCACAGAGGTGGTTGAGTTAATATTATGGCCTCTAATGGAAGGTTAAAAGAAAGGAAATGGTATATGAGTGAAAGGGTGGGTGGTTGAAAGTGTGCGTGTGGGGGTAAAGGGATGGATAAGCGAAAGGATGGTTTGAAGAAAGGGTTTGGCTATTGAATGGATGGATAATGGATTGGAAATTTTTCTGAAAGACTGGATGAAAGAGAAAGTAAAGCTTAATCATGGTGGATATGGGTGAATTGGAATGAAAGGATGAATGAATATTTGGATTGTTTGGATGAATAAGCAAGGCAGCTCTTCTCATGAGGAGCATGCTGCTCACATACTTTGCTTACTTGGTTTATGTAGGGTTATCATTCAAAGCTATAGTTCTAAGTGTTTTTTTTCTTTGTTCTACTCCCATGACTCGCTGTATTTGTTAAGTGAGCCAGATGTATCCCACCCATCATTTATCATCCCCCCTCCTCCCAATGGCATTTTTGCCCCCTATGACCGAAGTGGAGTATGGGCCAATTCGTGACTGCAGTATTGGCTGTGTAATGTGTGTCTGCTTCAGTTAATGCAGTGTTTACAATGTTTTCAATGAATTGCAAACCGAACACACAAGGTGTGTTATTTCCCTTCGCCCACGCAGTCACCTCTTAGTGCTTCACTCCTTTATTTTTTCCTAAGTTCTTCCGTCCCAGCCTACCAAATTGGAAAATCCATTCTTGGCATGTGCCACATTTAATTCTATAACCATGTGAAGTGAAGTGATTCCAGAATATATTTCATGGTTTCCCTTAACAGATTTATTATACACTTATTCAGATTTTTCCCTTTCAAATTGTACAGTGACTGAATAAGCCAAAGATGACGAATCGATGATCAGTGTAGTGGCCCCTCTATCCTATAGCAAAAAAAGCTCTGCCCTACCTGTCTAATCCCTCTACCCTACCCCCTGCCATAGAGTAAATCAAGTTTCCTTTCCCTGCTTACTGCCGAGCGAATGAATTTGTTGGAAATATGTGGTGGTGGGCGAGGCCATAGAGTAAAGTGGGAGTAAGTGCATGATTCGATGTCAAGTTTGACATATGGGATACACAGCGACAAATGTGCCAAATACAGTCTATATAGGCCATTCATTTCCCTGTAGTGCAGTCCATCAGATTCATTTTCCCCAACGCCTACTTACGCAGACAGGATAATATATTAATATCCGCATTTCATACGTGAGGTGTGTGACGTAGTATCTTATTTATTATTCATCTGCCTCTTTGGAGACAGGGTAGAAGGAGAAATGCATTTGGCAAAGAGCAGGGCCCTTGGAATTAAAAATAGATAATTGTCAACTACAGCTGCAGACAGTAGCAAACTGGCCGAAGTGCTGGCTGGCAATGAGCATGGCTTCATTATTTTAGCACAACACACAACTTGTACTTAAATATGGTGCATAATGCCATACTCATTAATGAGGTAATTTACTTTTCAACTGAAAGTGTCTGACTGTTTATAGTTGCTTGAAAAGCCTTTAGAAGAAAAAAATAATCAAATCACTGACTTTTTTAAATCCGGTGATGTAATTCTGCCTTTTTATACTCTTCTGCCACACAGTCAGTGCTTTTAATTTTTATGCAAGCAAGGCATGTGTGGGTAAAATATAAAATTGGCCTTGTGCCTCTCCTAATCATAATCACATCAAATTCCAATGGCCCTAGGGGACCAGCAATGTACTGCTACTGTGCCACCCAGTAATTTAAAACAATTGTTTGCACAGAGCATTATGTACAATTTGTCTTTTTTGTGTTTCTCAATATAGCTGCTCCTGCTGGTCCAGCCGGACCACCCAGCAGGCAGGAGATAGCAGCCCGCTTGCAGGGGCAGAGGCTGGAGCATATCCAGCTAGAATACCAGTGGCCGGTGGCCCTGGAAGAGGAGGAAGAGGAAATAAATGCCTTTCTGTCTGGCACCAGTGCAGCCGGTCCCCCTAAGCCTCCAGCCTCCCGGCCATCCCATCGCCGGCTCCGCCACCAGTCAACTGCTGCCAACCTCTACCACACTGACAACAGGCCATTGCTCCGCCTCATCCTGCAGCGGCTGAACACCATCGAAGGCCGGCTCACCACGATGGAGCAGAGCCTTGACCAGCTCTGGACCAATATCCATAATGCCCTCTTCTAGCCTTTTTAAACAAAAGTTAGTTTTGGTGAGAGGGACTTGTTTTTTGTTGGGGCTGGGTTGAGAGGTGTGAAGGGAGTTGGGACTGGAGTGACTTTTTCCTTGGACATTTTGTGTGTTGGGTCTTGGGTCAGTTTTGTTTGGGGAGAGGGGTGGGCATGTTGTTTGGGTGGAGAAGGTGGGTTTCTTTGTAAATAAATAAAGGGGAAAACTATTTTATTCAATCTAAATTTATGCCTGAATTAGTTTTGCTTTTATTTGCACTGCTGCCTTCAGCTAGTTTTACGCAGCCTGTTTATGTGCTTGTAACTTAAGAGAGAGTGTAGTGCTTAGTTATAGAGTTATACTTCTCTAACTATCTTGACCATTAGGGGGATGCTGCCATGATGACCTATATTGTCTACAACAACCTAGAAAAACAACAGTAGCAGTTAGTTTCTTACTTAATAAGTTAAATTTCATCCATACTAGGTGTCGTACCTGAATATAGATGAAGCAATAACAGGGAAGGCATCACAACTTCACAAGTGAGGTCCCACTTCTGTTTCCACCCAGGTGAGCTCCAACTGTAGGATTAATCTGAATGATTGATTGATTGAATATCCATCGTAGGCACCTAAATGGAAATAGAAAGACTGAGTTAGTGGGTTATACATTTATCAAAGATTTACAAATAATTGACACCACCTGAGTACTACATGATGACACAAAAAGAATGACTGATAGTGCTAAAATACGAAAAATAGCAATACTAGTAAGTTTTGGCTAATGTGGAGCTAGTAGTATTATTAGTGAAATCCTCAAGTTATAAAAAATGGAATCAAAGTCTGGAGTGGACAAGCTTAGGTTAGGCGTTTACCGTTACGCAACACAAGGCCTGAATGATGATGCTGATGACTAATGTTATTCATTCTATATCAAAAATATGGATCACTTTTCATGCGCGGGTGGGTAATGGGGCCAGTGTGGGCTATTGCTTAGAAGATCCTGTAGTAAGTTGGTGTTGCTTTCACCACATCTGCCCCACCAAGTGTGCTATCCATCGATGGTGTAAATTAAGCCACACCTCAATAAATAACATAGCCCGGAAGAGGGTTAGGGGTTTGATAAATGGATGGGAAGGGGGATTTGTGGAAAGGTTTGACAAAGGCAAACACTACAACACAAGGACAACATTCATCTGGGGAACGAGCAGCAGCACATCATTTGCCATTAATCTGTTGTTAGAAGGAAGCAAAGGAATGAGTATGACAGAGAACAGATAAATGCATTGCAAACAGTCCTACTGCCCCCGAGACCCAAGTTATCAGATATCTAAATGTTCTGTTGTCTAGGTTGAGGAGTGAGCCCACCCACCCAGTTCTCTTAATATGATTGTTAAAAGAAAAATGATACTGTATTGCACAATTAGGTGGTGCATCTGTATTCTCCTCGGGAATGTCCACTCTTTGGTGCCTGTCTGGATTGGTCCGGTAGGTAAGCAGGAGTGTTGTTTAGCTCAGTCAGCTTTCGCCTTTCGTTCATGCGGGAGACTAGAAGAAGGTCTGCGGATTGTAAAAGAGAAACTGTATTTTAGAGTCAAGGAGAAGGACAGAAGGAAGCTAAGCTTCATGAGGAGCGTATCAAGAAGACTCAGAGGTAGAGCATAAAAAACAAGAGGGAGACTCAGAGTTTCATTTTTGCCACAAGTCCAATACACACACACACATATACACACACACACACACACAGCGGTTTTTCACAAACACACCTCTCTCTATTCCATATAGCTGAGTACTAGGCCTCAGACTCTTGGTTTACCTTTGAAGTGAAGTCGATAACTTCTTGCTTCTAGCTGTTGATGAGGTAGTCTTGCAGCTCCCACTCTGACTTCTTTCATAATCCTCCTCCTGAACATTGAGTAATGCAGCATTTTGCATAGGTTTTTGTTTGCTAACTAAAGTGACTGTTTTGGTCTCTGAAGAAACAGAAAAAAAGGAGAGGACCCTACAATTGAATCTGGCTAAGTGTAAAAGGGCCAATCACCTCCGAGGAAAAAAATGACCGCACATTACTCGGACCCCAAACATTGCACATCAATAATCATCTCAAGAAATTTCCTGTATTACAGTTTAACACAGACTCCCTCACTGTCAGCCTCCACATTAATCATCACTTACAGTCACTTGCTAATCTGTTCACTTATTTGTGCAATGGTTACTTGTTCCAATCCAAGCATGGTGGTAGGTACACTATCTCCCCTTTAATGCAAGCAGCAGATTGGAATTTTGCATTCTTGACAATCAAACGATTGTCTTGGGCAGCCATCCTAGATGATGAGAGAAACAGAAGGATCATAGGCGTGGACCATACAGGTTTATTCATTTTCGTTAACTATGTTTGTGAAGGCCAATCACCTCCTCGTAAAAAATGATCACATATCACTCAGGCCCCAAACATTGCAAAACAATCATCTCAGGCAAGTTCCCACATTACAGTTCAACACCCTTCCTCACTGTCTGCCACCACATGAATCATTAGTCATCATCATCACTCACACAGTCACTCACTGTTGCAATAGTTGAAGTTACCTCTTCCATTCCAAGCACGGGTAGTTTATTGTATTGGGGATTCAACCATCTTGGATGCAGGCAGCACATTAGAATTTGGTATTGGCAGGCAATCTTGTAGAAAATACATGATCTTCTGGGGAAGACCTTCTAGTGCTAAGTGTTGCAAAAAGGGATAGGCAATAGGCATTTGAAGGAGGCAAACATTGTCCCAATGTCATGAAGCAATTGTGTAGGCTTCTTCAATGCACACTCGTCCAACTACAAGCCGGCAATATATGTGACTAATAAAAGGTGGGGCAGCATAAATCTGACACAAAAATAATAATGTTCCTCTAACTAAATTATTTTGTTTCATTGCGAAAATAGAACTAAGTTCAATGAGAAAAAATTAAAAAGTTCTATAGGGGCACTGGCAAACTTAGTCCGGGAAGTAGAGTTCGTCCTCAAACTCAGGTGCTTCACCCATAAGTTGGTCAGCTAACATATTTGATTCAATGTCGGACCAATCACCCTCCTCCTCCTCCTGTGCTGCTGAATCAGGAATGGTGTAATTGTGTGGTATAAAATGATGGTTCATTTTGATCATAGTCAATCTCTCCACGTTTTGAGGCGAGAGACTGGTCCTTCTCACTGTAACAACTGCACCAGCTGCACTGAACACACGTTCAGCAGACACACTGGTGCAGAACAAGCCAGAAACTTTATTGGCAGCCTGCTGAGCTCTGGCCATTGGTGCATCTTCCCATCATGGATTTTGATCCACATAGACCTCTTTTGGATCATCCAGATACTCCTGGATCATCCTGTGGATGGTCATTGGTGCTGCCACTTGCTCAACCTGTTTTGCCATCGCCTCTGCACTGGACTTGAGCCCTGTCAATTGAAACCAATACAATGCAGAGGTTGGGTCCGGTCCTTCTGTTGTTGTTGCCTGTGTTCTGGTTGATGATGTTGTTGGCTGCTGTGAGACAAGACTGCCCTCTCTGAAAGTTTAAAGTGGCATCCCAGAACTGCTGGGTGGGACTCGAAGTTCCATCCATTCTTCTTCTAAGTCTCCAGCTTGCTCTACAATCCACCTCTTGTATTTTAAAACATCCCCTTCAGAAAAGGAATGGAAGTGGGTCAAATTCTTTTGTACCATGGATCAAGTAGTGTGGCACAGATATACTCTTTGGACTCGATGCAGCCTTGTATTGCAAGCCAAATGAAGGAATAAGGTCTCAACCAAGGCATGCGGTTCTGTATTTTCATTCACACCTACGGGGGCAAACCTTTCAGACACCGTCTTGTAGGAGATGCAACAACAGGATAGCTTGTCCCATTGTACTGTCGTCCTTGGTAACTTCACGTGTGAAAACCTCGAAAGGGAGAAGCATCTGTGTCAGGCTTTTGACTAGGCCCCATTTGTCCGCATCCATGGTCACAGCTTCCTCAACTGCTTTCCATCCTCCTTGAATAACATAGTCATTGATCTATTTGTGCTGCTTAAACAGACGTTGCAACATGTAAAAGGTTGAGTTCGAACGTGTTGGCAACTCCTATATCAGGGCTTTAAATGGTGCTCTATTCTTACGCTGAATAATCTACAACTGCTTCCGGGCTTTAAAAGAATGGCTGAAATGAGTGCAGATTCTTCTGCAGGTGGTCAGTAGGTTGCTGACTATGTCTTCCTTTTTGAAAAAGTTTGCACCAACAGGCTGATACAATGGGTGAAATACAGGACCCTGAAATAGCCTCTGTCTGAAATGGACTTGACTATGTTACTGCCATTGTCCGTGGCAACAAATCCAATTCTGAGACCTCTGGGTCGCAGCCATTCATACACCTTGCTGCTAAATTCCTCCAAGATGTTTACAGTTGTATGTGATTTCTCCATGGCGAACATGGCCACTGTTGCATGCCACCGAACGCTCTTAAAACGTTCTTCAGGCCCAAGATCTGAATATATCTTTTGCTTTACCCCCACAAAAGAAATCCAATGTGCATGTAATCAGTTGCCTGGCATGATTGGACTTGTAGCTGATGTTCCCCGGCTCTCCTCACCACCTCGACCACGTTCAGCAATTTTTTTAAGGTTCTCCTCCCACTTGATTTTGTGGTGTTCTTTTCACATGGGTCGTCTGGCCTCCAGTACTATAATGTGTACTTGGCTTACCTAAATGAACATTTGTGTGCCAAATGCTGCATACTGCAATGTGCTCCCCCTCTTTGCTAACCGTAAAAAAGTCCCAAACTGGGAAGGAGTACTTTTTTTATTGGGCCACTGCCAATGCCTTCAGATGAACTGGAGGTAGGTGGGCATATCGTCGATTGCTTCTCTGCTTCTCCTGAGGCAGGGGTTGGTGCAGGTCTCAGCTGGGGTTTTGCAAATATGGAAGCTGGTGGCGGTGTTACCTGTGCCACACACCTCAGAGCAGGTTGAATAGCAATGTCGGTCTCCTCTGTGTCACCTTCCACCATGACTACCTTGTCGTCGTTATCCTCCTCATCATTCCCTTCCATAAGTCTAAGTCTTTCAGGAATTTTTATTTTCCCTTGCCTCTCCTGATGTCTCCTGGACTCTGCCGGGGTCAACTCCATGTCCCTATTATCATCATCAGAAGTGGTGCTTGGAGAAGATTGTGCAGTAGTACCCTTCCTTTTCCTTGCTGGAGATCTGGGAGACAATTATTCTAAAAGAGGAGGTTCTACTTCTTGCTCAGAAGGAAGCTCAACCTCCTGTTCTGCTCCAACATCAGGCAAATGTACTATTGGAGGCTGCTGTCCACTTTGCTTTGTTTCCTGGAACGATTGTGTACTACTTTGTGAAAGGGACAAATCCAATTCAACATCACTACTCATTGACGTTGACATGATTGCACTGGCTGCTTCACTAACAGACATGGTCCTGGGCTTAGGTTGGGGGGGTGGTGCTGTTGATGCAGGAGTGCTGCTGTCAGCTTGCTCGCCGGAGGCCGGTGCGACAGGCACACGTTTGCCGAAAAAGGTTCTGGTCAGCATGCCAGTGGTGGAAATCTGCTTCTTCTCCTCCCCACTGGCCACTTTCTTGGCAGCACCTTTCTTTGAGGCCATCTTAAATCTGTCAGTTTGCAGTGGCACTTAGCTTCCCAAGCTTAAGAGATGCCCGTGTTGCATAGTCAGTCACGTGTCAGGTCGTGCACAGGCCTTCTGTCTGGCAGTACTGTGGGTGATGTCTCTTCTCTTGTGTACCTAAAAGCAAACAAGCAAGAAGAACATCAGTGAAACGGGCATTGTTGCAGTTCAATTAGTAGTACAAACAAACATTATCATTTATTGTGGTTACTTAAGTTACTTTAAATAATTAGCAATACAATCTAACTATCCATTTGCAAAACCACAATAACACAAACTTTCATGGTGTACAGTACACTCCAGGAAGGATCAGAAAGAGCAACAACAACGGCATACAGAATTACAGATGTAACTGTTTGCTTTATGTTCATCATGTTGTGATGTGGCACTCTTGGAGGTGCAGGTGACAATTGAATAATCCTTAGACAATAAATGCTGTTGTGAGGTGCACCTATAGCAGACAGGGGGTTGATGCCAGATGTTAGGAAAATGGAAAAAAACATTTTAAAAATGTAAATAATTTTTTTTAAATAAAAAAAAAAATAAGCAAACAAAATAAAACAAATTAAAAAAATAAAAATTAAAAACATTAAAATAAAACAAATACAAATTAAAAATATCTAATAAAATTATAAATAAGTGAAATTTTCCTCAAGCATATTAAATTATTTAACTGCTATCATTCTCAATCATCCATGCAAGCCTATGGCAAAGGACCACACTGGCTGGATGCACAAAATGTCTGCCAGCCACTGCCACATGGTCATCAACAACAACACTGAGCAAGGAGGCATGGCCACAACAAAGAAGACATGCAGGCCAATTGCAAAAGCACACTGGCTGGCTACACAAAGTGGACGCCAGCAACATGGTCACAACAACAACAACCAGCAAGGAGGCATGGCCACAAGCAAAGAAGACATGCAGGCCTATGACAAAAGCACACTGGCTGGCTGCACAAAATGGCCACCAGCCACATGGTCACAACAACAAGCAGGAGGTCTGGACATCAAAGAAGACATGCAGGCCTATGGCAAAAGCACATTGGCTGCCTTCACAAAATGGCCACCGACCACATGGTCAAACAGCAAATCAATCAATCAATCAATGAGGGAATTGTAAGCGCGCTACTCACCCGTGAGGGTCTCAAGGCGCTGAGGGGGGGGGTCCGCAGATCTGTTTAGCTGAAGAGCCAGGTCTTGAGGGTCTTCCTAAAGGTGTTCAGGGAGGGGGCGCGTCTGATGTCTGCCGGTAGCTCGTTCCAGGTCTTGGCTGCAATGTGAGAGAAGGATCTTCCGCCTGCTCTGGCTCTGTGGATGTGCGGGGTTTCGGCCAGTGCGAGGTGGAAGATCGGAGGTTTCTTTTGGGTACATGGAAGTTGATTCTGTCGTTGAGGTACTTGGGTCCGTTGTTGTGTAGGCATTTGTAGGCGTGAGTGAGGATTTTGAAAGTGACTCTTTTCTCCACGGGGAGCCAGTGGAGACTTTGTAGGTGTTGGCTGATGTGTTCGTGTTGGGGGATGCCGAGGACGTGTCTGGCGGCGGTGTTCTGTATTGTCTGGAGTTTTCAGAGTAGGGACTTGTTGATGCCGGCGTAGAGTGCGTTTCAAATAGTCCAGTCTGCTGGTGATGAGTGCGTGGGTGACTGTCTTCCTTGACTCAGGGGGGATCCACTTGAAGGTCTTGCGGAGGATACAGAGGGTGTTGAAGCAGCTGGAGGTGATGGCGTTGACCTGTCGGTTCATGGTGAGTGATGAGTCGAGTACGATGCCGAGGTTCTTGGCGTGGTCTGAGGGGGTAGGTGGGCTTCCAAGGGCGGTCGGCCACCAGGTGCTGTCCCATGCAGAAGGGGTGGTACCGAGGACGAGGACTTCTGTCTTCTCGGCGTTGAGCTTCGGGCAGCTGTTGGTCATCCAGACTGTGACGTCTTGCATTCCTTTCTGGAAGTTGAGTTTGGCAGTGGTGGGGTATTTGGTGAGGGAGAGGATGAGCTGGGTGTTGTCGGCGTAGGATACGATGTTGAGGCCGTGTTGTCAGACGATGGCTGCGAGGGGGGCCATGTAGATGTTGAAGAGGGTGGGGCTCAGTGATGAACCCTGTGGGACTCCGCAGGTGATTTTCGTGGGGTCGGAGAGCAAACAAGGAGGCATGGCCACAACAAAGAAGACAAACAGGCCTATAGCATAGCACACTGGTTGGCTACACAAAATGGCCACCAGCCACATGGCCACAACAACAAGCAGGAGCTCTGGAAAACAAAGTACACATGCAGGCCTATGGGAACTGAATATACGAAATGGCCCCTGGCCACATGGCATGGGGGAACAAAGACAAATGGTGGCCTATGGCACACACACTCACACACTGGCCAGACAAAGGAGGCATGGTAACACAGAGAACACAACATTAATTCAGCAATGCCAAAAATGAAAATTAACAGGGCTAAAAATGTTTACAACAACACACATCCTCCAAAGGCACTACCCCACCTATACACAGTTTGCAGGGGAAAAACATGTGAAATACCTAAAAAAAACACATTTTGTATTTTAATCTAATGCCATCCATGGCCTAAATGATGTTTAAATTCAACAGACACCACAGAAACAGTTGTTTCACGCACCCATGACTAGTACAGGGCCTACTGGCTGGAAGGCCCATTGGCAGACTAGGCCACATAGTGAATTTAATCAATATTGCAAATGTATTAAACAAAAACATGGAGAAAATATAGTAAACCGTGCAACATTTTTCCATTACAAAATGAAATGCACAGAAACAACAGCCAGCAAGAAGACATGCAGGCCTATGGTAAAAGCACACTGGATGCCTACACATAATGGCCAGGGACCACATGGTGAAACAGCAAGCAAGGGGACATGGCCACAACAAAGAACACATGTAGGCTTATGGCAGAGCACACTGGCTGGCTACACAAAATGGCTGCCAGCCACATGGTCACAACAAAAACAACCAACAAGAAGACATGGCCGCAACAAAGAACACATGTAGGCTTATGGCAAAGCACACTGGCTGGCTACACAAAATGGCCACCAGCCCCATGGTCACAACAGCAAGCAAGTGGCCTGGAAAAAAAAGAACACATGCAGGCCTATGGACACTGACTATACAAAATGGCCCCTGGCCACATGGCATGGGGAAAAAAGACAAATGGTGTCCTGTGGCACACACACTCACACCCTGGCCAGACAAAGGAGGCATGCTAACACAGAGAACACAACATTAATTCAGCAATGCCAAAAATGAAAATTAACAGGTCTAAAAATGTTTACAACAACACAGATCCTCCAAAGGAACTACCCCTTCTATATACTGTTTGCAGGAAAATAAAACGTGGAATACCACAAAAAAACACATTTTGAATTTTAATCCATGCCAACCATGGCCAAAATTATGTTTAAATTCAACAGACACCACAGAAACAGTTGTTTCATTCACCCATGACTAGTACAGGGCCTACTGGCTGGAAGGCCCATTGGCGGACTAGGCCACATAATGAATTAAATCACTATTGCAAATGTATTAAAAACATGGAGACAAAATGTAGTAAATTATGCAACATTTTTCCTTTTCAAAAGAAGGAAAATTAAATAGAAAAATATAACTAGGCCCCTACTGAAACTGCAGGCCACCCACCACAATAAATTTTAAAAATCAAATTAAAGTACAAATAAATCCAGGTGCATGCCCCCAGTCAAACAAACGACACCCTTATACAACAGTTTTTCAACTTACTTGTGAAATCTCAAATACAAGGTCCTTAAATCCAATGGTATATATGCAGCAGACAAGGAGAGTAATCCTTCCAGCTCCAAATCCCAATGAAAAGTGACCAGGAGAGGAACACAACACTGCGAGGAGCCTGCTGGACAGGAACAGGAAGTTTGAGTCTCTGGGACATTCCTTCCTGTTTGAGATTTTGTTTTTTAAAGTGCTTCTCGCATTAAAAAAACAACTCCAACGGCCAGTTTGAGAAGAAAATCCACTCCAAAAGACTTTCAGCTGCATCTCCAGCAGAAAAGCTGCTAGATCGCTCCATTTGCGATCACGATCAGCACCAAGAGTATTAGATTGGCACCGTCGCTGCCGGAAGCTGTGCGAGTGAGAGCGAAGTCTGATAGGAGCTCCCGAGCGGTGCAAGAAGTCTCGCGTGCGCTCGCAAGAGGCCCGAGACTCTTGGCGCTTGCGGTTGAGTGCCAAAACAAAACTTGAGCACGCGAACGGCGTATTTCAGGAACTCCGCGTTCCTCCACAGAGCGCAGAGTGCCCGAATGCCGCAAACTCCATGAGCAGGGCGGAGTTTACCGCCAAGCCCTAGTAAACTTAATTAGGCCTAATGTATCCACGTAACACTTATGCCCCATCTCAGGTCCCTTCCTCAACCCACATTCCAGCTCCCACCCTAAGCCCAGACACACTCACTTCTTTTCAGGCACCCACTCCAACAGACACACATAAACACAAACATACAAACAAACGCACAAACAACATACACACACTATTGACCCTACACCCACCACCACAACGATAACCACCACAACCACCACCACACCCACAACCACCACCACTCCCACAAGCATCACAACCATCACCACAACCACCGCCACACCCACAAGCATCACAGCCACCACACCCCAAATCACCACCACACCCACACGCACCACAACAACACCAACCACCTCAACAGCACCAACCAAAACCAAATGCAAACACTCCCCCAAATACCAAACATCACCCAAAAAGCACACATCTATAAATACACAACATACACAAGACCCACATGCAACTCCCAAACATACAGACACACGCACATCACGCACTCAAGCTCCCTCTACCTCCAAAACATAATTCTCTCCCACCCCTCCTACCATTTCTACTACTCCTGAATTCACCTCTTAGCTGTCCATAACCCCTGTCAAACACAAACCCACCCCTCCCAAAAACAATCTTGGAGGTTACTGCTCTGTGACCAATAGATGCCCCTTCCTAAGGTGGCTTCCCTTTGGCAGTATGTTTAGGAGGCAAGTTATGGGCTACAAAACCACAGCCTGTGTGACTTGGAAGCCCTTTAGTTCTCCTTTTAAGTTATTTTTTAGAAAAACACTTTGAGGGAAGTATCTCCTTTATGGATAAAAAGATTGTAATTTTACTAAGTATGTCCTAACATTATTATTCATTGATTACTTAAAATGTTAATCATGAAAATGTAAAATGCAAATTCTTACTTACATTTATGACAGAAAATTCAAACGATTTTTTAAATTACATATTTGTACAGTCCAAACATTAGTGATACAAATGTTGTAATTGACAACATAATTTTGGTGCAAGCATTCATCATGATAATGGACACTTACCCCAAATAAACCAATATGTTTCTACTTTTTTTTAAGTGTTAATATAGGTGGGTTGATAAAAATAAACACATATGCATTACACCATAAAAAAATTAAGAGAAAATTAAAATTTAATAAAATACAGAAAATGCATTAGACAAGGAGAAATGCTACATTTATAAATATATGAAATGATTTAACCCCTTCGCTGCGGGGGTAATTCCCCCGCGGTGCGGCGGGGGAGAGGAGCCTGCAGAGCCGCGGTGCTCGTGACGAGCTCAGATCGTCATGAGCCACAGTGGAGCTGTGCTCATGATGAGCTGAGCTCGTCACGAGCCCGCCCACTCAGTGGAACGCCCAGCACAGCAGGGGAATTAGCCCCGCACAGGCGTTCCACGGGCTCCGCGGCAGTTATGACGAGCTCAGCTCGTCATGAGCACAGCTCCACTGTGCCTCATGACGAGCTGAGCTCGTCATAAGCATGGAACGGGTTAAGTTTAGATTAACATTGATTTACATGTATTTTGAAAAAAAAACATTTTACCTTGTCTAGTGTGTTTCTACATTATATTACATTTAAATTATTCCAGTAATGTGTAATGCATATGTTTATATTTTGATAGGTTACGAAAAATAATTGAGCACACCTGTATGGACACATTTTCAATTTTTGATTAATGTCAATATTTGTTTAAGTGTCCATTATCATGAAGGCACCTTACACCAAATTTGAAATTAACCCCTACGCTACCAGGCCTTCCCTCCCCGTGCCACACCATATTTTGGCTATTTGGGGTAGTTCAAGCTTAGGACCCCATAACTTTTTGTCCACAAAGGGTATCCACACCAAATTTGCATCCTTTTTTAACAACATCCTGAGGATTGTAGAAGTACCCAGGGTTGGTTTAGTTTTTTTCCCTGCAAATGGTATCAAATGGTATCAATGAGGGATTTGCAGTGCTAAAATCATCATATTCCCAGTTTTCAGGAACAGGCAGACATTACACAGTTTGGACATTTTACTGGGACTTAGTCCATTTTTCCTATTTTTTTGTGCTTTCAGCCTCCTTAAAGGTAGTGGTAGAAATGGGTGAGAAACCAATAATGGATCCTGGAAAGCTATAAATTTTTAAAAAGTAGACATTATTCGAAATTTAGCAAGGGGTCATTTGTGTAGATCCTTCAAGGTTTTCCTATCGAAAGTAACAGTTGAAATGATAAAATATTGAAATTACATTGAAAAAACAGTCATTTGTGCCTACATTTTCACCTGTAACTTATTCTAACTAAGGCAGATTTTTAAAAGCAATATACTGTTACATCCGCTGGTCCCTTATGTTTGCGGGGATATATATAAGGCTTCTAGGTTCATCAAGAACCCGAGGTACCAAGAGTCAATAACTGAGCTGCACCTTGCAATGGTGTTTCATTTTTTACCGGGTATACAGCAATTCATTTGGTAAAATATAAAGAGAGAAAAATAGGTATCAAGGAAACCTATGTATTTCCGAATTGGGAACAAAATATGAAGGTTAGAAGCTGTGGTTATTTGCACATTTGTGGCTAACCATACTAGCATGTGAATTAGAGGGCATTTTTCAAAATGTCTGCTTTTTTACACACTGTCTTACATTTTGAAGGCAGAAATAAATAGAAAGACAACTGATAATAACACTTGTACTACTATGTTGTGTTCCCTTTAGTCTATGGATACATAACAGCACCTCACTTGTGCCGGTAGGCCTATTGCCCGTGACAGGAGATGGCCCAAAACACAACGTGGACACATCACATTTTTCCACAGAAAACGGACCCTTTTTTTGCAATGTGCCTAGCTGTGGATTTTTTGCCCTAGCTCAGCCGGCACCTAGGGAAACCTAGCAAAAACGTACATTTTTAAACACTAGACACCCAGGGGAATACAGGATGTGGTGACTTGTGTGGCTCCCACCAGGTTCTGTTACGCAGAATCCCTTGCAAACCTTAAACTTTGTAAAAAAAATACATTTTCCTCACATTTCTGTGATGAAAACTTCTGGAATCTATGGGGAGCCACAAACTTCCACCCATCCAGCATTTCCTCAAGTCTCCTGATAAAAATGGTACCTCACTTGTGTGGGTAGGCCTAGTGCCCGTGACAGGAAATGGCCCAAAACACAACATGGACACATCACATTTCCACAGAAAACTGACCCTTTTTTGCAATGTGCCTAGCTGTGGATTTTGGGCCCTAGCTTAGCCGGCACCTAGGGAAAACGAGCAAACCTGTACATTTTTTAAAACTAAACACCCAGGGAAATCCGGGATGTTATGTTAAAAATATTTGTAGAGCGCGCGTACACAATACTGTTTCTTGGCCTAAATGTAGGGGGTAGCCTGCTGCTCGTTGATTCATTCATATACATGGGAGAACAACCATGTTTTTAGGAGTCTCCTGAATTGAGGGTATATTGTTGAGGATCTGATGTTAGAGGGGAGAGAATTCCAGAAATGAGGGGCCAGAACAGCAAATCTAGATCCACCTAATCTCTTCCGTTTAAAGGTAGGGATACCCAGGAGGTTAAGGTGGGATGACCTCAGGTTCTGGGCGGGAACATACCTCTGAATAAGGGTAGAGACAAATTCCGGGCATGTGCCATGAAGGGTTTTAAAGATAAGACACCCTATCTTAAATGCACAGCGTTGTATTACTGGAAGCCAGTGTAACTTCCTCATTAGAGGGATGACGTGGTGCCGTCTCGGCAGATGATAGATCAATCTAGCTGCCTGGTTTTGCACCAACTGCAATCTTCTTGTTAAGTACACCGGAAGGCCGAAGTAGAGTGAATTAGCATAATCAATGTGAGAGATGACCAAGGATAGAACGACCTGGATAAGGGCTTCAGGAGTAAGGAATCTACTAATTTTCCTGATCATCCGAAGCTGGAAAAAACAGGTGGAAACTACCGTCCCGATCTGGGACTTCAGAGAGCTATCGCTATAAATTGTGACACCAAGGCTCTTGGCTGATCTAGAGGGTAGAGGTGGCGTTCCCAACTCAGCAGGCGAAAAATTTGAGTTCCAGGGATTTCGAGAACCCCCAACTAAGATCAGTTCTGTTTTATCTGGGTTCAGTTTTAAGTGGTTACTATTCATTCAGTTACGTATATGTAACATAGTTGTCTAGAAATTCAAGATGGAATCAGAGGTATTATTGATGGTGAAGATCAATTGCAAATCATCTGCATAATTGAAAGTACACACATTTCTTTCACCTAAAGACTGAATTAGTGGGAGAAGGTACAAATTGAACAAGTGCGGGGACATGGAAGATCCCTGCAGCACTCCGCAAGTCAATTTAACTTTGGGAACCGTGAATTGGGAAAGGTGAAGTGATTGGGAGCGACCATCTAGAAAGGATGTAAGCCATTTGAGGGCAGATCCCTGGATCCCCGCGTTCCTGACACGGTCCACCAGAAGTTCATGGTCGACTGTGTCAAAAGCCACAGATAGGTCAAGGAGCACCAAGGCCTTCGTAGTACCCTTGTCTGCTTCTTTCCTCATATTGTCTAGTACGGTCAGGATTACTACCTCGGTTGAGTGAAAGGGGCGAAAGCCCGCTTAGTGAGAGCCAAGAAATTGGGACTGTTCGATAAAAGAGCAGAGATAGTTGGCAACTTGGGCTTCCAACACCTTAGCCAAAAAGGGGAGCAGTGAGATAGGACAATAGTTCATAAGGACCAAAGGATCTGCACCTATTTTCTTGATAAGTGGAACTATTTCTGCTTCTTTAAAGGCTCTGGGAACAGAGCCCTGGATTAGTGAATCATTCAATAGAGAAAGAGCAGGATCAGGACATGTATAGAAAGCTTCACTCAGGATATGCGGGGGCAGCTGTTGGCAGGAGATCCAGACTTAACTTTGGTCAGCAGGTCCAAAAAGACTTCACTGCTAATTATGGGGAACTGATGCAGAGAATGAGGATTCCTGAAGGGAGCTGGCTGGGCACCAGTGGAGGGATTAGCGGGTATATTGGCTTTAATGGTAATAATTTTATCAATGAAAAAGGTGTTCAGAGAATAACATAATGATTGAGTAGGGGCTAATTCAACTGTGACTCTGTCCAGATTGGAAAGCTCAACAACAATTGCAAATATATCTTTGGATTTATCTGTGGAATTCGGGATCTTGTTAGAGAAGTAAGTGGCCTTAATTTGTAAGATGGATTTTTTATACTGTTTAAGTTGGGCTTGGTAAATGCCTTTTTTATCTGGAGAATAGTTCCGTCTCCAGATACGTTCAGTGTGGCGCAGGGCTAGTTTTTTAAGTTTTAGGTCTTCTGAGAACCATCTCTGAGCATCATGGCGCATGGCCTTTTTATCTTTACTGAGAGGGGCATGAATATTGCTAGTGGCCACTAGCCATGATTTGATATTTTCTTCGTATTGGTTAACTGAGAACTGTTTTGTAGGAACAGAGGTTGCCAACAAATTACAAAATACGTTAATGTTGGTACTGTTCCAGTTCCTCGCCATTAGACCTGCCTTAGCTAGGGGTTTAGCTATAGTCAAATTATTAAGGGAAAACTTTATTAATAAGTGATCAGACCAGGTGCATGGGGAATCCGTCAGGTTGGACACCGTGAGGTTAGAGGTCCAGACTTGATCAAGGATGTGTCCTTTAATATGAGCGGGAGATGTCACATGTTGGACGCAGTTCAGCCCGTTAAGTAAATCAGTCAGATCTAATGAACTTGGGCCACCCATCTCATCATTAGCCTAATAATTGAAGTTGCCAATTAGAAAAGTTTTAGCATGATTGATTACTAAGTGGGATATTTGTTCACCCAATAATTGGGGGAAGTGAGGTATATTATGAGGGGGTCTATAAATTAGCACCCAGATCAAGGGGGTAAGAGAGGAGTCAAGTTTGACAGTTAAGCTTTCTACTGAGGTGATGCCTAGAGCGGTAAGGGTAGTGAACTTTAGCTTTTGATGAATTATGGCAGCGCCCCCTCCACGTTTTCCCTGAGGCCTGATTAGCCTGGAGATTGTAGTAATTACTAGGGAGTGCGGCGAGGATGTCCGGATTGGACTCATGGGAGAGCCACATTTCAGTTAAGAGGAGTATGTCTGGTTTGGCAGAATCCAATAGGTAAAATATTTCCAGTTGATGTTTCACCAAAGACCGAGTATTCAAATATATTATTGTTAGTTCAGTCATCCTGTGATTATCCTGCCTATGGATGGTGTCTTCAGCGGGGTACAGCAGGTTGAGTTCGGGAAGAAAATCCCTGGACCTCATGATCACAGATTGACACATCTAGTACGAGTAGTGGGATAAAGTATATAATCATTGGAGTGCCATTGTTTTGATTCGGACATAGAGTATGTTAAAATTTGGGCATAGTGACTAGCCCCTAACCCCGGACAGCCGCGGACAGGTGCAGAAGGGCGCGCCATCAGCGTGCCGGCTGCATGTGTCTGCTGTGAATATGTGATGTTACACCGCGAGCAAATACCACGCGGTAGGTAACAACGCTGTCGTTACATCGTCCGCGTTGTTACCACGCATGGCATTACATCGCAAGTCGTTTCAACGACTTGCGCTAGATGGCGCGCTGGATTTAGGAATAGTATAAATTACTATTCCTACTCCAGTTAGCGCAACAGCGTTTTAAAATCCAACACATTCTCTGGTGTTGCGCGCCATCTAGCACAAGTCGTCGAAACGACTTGCGATGTAATGCCATGCGTGGTAACAACGCGGACGATGTAACGTCCGCGTTATCTACCCGCGTGGTATTACCAGCGTTGTAAATGCTGTCTCCCGTCCGCTGTGCTCCTGCGCTGCAGCCGGCATTGAATGGCTGAGTACAGCTGTAGACTCCGCCCCCGCCCACCGTGATTGGTTCCCCCTACTGAGCTTGGTTAAGGAAGTGTGGCCGACATCATGAGCCGACATGAACAAAAAGAGAAATGCCAAGAGCAATTTTAATCGGAGAGAAGGCAAGTCATATTCAAATTCAAACAATACACTGTTTAAAACCACACAAATAAAACAAGGGCAGCAGCGATACCAATAACGCTTGCTCCCGCGCTGCAGCCAGCATTAAATGGCAGAGTATAGCTGTAGACTTCGCCCCTGCCCACCATGCTTGGTTCCCCCTACTGAGCTTGGGGGAGGATGGGGTGACTTGTGTTACTTTCATCAGGGTTCTGTTATCGGTATCCCTTGCAAACCTCACACTTTGTAAAAAAAACAAAATTTCCTCACATTTCTGTGATGGAAAGTTCTGGAATCTGTGGGGAGCCGCAAACTTCCACCCACTCAGCATTCCCCTAACTCTCCCGAAAAAAATGGTACCAGCTTGTGTGGGTAGACGTAGTGCCCAGACAGGAAACTGCCCAAAACGCAACATGGACACATCACAATTTTCCACAGAAAACAGACACTTTTTTGCAATGTGCCTAGCTGTGGATTTTGGGCCCTAGCTTAGCCGGCACCTAGGGAAACCTAGCAAACCTGTACATGTTTGAAAATTAGACACACAGGGGAATCCAGGCTGTGGTGACTTGTGTGGCTCTCACCAGGTTTTGTTACCCAGAATCCCTTGCAAACCTCAAACTTTGTAAAAAAATAAAGCACATTTTCCTCATATTTCTGTGATGGAAAGTTCTGGAATCTGTGTGGATCAACAAACTTCCACCCACCCAGCATTCCCCAAGTCTCACGATAAAAATGGTACCTGACTTGTGTGGGTAGGCCTAGTGCCCGCGAAAGAAGATGGCACAAAACGCAACGTGCACAGATCACATTTTCCACAGAAAACTGACCCTTTTTTGCAATGTGCCTAGCTGAGGATATTGGGCCCTAGCTCAGCCGGCACCTAGGTATACCTAGCAAACATGTACAATTTCTAAAACTAAACACACCGGGGAATCCAGGATGGGGTATCTTGTGTGGCTCCCACCAGGTTCTGTCACCCAGAATCCCTTGCAAACTTCAAACTTTGTAAAAAGAAAATGCATTTTCCTCACATTTCTGTGATGGAAAGATCTGGAATCTGCGGGGAACCAGAAACTTCCACCCACCCAGCATTCCCCATGCACCGCCAAGGATAACCAAGCATAAGGTAAGGTAACTGGGAAACTACTAGTGCAATAATGCGGTGTGGTGCACCAGCGTACCACATGGGCGACTAGTACAAACTACGGTTCTAAAGTGACACTTACTGAGCTTACTCATAGATGTAATGCACAGTATGAACTAGTGAATATACTTAGGATTTCCATTTTGTTTGGGAGTGTTTCGTGGGGCTGCTTGCCCAAACAGGGTAAGGTAATACAAGGAGGGTAAAACATCACCTAGGTGGCAGCCTTTTGACCTCAATCATGCCAATAGCTATTAATTATCTGTCCATAAAAAAGCGTATGACAGTACAGACATTCCAACTTTCATGTGGCATGACAGGGCTGAAGGAAAGTATATTTTGCAAGATCTAATCTCCGAAACCGCCTCCCCGATTTGCGAAGTGATAGACGACTGCCATAAATATTACCCGGTATTCCAGACGCATTTTAACTCAATTGCACCATCTACTGGCAACATATAGTACTAGTGTAGTCAGTATTTTACGAGCATGCAAGGACTGCATCAATTTATTGAAGGTCTACACTACAGCAATCTCGGTTCAAGTTACTCCGCCAGGGTGCGGAACTCCCCGGAATTAAATGGAGTTTTTCAGTAACTCCACAGAATTCCACGTAGTGCAACTCTGCGACCTCCACCCAAGTCTAATTCCCCCAAATCCCCAATCGAAATGGTATCTCACTTGTGAGGGTAGGTCTAGTGCCAGGGACAGGAAAGGGCCCAAAACGCAATGTGGACACATCACATTTTTCCACACAAAACTGAGGGGCATATTAGCAAGACCGGCGATAACATTATCGCCGTTTTAGCGGCAGGAAACTGCCGCTAAAACGACGATAATTGGCTTGCTAATAAGCGTTATAGAATTCCAATAGAAGCCCAGGTTAGATGTCCTGCACATCTAACCTGGGCTTCTATTGGAATTCTATAACGCTATATTAGCAAGCCCATTATCGCCGTTTTAGCGGCAGTTTCCTGCCGCTAAAACGGCGATAATTTTATCGCCAGTCTTGCTAATATGCCCCTGAGTCTTTTACTGCAATGTGCCTAGCTGTGGCACCTAGGGAAAGCTAGCAAACCTGTACATTTTTAAAATCTAGACACCCGGGGAAATCCAGATGGGGTTACTTGTGTGGCTCTCACCTGGTTATGTTACCCAGAATCCCTTGGAATCCTCAAACTTTGTAAAATAAAAAAAAACATTTTTTCCTCATTTTCTGTGATGGAACGTTCTGGAATTTGCGAGGATCCACAAACTTCCACCCATCCAGCATTGCCCCAAGTCTCCCGATAAAAATGGTACCTCACTTGTGTGGGTAGGCCTAGTGCCTGCAACAGGAAATGGCCCAAAATATGTTGTGGAGACTTGAACATTATCGATCACAAAAAGACCTGGTTTTACGAGGGAGTCACCTGCGGTTTTGGTCCCGGGCTTGGCGGCCAATTAGGGAAACCTACCAAACCCAAATATTTCTGAAAACTAGACACCAGGGGGAGTCCAGGGAGGTGTGGGTTGCGTGGATCCCCTAAAGTTTTCTGACCCCTAATCCTCTGCAAACCTCAAATTTTGCAAAACAAATACCATTTTCCTCAGATTTCTGTGTAGTAAAGTTGTGGAATCACCAGGCCAACACAAATTTCCTATCACCCAGCATTCCCCCATGTCTCCCGATAAAAGTGATACCTCACTTGTGTGGGTGGGCCAAGTGCCTGGTACACGGAGGGGCCAAAAACGTATTTTGGAGACATCAAAATTATCTATCACCTGGCTTTGCAAGGGGGTTACCTGCGTTTTTGGTTCCAGGCTCAGCGGTCATCTAGGGAAACCTACCAAACCCAGACATTTTTGGAAACTAGACACCCGGGAGAATCCAAGGTTGTGTGGCTTGTGTGGATCCCCCAACGTTTTCCTACCCAGAAACCCATGCAAACCTCAAATTTAGCTAATAATATCACATTTACCTTACATTTCTGGTTGGGATCACTGCGCCGGCACAAATTTCCTACCACCCAGCGTTCCCCTTTGTCTCCTGATAAAAATGATGTGCCAGTCCATGCACACTGCCAGCCAAGCACCAGTCCACGCACACCACCAACCATGTGCCAGTCCACGCACACTGCCAGCCAAGCACCAGTCCAAGCACAACGCCATCATATTTTTTATCCAAAAAAGAAAACACAAACCAATTGGCAATAGATACAAAACTATAACTACAAACACAACAGTTCTAACTTAATACATCACACTAATGCCAACTATGAAATCTGAACAAAAAAAATAAAACAATGCAGACCAGTCAGTTTACTTTTACGCTCATGATTGCAACCAATAACTCCGTTCCGTGTGGTACAATTTAAAACATGTGGGTACACACAGCCCAGGCTTAGAAGGACAAGAGGGGTAGTGCATACAACTCTCCTTCCGGATAACAGACTCTACATTTCTTAGCGGGAAAGGTTTCTTTTGTCTATGGGAGGAATGTGATCAGGAAAGTGGCGATCTTTCAGTCTAGCCACGTCCTCCACCACTGCTTCTCTAGGAACTCTTGCCTGTTCCACTACAACAAGGCTGCCTATCAGAGACTACTGAAACTGAACGAATGCCATTTTTGCCTCTGGAGAACAATTCTTAAATACAACAAAAGCATTGAAGGTTGCTAAATGGAATAAATGGATAGCCAACTTCTTATACCAATGGTACGCCTTACGAACAGCAGTGTAAGGTTCCAAACTCTGATCTACTCTATCTACACCACTCACGTGTTTATTGTAGTCTAAAATGCACACAGTTTGCACACTTTAGCAACCTGGTCCCAAACAGTCACAGGTGAAGTACTTTCATCATGGATGGTAGTCAGTATATAGACATCTCTTTTGTCAGAAAATTTCAGAGATAGAAGTTCATCACTACGTAAGGCACTGCACTGTCCCTTCTCAAGTTTTTTACAAACCAGCTCTTTTGGGTAACCATTACAGTTAGAGCGGATTGTGTCAAAAGCAACAGTGTCCACTTTGAACAATTCCCTGAACAATGGCACACCAGTGTTAGAAAGTCCTCTACCAAGTTCACACACAATTTTCTCTGTAACTCCAAAAGTGGACAGACAACCAGGGGGGTCAATACTGGAATCCCTAACAGTGTAGACCCTGAAATTTCAGACATATCCAGTACTACTCTTAGACAGCATATATATCTTAATTCCATAACGTGCCCTCTTGCTAGGAATGTACTGCCTAAAAACCAATCGGCCCTTGAACAGGACCAAAGACTCATCCACAGCTATTTCTTTCCCTGGCACAAAGATCTCTGAAAAACTATCTACAAAGTGATCAAGGGCAGGCCGAACCTTAAAAAGACAGTTACAATCAGGGTGATCTCGTGGCAACGCTAAAGCATTATCAACAAAATGCCCATCAAAAAAGTTAAACCCAAGAACTTCTTCAACTCATCCAGATTTGTGAGAGTGCACCGGGTAGCTCTAGGCTGGGGCTTAAGTCTGGGACAGTTGTCCCTCAAATACTGTTCAGCATACAAATTAGTCTGCTCAACAATCTCATCCAAAAACACTTTGTCCATAAACAACTGAAAAGAATTTATAGGCAAAAGATTTTCACAATTCACTCTATACCCTGCAACACAACTAAAGGCAGGCAAAACTGGCTGCACCATGTTTGAATCAACCCAGAGTCCAGCAATTCCAGTGGGAAGCCTTGCAGCCCCCGGCTGCAATCCAGATGCCTCTTGCTGCACTATAGGCACACCAGTGTCTTCCTCTAAAAGCGGCACTTCATCTGCACTGAGAGTGGCTTCATCATCAGATGATTCCTCTCGGACAGAAAATTCACTGCCAGAATCCTGGCCTTCCTCCTCTGCCTCAGATGCAGAGTCAGTCTCATAATCATGGTCAGAAGAAGACTCAAAAAGCATACCAATAACCTGCTGAGTGGTCATCCTGCAGTTAGCCATAATCCTTACTAAGAAAAGTAACTTGACAAACAAGTCAACAATATCCAACACTGTGTAAACTAAGTAATAAAAAGGGTGGGTTTATTAAACAAAAAGTAAAACTACTGGCAAATAGCAATTGCAAGGTAAAGTGAATCAATACCAAGCACACAAAGACCTATATACTGTAAACCAATACCACTCAATTGCTAAAGACAGCTAGACTCACCAGCACCTACTCTGCATAGACACAGCAAGCACCAATGATATCCCACTAGAAATGAAAAACAAAAGAAAATGACACTCAAGGAAACACAATACACATTGTGCACAAATACAAGGACAATTTCACGCACATTCAAACAGAAGCTAAATAGGCTGCTTTTCCAAATAATACATTCATGCAGGTTATTGATACTCTTTTGGAGTACACAGTATAAAAAAAACTTTTTCTTACCAAACACTTGCAACAACACGAATTGCAGATCTACCAGTGCAAAACCGCAAGCACAAGAAAAATAAAATCTTTACACTAGAATAAAAAAAAGAATAGGAGAAAAAAACATTACGATCACCAATGATGACAAAAAATAACATTTAACATTATCAAACACTATGAAGTCTGCCCATCACCATCCAAATGCCAGCCACACACACTGCCAACCAAGCGCCAGTCTACACACAGCCAGCCAAACTACATTTCACACACAAACTTTCCCTGGTGGTCTAGTGGCTTCTGCCCCACTTGGGGGCAAATGGGGCTACAAATATGGGTAATCTGCCCCCGTGGGGGCAAAAAATGGCCAAAACATTCACCCCAAAAAGTGGAGTGACCCTTGGCCAAAGGGCCGCTCCTCAAAACATTATGGGCCAAAGATAATAAAATATTTGGTGGTCTAGTGGCTTCTGCCCCCCTCGGGGGCAGATGGACCTAAAAAAACATGGCCTATCGGCCCCCAAGGGGGGCAGAAACAGCCAAAATATTAAGCCCCAAAAGGGGAGCAGCCCTTGCCCATGGGGTCTCTCCCAAAAACATTTTGCGTAATATCAAAATAATCCCTGGGGTTGCTCCCCCAAAAACCATTAAAAAACATCCCTGGTGTCTAGTGGTGTGGATTCCTGCTCCACGATCGAAGCCCTACCTGCGATTGTGGAAGAGGAATTCACTCTCTACAGACACAGAGGGAAATTCCTTTCCCCCTGCGTCTGTACTCCTAGAACCCCCACAGAAGGAGGACTCACAAAATTACGTCCTCTCCCTGGACGCGCTGGAAGCAAATGGCTTCCAGCACGTCCGCGGCTGCACTTGATGACATCGGCGCAAATTGCCTAGGGTAGGGTCGGGGTGGCAGTGGAAGCGCTCCCGCTGCCATCCCCAGTGGGGGCATGTGGGTGGCTGCCACAAGGGGGGAGAGCCAGCGCTTCCCCCGTGGGTAGGTGTCTGGACGTAATGGTTACGTCCTCGGCACAGGAGCGCCACGGCTGAGGACGTAGCTATTACGTCCAAAGCACCGAAAGGGTTAAAATAAAATTATACAGGTCTGTTTCTTTAAATTTCTTAAATGACAACATTACACACATATGCATCACACATTAGTAAAATATTGCTTGTAAGAGAGATTTCAAAATGTTCGAGTCCAGATCTACTGCAAACAGACTATGCAAATGGAAACAAGTAAAAAACAATCTTACTTTTGATTCCGTTGACGAAGGGGTTGATTAGCTTTGTGGTCAAGCAGCAGTAGCAAAGGAAGGACTTGAACGATTGGGTTCATGCCGGAAATGGAAGTGGAAAAAGAAAAAAAGGTATGTTTCTACCATATATGCCTTCGACACCGCCAACTCAAGTGTGGCGGTTTACCCTCCACACTTATGTCAACAGGAAGGCACATTGTGATTGACCTGGCAGATATCTTGGCTGGACGCCCTCCGACTAATGCTTTTGCCTATGGCGCGGTCGACGTGGGCAGAATATTCTGAAGGAGACGGTAGCACTCGGATAGACTATCGTCCACAGACCCGCAAGCATCTAAAATGAGCCGGCGGACTGCCTAGTAGGTGGACGGGGAGACCGACGGAAAAGCGACGGCGAGACCAGATCCGCCAAGATCTATATCAGGCCCATTGTGAGCTTGCTGCTTTCGCTCCTGGTTAAGACCAATGACGACTGGAAAAACATGTTGTCTCCTGCAGAGGGAGAGATTTCTCAGCATTTCTAGGCATGAGAGGTGATTTATTACTAAAGAAGCTCACACATTCCAGTGCAGTGGATTTCTGGTAATGGCACAATAACAACATTTCCTCAGATACTGTTAGTGTCTGCCTTTTACAAACTGCACGTTTTTGGACTAAGATGTGTTTACTTTGATGGGGAAAAACATGAAGTAAAAGGAAATCAAAGGCAAATTAATTGTTAACTGACAGTTCTTTCAATCTACTGTACACTTCTTTGAAGCACGCATTATTTAACTGACAACTCTGAGGCATTTCTTCCAATGCTACCAGCTCTACTAACGTCTTTTGCGGATATCTCTGCTCCATTAATGAAGGGCCACTATGTATTTCACTAAGGGGCATGTGTTATTGTTTGGAGACATTTTGTTCATTTGGCCTGTGTGTGTAATATTAATAGCTACACTAAAACTTTACACTGGCATTTCTAGCTGTTTACCATAACCACTTTAATGAAGGTGCACTATTTATAGCACTCAGGAATGTGTGAGAATTCATCAACTGAACTTTTTATGGATTTAAATATACATATATAAGCTATATAAAATATATTAACTTGTTCAAACAGAGCATTATTTCATCAATGCATCCTTAAACTCTTCAATGCTTCTTTCACGATGCAAGTGAGAGGGGGAATCAAGGGAAAATAAAAGGGTTTCACCTAAATAAATCAGAACAAATTTGTCTAGTAAGTCTTGTAAGATTTCATTGATTAGTTTTTTAAATTTGTGAGGGCAATGAATTGTCTTAACTCAGAGTGATCAACGTTATGGATGAAACACATTGAAGCGCTGGTTGAAGAAGCTAAGTAACTGATAAGCCCGTTTTTCAAGCCTTCCTTGAGGTACTGCCTTAGAAACAGGTTTTTCTTTTCATTCAGAAATTATGGTTTCTCAACAGGTCTATTTTCCAACCACGGGCCCTGTTTTTTATTAATACATCCCAGTATTTCAGATATAAATAGTACCCAAAAAAGACACTGTTTCTGAAAGGAGTATTCTTCCTGTATTATCTGGGAAAATAGAAGGGTTGTTTCCTTTATGTTATGCTCATGATAGGATGAACAGAAAGTGGCTTTTCTGGTAGTCCAGTGGCTGTCCAGACAGCAAGCCAGAGCATATCAAGAAGGCAGACACATCAATGACTTCAAAAGTGATTTCTTCCCAACTGAACTGCCCATGTCCTACCGATGGAACTGGTGTGTTGGGTTATGGCCCGAATTCCAAAGTACAGCTATCTACTGAAGGAATGGCATCAATAACATGTTTACAGACGAAGGGTAACATCTTTAGCTTTGCATGAAGAATGTATATGAAAATGCTTGTGGCTCCAAAATCTATGAATAGGACACATTTATAGATGGGTGAACAACCCTCCTGATGGACTAACATTACTAACATTGGGAAAAGTGAAACTAAAAGTCTCAAATGCATGGCACTGTTTCAACTGAAGACAGGCACTCTTGGAAAGTTAGCCATGTCTTGGAGTTGGAAGCTACGGCTTAATAATACAAAGGAGCATGATCATAAGGCCCGCCACACATGTTGACATTCACATTAGGATTCCATTCTGATGCTACAAGGCACACTACTAACATGTATCAGGTTATGTATTTTCTGTGGGTAGTTGTGCATAAATGATGGGATAAACAACAAATGCTATGTGTTGGGATCAAGACTGTGCTGCGTTTCAAATCAGAAAAAAATACCTGACCCTTTTCATGAGTTGTCTTATGACAGCTACTGCGCATGTCTGTCGGGTCAACCACACAGCAGTCTGTATATGTCAGTTCACGGGTATTAGATGACCAGGGAGGAGTTGGATTCAACATTTCAGGCCTTGATATTAAATACATTTTTCAACCACTTACAGGTTTTAGATTAAAGATGTATTACTACTAGGAGTACAAGCTATGCACAATAACTGACTGACTTAGACAATAAAATGCTAACATAATATGTTATAAAACAAAAATGTGATTTTCTCCCAACTAGATCAGTTATGGTGCAGGACTCTCCATACTGAGTGATAAAATGCAATTCCCATCCTTTCTCCGGACTCTCGAAAATGGAAAACGTTTGTCCCAGGCTTTCATTGAGCTGTGTCTTCATCTTGGGTGGACGTGGATAGGAATTCTGACTTCAGACAATGACTTTGGTCTTGAGCATGGTCAAAATCTACTGAAAGAGGCTCCTCACTGGGGAATTTGTGTTGAATTCTATGAAACCTTAGCCACAGTGACGACACAGAAATCATTATCTCGTGTGGTCAATGTCATACGACGGTCAACATCGAGAGTCATAGTGTGCTTCACATTTACCCCTCAGATGATCCCTTTTTTAAGAGAAATCTCTGCGCAGAAAATTGTTGGCAAAGTTTGGATTGCTAACACCAGTTGGGTTCCTTCTCCAGTTTTTTCCCAAAAAGACTTATGGCCGACTCTGCATGGCACAGTGGGATTTGCAATATATAGTGGGGAAATTCCACTGTTTAAGGAGTTTCTCTACAGCATCCATCCATCTAAGTTTGCTAATGATATCTTTATGAAACAGTTCTGGGAGCAAACTTTTAGCTGCCAGTGGCAGGAAGATTTGAATAGCACAGTTGCTGGAAGTGAGGTGGATGGAAAGAGGTTTTGTACCCAGAAAGAAAAACTGGAAAGTCTTGACGAGTCAGTTTATGATGTACATAACTTCAGGTATACTTATAAAACATATAACGCTATCTATGCCTTAGCGCAAGCGCTACATGATTTGAAATCTTGTGTACCTTCAAGAGGACCATTTGCTAACAGCACCTGTGCTGATTACCCAGAATTTCATCCTTGGCAAGTAAGAACATCCTAAATATTTAACTCAGTGTGAATGTATTACTTGTTTTCAATTTGGTATATGTTAATTTCGAGGTCCTGAAAAACGAAATGCAAAAAAACCTAACAAACCCATTAAAAACATTCTGTCACAGTATTTTAAATGTAAAACTGCACAAAGTGAGCACTGCAGCATTTACTAAACCATTTCAATTCGTTTAGCTGTGTAGATAGTAGACTTGAAGACTTCTGCAGCCTTTGGCAAATGTTAAGTTATCCACGGTTGTGGCAGTCATTTTCCTTGTTCTGGGGTTAACTATATTGATGGCAGTTTGCGGCAAGCCATGACCCGGATCCTTGTAACAAAGATCCTTGATCTGCTGTGAAATTTTTCTTCATTGGGTGGTGGCATGCAAAACAATTCCTGTGCGCGCCTTACAGAGTTTAGTTTGTGCCCGTGGCTGCAGGTGTGGCACATCGACAATCATTTTTGGGGGACAGCATTGATTTTTCCTTAACAGACTTTAGTCCAGAGCAAAAGAGAGAAAAACAACACAAAAGGGGAATGTAGGAGGAAGAGAAGCACAGAAACTCAGTGTCAAAGGGAGAAAGCAGGGATAAAAACAAACCTGCAAAAGTGAGATAAAGAGACAAAGTGTGCGTGGTGATAGATTAAAGAGGGATGAGGTGGAATTAAGCCTGCCCACCCTTGGTATTCAGCTTCCCGACCTTCAATAGCTCCTGCCACGGGCATCTGAACAAAACGTTGGGCCCAGCACTTATTCTTTTACAAATTAAGCACTGTGACCTGCACCTACCATAGTTTTCATGGCCGAAAATACATGTGATTTTTGGCCCTAAAAAAAATTTGGTGGTCCGTCCTTTCAAACAGGATGACTTTAGAAGCCATCCCAGAGTCATTGGATGATCATCCAACTACTTTAGAAGTCATTTTCTCGTCATCCGACATCTTCAAGCTCTTGAAGTCATCAGTAAGGTTTAGAAACTTACCCTGACAATTTGAGGATGACTTGAAAATGAGTACCTATGACTTCACAAGATGTTATTGTTCCTGATGATTTCTGGATGACTTGAAAATGAGTATTCGATTACTTCACAAGATGAGTTTGTTTGTGATGTTTTGATGATGATTTGAAAATGAATACAGATTACTTCACAGGCACTATTTGCATTCAACAGAAGGACAGGGTTTATGATGGCTTGGGGAAGATTTGTTTATTATTATTGTAGAGGATATCCACCATTTTGGTATCATTTTTGTTAGGAAAGTCGAAGCCATTATGCGATTTGTGATTTAAGAATGACCTGATTTAAGAATTACCTGATTACTGCACAATGAACACCATTTAAAATGTTGCATCTATCTTTTATTATAAGCAAATAAGCATCCAGAGTGTCATTTAACTGTGTTTTAGGTAAATCACAGTTAATATTTTTACAGGCTTTTTTATACTTGTAAATATTTGTAAATAATTAAAATTAATAAAAACAAAGATCCAATCATTAAAATGATCTACAATTAATATTAATGATGCAAATGAAGCACTGAAGGCAGGACAACTGGGATTAAGTTGAAATGTAGTATGCAATAATGCAGCAGGGTAGACTGAATTAAGCTGCAGGATGAGGCAAATTCTACAATGAAATAGGACAAAATGATGAAGAATAAGCCGTTATCTAAATACATGCATATACAGCAGTATTTATCCATGTTGCACCCTAAGATTGCTGTACTGCATATTTTCCAAAAGCAAACCAAAATTACCTATTTTATTTGCACCCACCTCACCAGGAGGCGGTTTAAAAAAAAATGTGGCTTCTTTGCAGCCCTCAGATCCTCACCCTGGCTTTCAGTGTTAAGATTTTCAAAACTAAAAACTGGGCGATGCCACAGACATAGATGCAAGATTAAATGCTGACACTGACCCTGGATGCCAGTAAGCCTGCATCACATATCCCATAGCGATGTTTGAGATGCCAGGGCTCTCCACCAGAACATCTGTTCCCTTCAAGAACTGCCCAGTAAATGCACTGTCATAGAACTGTAGGGCAAACAGACATAAGAAATTCAAGAAAGACCAGCGTTAATCAGCGTTTCGGTCAAACAAATGAGAAGGTGAGAATCATTACATTGCTTCTTGACAGGAATTATTTGCATTAACACTATGCAAGGAAACAAAAAAAAAATAATTAGGTCCCCTTTAACCTTTTGCGCAACATTAAAATTGTGTCAGCTGCTGAAAGATGATGGACGAGAACGCTGTAAAGTTTTGTTTTCAATAAATAACTTTTCCCCTTTTCACAATGTTGTGAAGTTCAGAGGCTTTATGTCCTCTGGGTCCCCAGGCGCTTCGCACCCCTTTAATGCCTGCTGTGCAGCATGAATATGGAAGGCAGCGTTGCAGGCGACGCCTTAAAACAATTAACTTCTTTTCATGGTGTTCTGCTACAGGAGAGGGAAACGTGAGCATGCGCAGGCTGTAACTAATGTGTACGGTTACTAAAATCTCTTTACCAACTCTTGGACATGTTTTTTACATTAAGGAAAGGTTTAGAGACAGACCTGAAAAAACAACTTTTCCAGCAAATGCTTGTTGCTTGGCTTAGCTGCAGCAGCTGACCCACGACATAAGACTTCGGGGTATATTCACAAGAACGTGCGCTAAACATCTCCAAAAAATGTTAACGCAACTTTACACATCGCAGTCTATCGCGGGAAAATAACCCCGTGTTAACGTGGAATTCACAACACAGCGCTACCATGCGATAGTCTCCCGAAAACGCGGACAATGTCCGCGATACAACCACCGCGACGGAAATAAAAACACAAACCCCAACACCAAAAAACGTGCGATGAGCCCATTCGCGATGAGGAAAGCAGCGATAAGCAGCGCCAGGCCCGCGACACACAGACGGCAGGCGGGAATAAGCACAACAAAAGCAGGAAAAAGAAAGACAAACCAAACAGAAAACAACAGCGAAGCACAATGGAGGCAACCGGAGCCAGTTCACAACCCCACAAGCCCCATTGGCAACAAAACATTGTACATGGCAGGCCATCGTGGACAAGGTGAATGCAGCCGGAGAGCGGAGGAGGACAATGGAAGAAAACCAGAACAGCTGGAATGATGCGAAACGCACAAACAAGCAGAAACACGCCAACAACCAGAAGGCAGCAATGCACACCGGAGGTGGGAGTCTAGCGCCACACCAGGAGCTGGATGACATGGAGGAAATGGTGTCCACCACATCAGTCTGGAGATGGTGGCAGGAGTCGGGGACTGGAAACTGCTCAAAATCAACAGACACAACAGCAACAGGGAGAGGAACGACCAGGGACTGGGGGGACGGGGTGAGATGGGCACAATGGCACACATGCACAATTAAGCACAGCACAACTGCAGACAAACCATGCCCAAGAGTAACAACACCAACCAAGAGCACAAGTCACACAACCCGGCAATATCACACCACTGAACAAGCACAGAAGTGAAAACCACACTGCCTGAAAGGGAGAAGGGTGAGCCAAATCAGAGCTGAAGGGACATCTCACACACAATGCAGCACACACACATAGGAAGCAGAGCACCCCAACATCGAACACAATGTGGTACAAACACCAACATTTGCACAACCGAACACAGGACATAAGTGCACCCGCTTGTGGCAGGTAAATGGCCATACGCATCTGGCAAAGCACGAAACAGGGACATGATAATGCACAAGTACAAACCCACAGCCCTGATGGGGTAGCAATGCATGTATGGCAGGGACCCAGATAGGCCGTGACACACACATTGGCATAAAAATCAACACTCAACACAGTTGGAGACAAGTGAAGGTGCGGAAACTTTATCAACAATTGCGTGTCAGTACGGCCAAGAGAAGTGCCACAACATGCAGACCAATGCAGCAGCATGTCTGAATGAGGAACGTTGGAAAGCGCCCATGTCCACCCCGGGGGAGTCCATCACCAACACAAGTCAGTGCCAACCCGCGTTGGTTGTCCGCGCATGGATCAGGAGTCCAGGCCAATGCAGCCATGTCCACTGTCGTCTTGGGACATGTGACCAGATCCCCAACATACAACCAGGCGTCGGGACACGTACAATGGGTCACATCCAGTTGTGGCTGCAGGTACCTTGTCACTCGTCCATGAACGCGAGTGCAGTAGCGTAGGCCAACATTTCCAATGAGAGATCGTTGTCCACCACATCTAACATGTCGGCGACGAAACCCATCAGCTGTACCGGACAGATGTGCTGACTCTAACCTCTGGCCCCAATTTGCACGAAAGCCCAATCGGGAAGCGGCTCAATGTGGTCACTGCACACAACGACTCGTGCAATCTCCCAGGTCCAGTTGCCAGCATGCATGCCAAACATCCAGGCATGCCATAAACGGGCATCACAGTGACACTCCTAGTCGTGGGACAACAGGGGGCGCACACACACGTCGAAATCCAGGTCAGCTACCGTTACGTTGGAGAGGCAGACATCCATGGTCCACTCGAATATGCATGAGCGACAATGCAACACAGGCTGAACGCAGGTGACGTTGGCAAGGCGGAAGCTCAGCCGGTAACTGATCCCCAGCACTGCCACCAATGGCAGTGCCCCCAGTACATGCAGCAGACGTGCACGGTACAGGTCCACGTGACTGGAGTTGAGCATGTGTCCGGGATGGTCTGCCATTGCGTCAGTGGCTCTGCTTGAAGCGGCACTGGCTTGCCCCGCGCCAGTCCTGTGGATGAAATGGCACAGCTCGGAGCAATGAGCAGTGTCTGTGTGCAATGGGTGCAGGCCTGGGGTGGGGTGGGAGTACGTGTGAAGGCCATTTCATGCACACTAACTACGACCAAGGACTTCTGCTTGTGGGATGTGTACACGTTGGTCTCACGTCAGGCAGTGCATAGTGTGGGAGTCGCCAGCAAATGCTATTGTATCTGTCAGGGGGTGCTGGGCACATGCAAGTCCCAGCTCAGAGCTGCAGATGTGCTACCGCCTGATAGTTCAGACAAAGGACCTTTCATCCCTACAGTAACTTCACCATCTGCATGCATACAGGAGATGTACAGAGGCCTGTCGTGGGTGGGGTGGGATGTCTGCGACCCAGGGAATCATGGATGATATGCCGAGCACGTGGCACATGAGCGGCCTCACTGTGTGTTACATTGCCTCACAGCTGCTCCTCCCTCCCACGAGCCCCCACACTTGTGTGCGCTGCACGGGTGTATCACGTGCACTCCTACGGCACACCATTGTCATGCCTGTCCGCGCATGTCCAGTGGCATGCCAACAACACCTTGAAGCTGGCCGTTGAGGGTGTGCGGCCATGTGAGTGTAGGCCAATGGTCCGGACAGGGCAGACACAGGTGTACAGTCCATGGCTGGCTGTGATCGCACTGCCATTGAGGCTAGGCATCTGACTCATGCAGCCGCAGGACTGATACACATAACACTTGGCATGCATGTGCCAAGACCCCGAGCGGTCTTGCGCTCCTACATTTCCCCGTACGTGCGGGCCCGCCCTCCGGGTGCATGCTACATTGCAACATCGACTACTGTGGCCCTGGTGGCGACAACACCCCAACACAAAGACACACTTACCGCACTTCCTGCTCAAGGCCAGACCAGAGCCACGCCCTGATCCCCCTGCCGAATCAGCACACCCCTGCGCTGACCTGGCGTACGCCGGACCAGCACACGCCGCTTGTGCATGCAGGGGGGGGTGGGCGAAGCTACATGTCCAAGGTCTCAGCCACTGCTGAGGTGACATGGTATCCTCCGCTGAAGACAGCACACTGTGATGTTGCAGGGCTCCGGCCCAGCATGCTGACATAATGACCACACGGACACACTTGCTTAGATGGTGGGAATGGCTACGGGCACGTGCACCCGGCCACTTGTATTAGCAGGCTCACATGTCGAGTGACACCTGTGTTGGATGTGTGTGGGGTGTGTGCACACCAGCCGTCATGGAGTGGCTGGTGCAGTCAAAAAACGACAACAGTGTGCATCGTTAAGGACACAACCATTCAACCATAAAGGCCCCATGACTTGAGCTGCACAGAGTTAGTGGCCCCGGATGCACAGCGTCCTGCACGGGCCTACCGCCACGGGCCGCTGACTTGCGGTGCACTGGGGCAGGGTCACGAGAGCAGAGCAGGTTCTCGTAGATGACAAAGGGGGTTGTCGCAGAGTGTCTCAGTGGACAGTGGAAGGTGTACCCCCAGGGCATGATGCAGGGGGCAGAACCATGCAGAAACAGTCACTATGGTGGAGATGAATGGAACAGACACATGTCGGACACCAAGTCCGGCCCAGCCAGATGATGATGCAGGCAACCCCCAGGCCATGGACTCAGACGCCACCAAAGTCCAACCAGAAAGTGCCCATGACTCATTGTGCACAGAGTTAGAGGCACCAGTGCTGATAGGGGATGCCGCCTGCGTTGAGGCGTGTCCAATGGTGTGGACTCCTCCATATCTTACCCAAGACACAGTTCCACATGTGTGACCTACTGGACCACAGTGTAGGCCTGAGGCAGCGGTCAGCAGGGGCCATTCACCGAGTGTCGCCGGCTTACGTTGGATGGTCCCACCGGCCTGCGTAGTTCAGGTTCAGTGGCACCATGGGACGCGGACTTGCGGTGAACAGGGTTAGTGGCACCAGGTCAGTTGTTGCTAGTGTTCGGTCACCTCCGTGACTAGGATCCGGCTTTCATCCGGACTGAGCCGCATCTTCCTCTTACTCCCTCCGTGCGTTCACTGGTCTTGACTCTGCCATTCATGAATCACGACTAAGTGCTGGATGTGGGACCTACTGGACCACAGTGTAGGCCGGGGGCAGCGGTCAGCACGGGCCCACAGACACGTGTTGTGTGCTTGCGATGCAGGGTCTGGGACACTGATCGAAGGGAGTTCAGTGATTTAGACGCGGCAATTAACATTTGGTCACTGCCATTCAAGACTCAGGACACAGTTCCACATGTGGGACATACTGGAGCGCAGTGTAGGCCTGAGCCCTCATCCAAGTGTCGCTGGCTTGCGTTGAACAGGGTTGGTGGCACCACGTGTCGCAGGCTTGCGATGCAGACTTTTGCTTCACTGATCGGAGGGAGTTTGGTGATGTGGACGTTGCCACGGACTTGGGGTCACTGCCATTCAAGACTCAGCACACAGTTCCACATGTGGGACCTACTGGAGCGCAGTGTAGGCCTGAGCCCTCATCCAAGTGTCGCTGGCTTGCGTTGAACAGGGTTGGTGGCACCACGTGTCGCAGGCTTGCGATGCAGACTTTTGCTTCACTGATCGGAGGGAGTTTGGTGATGTGGACGTTGCCACGGACTTGGGGTCACTGCCATTCAAGACTCAGCACACAGTTCCACATGTGGGACCTACTGGAGCGCAGTGTAGGCCTGAGCCCTCATCCAAGTGTCGTCGGCTTGCGTTGAACAGGGTTAGTGGCACCACGTGTCGCCGGCTTGCGTTGAACAGGGTTAGTGGCACAAAAGAGTGTCGCAGGCCTGCGATGCAGACTTTGGCTTCACTGATTGGAGGGAGTATAGTGATGTGGACGCTGCCACAGACCTTTGGTCACTGCCATTCAGTACTCACGACTCAGTTCAACATGTGCCAACAACTGGGCCGAAGAGTACGCCGGTGGAGTATGTCAATGAGAAAGGAGTACTGTGGGCCAGCGCCGTGGAGGCCAGCGATGGTCTGCGGAGGCTGCAGAGGTCGCGGGACTGGGGCCTGGAGCTTGCACCGGCACGTGATGGGCCCTCTTTGACACATGCCGGTGTCGGCAGGTGAGTGGAGCCTCCTTGGTGCGCTGGGCCAGGCATGACGGGTCTGGGGTCCAGCGGCCCGGGGTGCAGCAGGGCACAGGGACGCAGGCCCCGCCGCGCCCGGTGCTGGCCTCGTGGCGGGCTGGGAGGCGCCGCCCTGGCAGATGCGTTGGCCATTCCGAAAGAGAACCACGCCCAGTGCGACAGGGTTTTTATTCACACCCCTACACAGGCCTGGCGTACGCAGGGCCAACCCACTCTGCCCGCGCATACAGGGGGGGACGTAACGTGCGACATTTCCGCGTTCTGCTCCACAGCCTGTGGGGACATGGTAGCGTCCACTGGCCACTACACTCCATGCACCAGCAGTTAATGTCCACATGGCCATTTCCGTGGTTTGCACACTGAAGTCTGTCCGCCACCTCCACGCCACACCTGGCATTGGGTAGGTTCTCATTCATTAGTCACTTGCCGCTCTCGCACATGCCTGCTCCAAGCCTCTCCTCACATCCTGCTATTGTGTGGCTGTGGTGCCATGCCGTGGCTGGGTTGTGTGCATGGCAAGCCCAGGTTCCCAATGGAGTCGTGTTGTCGTGTCTGGTCGGTTGGCATGTTGTGTGGCATGTTGAATGTAGTTGTGCTGCGTGCCCATTGCCAGTGTCGTGAGTTGCATGACTGTGGGGTGGAGGTGTGTGGTGTGTTCATTTTGGGCTTTCCAACGAGCACTGAATTTTCATAGGTGCCATCCTGGGAGCGCTGGTTGATGATGGACTGTCGGGCGAAGTAGGGATCATGCACTCTGCCTGGGGAGTTGGCCACGACATTGTTGAGGAGTCCCGGGCGGTCCACTATTGCCTGCACATTCATGGGATGCGTGTGCTTTCTGTTGAGGTAGTTGTATGCAGTGTCTGCAGGGGGCACGAGGGGTACATGTGTGCAGTTGATTGCCCCCGACACGTGAAGTAATCCAGCTATGGCGTGGGAGCCTTGCTTGGTCTCCAGCTGCTCCTGCGCAGTGTGGGTGGAGTGGAGGTGCTGGGGTACCAGGCTGATGATGGCATCCAGGAAAGGTGTGATGAACTTGGATGGGGCTGGCTGTGAGACTCCTCCGACTCTGGCAGTTGTGGGTTGGGAGGTACCAGAGGCCAACATGTGCAGCACAGCCGGCAGCTTTGTCTGTGGAGGGATGTTCATAGTGCGCTGTGTTGGTACCGTCAGCAGGTGGGCGATGTGGGTCAGGATGCGGGGGATGGTTGTCCTATTGGGCCTGTAGTGGGCAATGTCCTCCTCTGGCGTTCGGTCTGTGCGGCTGGTGCGTTTACGGTGGGTCCGCTGTCTTTGTGTACGCTGCCTCTGTGGTGGTCCGGGGGGGCGGGACGGGTCCTGGGGGTGGTGGCGGGCCTGGGGGTGGTGGCGGGCCTGGGGGGGTGGCGGTGGGTGTTGTGGCCCTCATGGGTCTCGGAGCTGCATGATCATTGTCTCCATGGCATCTGTGGGTCTTCAGATGTGGCTCTTGGCTGGGCTTCCTTTCATGCAGCAGGTAGTCGTCCTGCTTAACACCAGCAAAAGGCAGGTGTTAATTCCCTGCTGCTACCGCGGCTTATCGCCTGTTTTTGGTTCGCATCGCAGATCTGGCAGTTCGTTGTGAAAGTGGTGTAGTGGTGTTTTCATGTGTTTTTGCACGGGAACGCCTACTCTGCATCTCATTAGGGTTAGTTGGTGGTGCCACCCATGGAGGTAAATTTTGCGGCGGTTATCGCGGGAATACTTGCGTTGTCTGCAGTTTGCACCCGCTTGTGAATGGGGCGTTAAATCTATCTCCACTTTTGATGCGTTATGGTGGCGATAACTCGGCGATAAGTCCTTGTGAATTTCCCCCTTAGTTTCGTTAGATAAATGCATTGTGCTTCAACACCTTGCCTACGCACATCCTGTGGCGCCGGAAATTACGTCACTGCCTGCACCGGCCGGGCACTTGTGTGAAAGAGATCTTCGTCGAGGTCTCGTATATCAAGCACTATGGCGATTCCCTGCGCTCTCTTTTATTTCTGTCACCTTCGAGAGTTTCAGCGCGCTGCATAGGAAGATTTAATCGGCAGCCAAAGATCGGCTTGCTGGCACCAGGTAACAGGGGCAAAAAAAATCATATTTCTGTTGCAAACCAACACTACAGTAATGTATCCTTTGGAGTTACGTTTGTCCACTTTATGTGATTTTTGCAACACAGGAGTTTAGTTCCTTACAGAGAATTAATAGGCAGATCTGACTTTAAACGGTTCCGAAAAATATAAAATATTTTTAAGTAATTGTATTTTTTCGCTTTAGTATAATTCTTTCCGTATATTGCACAACTTACTTTTAGTCCCTTGCTAGGACATTGTTTATTCGATGAGTATCAATTATCAGGGTTGTCACCTTTTCCCTCAGAAAAATACAGGCCATCTGGTCATGTTTTAAGAGTCTGCTATGATTCTTGAGAAGAACTTTATATGAACTCGCTTGCATTAATTGTTGACACAGCCTTTTTGTCTTTGTTGACTTTAATTATAGTTTTGGGGTTATTAATTATGTTGTAGAACACATTTACAATTGTTTTCTTCTTACATGATTTAATTTTAATGTATGTACTGGTAAGGGAGGGAAAAATACGGACATTACAGGATTTTCCTAACTTTTGTACCGGCAGGGAGATTATACAAAACTGTCCAGGTGGCAACCCTAGCAATAATCGTAAAACTTACCAATAGACATTACTCTACCAAAATTCTAGGTAGCTATTATTTTCGCACACTATCCTTACACTTTCTTTAAGTTCTTTATTCCGCCGACCACCACAAGCATTGTCACATAAATGACTACCAATATTGCATGATTGAAAGTCTAAGTCATGTATACTGGAATTAAAAACCCTTACCTGCATTTTACATGAGGATATTTGCAGCAGGCTCATTAACCCATTGAGTTCCCAAACACACAATTTCTAACATTATATAAATGTATACCTGTACAGCGAGGGATAACTCGGTGGGTTAAGCGCTACATCTTTAGGAGCAGTCTGAATCCTTGTGTAGTGAACTCAGCCTTTCATCTTTTCAATATTACTTTACAGCACTACTCTACTCCACTCTGTGCTACTCCACTCTACACCCCTCCACTCTATGCCACTCTATACCACACAATCCTACTCAATGCTGCTCTACTCCACTCCACTACACTTTACACTACTCCACACAATGGCACTCTACGCCATGCTACTCAACGCCACTCTACTCCATGTCACTCTATACCACTCTACTCTGCGCCATTCCACCGTATGCCACTCCACACTGCCACTGTACTCCACCCCACTCTACTATGTGCCACTGCACCAAATGCCACTTTACAGCACTCTATGCCACACCACTCTGCTACCCGATTCGTCACACCACTCTACCCAGTGCCACTCTACTCTATGCCACACCACTCTACTCTGTGACACTCTACAACACTCTATTCTATGCCACACCTCTCCACTCTGTGAATGTAAATGTAATGTCCAGTATTTGTAAAGCGCGAACAATTACCCGAGGGTGTCAAGGCGCTGGCGGCCGTCGGGAAGATTACGCAAGCTATTGCCCAGAGTCACATGGTGCCTGGTTGATCTGGTGCCGGAGATCGAACCGTGAGCCCCCGGGTTCCAGAGTCAGTTGCCCTGGCCGCTGCGCCACACCTCTTCCTCCGTGCCACTCTATGCCACTCCATCCCACTCCACTCTGCGGCACTATGCCACTCCACTCACCTCTTAGCCACTCCACTCTGTCCCGCTCCACTCTGCTGCAATCGATGCTATTCCACTCTAGATTATTCCAATCCACTTTACGCCACTACATTATATGCCACTCTATTATGTCACTCTACTTTACTCCACACCACACAGTGCCTCTTAACTCTACAGCACTCTCTGGCACTGTAAGCCACTCTACTCTATGTAACTCCACTGTATGACTCTCTTCCACCTCTCTACTCCACCCCACTCTATGCCATGCTACTCTGCTCCACACCACTTAATGACACTTTACGCCACTCCACATAATGCCACTCTACTCTACTTCACTACCCTCTCTGCTACGCCTCTTTGCCAGTCTACTCCATTTCAATCCACGCTATTGCACTCACCACTCTTTCCAGCTCCACCATGAGCCACTCTACAGTACTCTACCCTATGCCACGCCACTCTACTCTACACCACCCCACTAGCTTTTAGCCAATACGAGCTGTGGCCACCTCAATATCGCTTTTAGAAGCAAATACTATCTGTATGCCCTCTGACAGCTGTGCTCATTTCTCTTAAGCCTCTACCTGCACAGAGCCTTCGGCAACTGTTTCTCAGCAGTGATTCATGGGGGTTCAGAGTTCAAGATTCCCAAATCCATGTAAGAGTATAGCATCCTATGTAATATTCTTATATATTCACTGAAAAAACCATAGGTTTTAGGGACAGTTATAGTTAGTTGGACATTGCACTTGTACAAAACCCGTGAAATTCCCCGTTATAGTTAGTTCAGCTAACTATAACTCGCGCCTCGCAATGCACTGCTGATGACGTCACATATTACATCACTCATGACATGGTCAGTGACATCACTGATGACATCACTGAAGAATGTGCTAGTATTTGTATGAGTAAGTGAGTTGGTGTGTGTATAACTGTATAGGTGAGTAAATGGGTGTGTGATTCATTTTTTGCATGACTGACTAGGTGTGTGAGTACCTCTATGGATGAGTGGCGGTGTGTGTGTTTATATAGGTGTATGAGTGCATATGATAGTCCTGTACTGAGTGACCGTAAGTATGAGTGACTGTACGGGTGAGTGAGTAGATGTGTGTGTGTAGACCTAAGAATCAGTGAGTGGGTATGTAGTTATTGGTATTGGAGTGTGTATGGTTTTGAGAATGGCAGTCTGTAATTTAGAGTGGGTGTATCAAAAGTTATATTAGGGTGTGAGAAGATGCATGAAATTATCACATGGATGATGTCATCAGTGATGTCATCAGTGATGTAATTTGAGATGTCATCAGTGATGTCATCAGTGATGTCACTCACCATGTCATGAGTGATGTAATATGTGACGTCATCAGCAGTGCATTGCGGGGCGCGAGTTATAGTTAGCTGAACTAACTATAACGGGGGAATTTCACGGGTTTTGTACGAGTGCAATGTCCAACTAACTATAACTGTCCCTAAAACCTATGGTTTTTTCAGTGAATTTCAAAGGTTTTTAAATGCAAATTTCTCACTATAACGTGTCTGAAACCTATGGTTTTTTCAGTGAATTTCAAAGGTTTTTAAATGCTAATTTCTAACTATAACGTGCCTAAAACCTATGGTTTTTTAAGTGAATTTCAAAGGTTTTTTAAATGCTAATTTCTAACTATAACGTGCCCCGCACCCTACCTTCACCACTGTGCAAACGCGCCCCGTGGCGCGTTTTAAGTTCATGATTAAGTCCCCTTGAATCATGAGGGTCCCTGGGGTCCAACTAGCCCACCCTGTACCTCCAGTATGCGCCAGGAAGCTGCGTTGCAGAGAGGTGTTCAGAGGCCACGCCCCTTTTACACCTCTCTGCAACGCAGCTCTGTGGCGCTTTCTGGACGTACCTGGTGGGCTAGTTGGCCCCAGGGACCCTCAGGATTGAAGAGGATTTAATTCCCCATCTTAAAACGCGCCACGGGGCTTGTTTGCACACATGTCACCTGAAGCCCCGCCCCTCCCTTCAGCACTGTGCAAACGCGCCCCGTGGCGCGTTTTAAGTTGGGGATTAACTCCCCTTGAATCCTGAGGGTCCCTGGGGTGCAACTAGCCCACCAACTACCTCCATTAAGCACCACAGAGCTGTGTTGCAGAGAGGTGTAAAAGGGCGTGGCCTCAGAACACCTCTCTGCAACGCAGCCCCTGGCGCATAGTGGAGGTTCCTGGTGGGCTAGTTGGCCCCAGGGACCCCCAGTATTCAAGGGGATCGTTCCCCCTCTGCAAACGCACCAGGGGGCGCGTTTGCAGAGTGCTGCCAAGGAGGGGGCGTGGCCTCCGGCGCAATGGCGGTCTTTTTTTTTTAAGAAGGGGGGCTGTGTGGCCCCCCTTCTTTTCCTAATTTATTGGCCCTGGGGACCCCATCCCCCAGGGCCTGCCCCCTAATATTAAAAAAAAAAAAAAAAGAATTTGGAAGGGGGCCGCGTGGCCCCCCTCCCGAGGCCTTAAGTGGCCCCGGGGACCCCATCCCCGGGGCTTGGCCTTATTTTTTTTTTTAATTGTTTTGGAGGGGGCTGCGTTGCCCCCCTCCTCAGGCCACTTATGGCCCCGGGACCCCATCCCCGGGGCCGGCCTTTGTTTTTCTTTGAATTTTGGGGAGGGGGGCCGCGTGGCCTCCCTCCCGGGCCACTTGTAGCCCCGGGTAACCCATCCCCCGGGGCTGGCCCTCTCCGTTGGGGACCGTGGGGGGGTCCCCAATCGCCCCATGGTCCCGCCGGCTCCCCGCGTCCCTCGGGAGCCGGCATTGCTTTTCCACATGGGGAGCTGCTAAGATGCAGCTCCCCGTGTGGAAAAGCAATCGTCTTTGGTTTTGGAAGAGAGAGCAGGTTTCCTGCTCTCTCTTCCAAAACCAAAGCAGTTTGCTATGACAGGACGGGAGCCGCGAGGCTCCCGCCCTGCCATAGCAAACTACAGTGTCCCGGGGGTGAGCACCCCGGGACACTGCAGGAGCCGGCCCTGGGGGGTGGTGGTCCCCAGGGCCATCAAGGGCTCCAGGAGGGGGGCCACGCGGCCCCCCTCCCATCCTGTGCACAGCCCCGGGGAGGTGGTGTACCCCGGGGCTCGGGGGTCCGAAACGGACCCCCACATTGTAATTCTTAGTGCCCTGGAGAGGTGGCGGTCCCTGGGGCGTGTGGGGGGCTCGAGCCCCCCCACACAGGTAATTTTTTAAAAAGAAACCCCGGGGGTGGCGGTCCCCGGGGCTGCGGGAGGGCCGAGTGCCCTCCCGCACCATTTTAAATTGAAAGCCCCGGGGGGTGGTGGTCCCCGGGGCTTGGGGGGGCCTTAGAGGCCCCCCATGCATTATTTCAATAAACCCTGCATGCCCCCGGGACTTGGGCCACCCGGGGGGCAAAATAGCATCGAAGCGCGGAAGACCGCTCTTCGATTTTTTTTTTTATCGGCGGGATCCGCGCACCCTAAGCGCATCCCGCCGATTTAAAAAAAAAAAAAAATGCTTTTTCTGCCCAGGGGGTCCTTGTGGGACCCCCTGAGCAGACCTAGGGGGTCAGGGCGTTTCTACCCTGCCCCCTTTTTGCGTTTGCGCACTTGCGATTTTTTTTTTATCGGCGGGATCCGCGCACCCTAAGCGCATCCTGCCGATTTAAAAAAAATGCTTTTTTCTCCTCAGGGGGTCCTTGTGGGACCCCCTGAGCAGACCTAGGGGGTCAGGGTGTTTCTACCCTGCCCCCTTTGTGCGTTTTGCACACTTGTTTCTGTGCCTCGGTTCTACCGAGGGACAAAATGGCTGCCAACACTTCCTGATTTGGAGTGTTGACAGCCAATTAGCATGCAGCTCGTGATCGGGAGGGTACGCGGACCCTACTCGGCCATAGATATATATGTGATTTTACTTTTGATTTTCTCAGGAACTACTGAACGGATTTACACCATTTAAGCAAAAGGCACGACACTGAACCAAGGGCTACCTTTTTGCCAAATTTGGTGTAATTCCGTTCAGCAGTTCGGGCTGTAGCTGCGGCAACAGGTTCCTATGGAAAATTGCATGGGGAAAACACGTTTTGGGACCCCCTTTTTTCTCGGCCCCACTTGACGAATCACCCCGAAACTTTCAAGATAGGAGCGGACCGGAGCTGGCCATAAGTTTTGAAAATTTTGCGAAGATTCGTCAACCGGCACCAAAGTTATTTCAAATAGAATGTTGCGGATTTCCTATGGAAAATAGGTCCTAACTATAACTATCTACTGGCGACCGCCAGTAGATATATATATATATATATATATATATATATATATATATATATATATATATATATATATATATATATATATAAACATATTTTGCATCGAACAACTTGTGGTACAGATTCCGTAATGGGATGACCAGGACTACAAATGTAGGGGCAGATTTACAACGACTGGCGCATCCCTGCAAATCCGCAGGGATGCGCCAGAAGAGATGCGACACGCAAGTCTACCCTTTCGCCACCAGGGATGCGTCGCATTTACAATGCGGTGCACCGTGGCGCAGGGATAGGCAGATGCGTGTCACATCTGATGGCGTAAGGGCGGCGCATTGCTGAAGTCGTGTCGCAAGCACGACGCAACTCCAGCAATGCTCAGGGGCCGCCCATACCTAACGAGGTGCGCCACTCCTTACGCCTGCTTCAAGCAAGCATAAGGATTTGTCGCAGCGGCGTCGTAAAACTGACTCAGTGAAATCTTGTAGATTTCACTGCATCACTTTTACGAGGCTTTCCTGCGACGGAACGCCCACGCTGCAACGGAACGCCCACATGAGACCTGACGCAGGTTTCATGTGGCGCAGGGCTTTACAACGTGACGCATCTCCCTAGATGCGTCACGTTGTAAATAAGGCGCAACGTGGTGCATGGTTTACGCTGCCGCTGAGTCACAGAAGTGACGTAACGGTGGCGCAAAAGTGGCGCAAGGGCCTTGTAAATCTGCCCCGTAGGAGGGAAAGCAGAATCTTGGATTGGCTGCGCTACTCTGACCTGAACCTGGTAAGGAGGGTCAGCACAGAGGCCTGCTGGGGTGTTTGGAAGCATGAGTGGGGTACACCACATGGGAGGGGGTTGGTTATACAGGAATACTGCGCTCCAAGATGCAGCAAACTCCAGTGATACATATACTGTGCAGTACCAGAGGAGCATCAAGGGAGGAATGAAGAAGATTGGAGCCTGCGGCCAGACTTGCAGTAAACTAGACTGGGACTGAGAGCACAAGAAACATGTATTAATCCAAGCAAAAGTTAGAAACTTACAAGGTGAGAATGACTACTTAAAAGGTAAGTGAGACTGATCATTTAAAACCAGGCCACATAATCTTCTGCACTTAATTCCCTGACGCTTTGTTTTCCACCTCTCACTTGCATAGCTCAAAGGTAGGTTTGCGTTTACCAATGTGATGTCTTTAAAAACTTTACTGAGTGGTAGCCCAGTTATGAGGCATACATGGAAATTAGTTGGCAGTTTATAATTTGTAGTGAGCACTGGTTTTGACATATTCAAGGAAACAAATGCAGCATTCTCTAAAATATATAGTGGCTCATTTATAGTATATAAGGTGACTTGCCTTATTTTCCACTCTTACCATATTTGTTCTCTTAAACTCTGAGAGTATTCATGTAATACTAATAGTTTGTTTGAGAAACAACGATTCCTGAAAAGGAAACTGGTTAATGGATAGGTTATGGCTAATATGTATTTTTGGTGCTAACCATCTGATTTTGTTCACATGCTCCGTATATGTCAATCGCCATCCACAACCACTGCTTTTATAATTTTACAGTATGTATACATAATGGCGCGTATGATAATACTATGTGTTATATGCAGACTGATCTGCAGCACCGGCTGAAGGATTCTGATTGGCCCTCCTAAGTACCAAATGCCCTAGTCCTGAAGAGAGCATTGCACAAGGATCAACTAGTAACAATCATTCAGGTGAAAGGTATTGTATTGTTTGCATAAAAATAGTAATATGCATGATATGTTTGTTTTGAGCCTTAAAACCGCTTGGCATATGTTACCCCCCTAGCAAATCACATTGGAAAAGGATTCCATCATTGCCGTTTTGTATCCTCTCCACTCTTCCAATCACTTGTTTCCAAAGGAGCAAGTCTTTCCTGGTCTCATGAAAAGGACTCAAACCATAAATCTGTGTTAGGAGGAACTACAGTGATGGCACACTGCGTTCCCAGCTTTTTATCAGACTATGCTTGGTAGACCGTGTAATATAAGCTGTATGAAGTCTTCTATTCACCATTCGATACCGGTCGCTAGAGCAGTTTCTTTTTTCTAGGCAGGCATGATGCAAGCACAGTTCAATATCAAATCTCCCTCAGTGCCCATCTTGAAGAAGCCATATCTTGAGGCTGTGACTGTTTATCCTCTGTATGCACAGGTGTCATCTGTTGACTGCAATTGCTGGTACTGGGAAAGCATTTTATTGGGTTTCACTTTAATACTTATGTGCCTTAGCCTGTCTTTCTTCTCTTCTCCTATGAGCTCTATAGTTCAAAATCCAGAGAGACAGTGTCTAAAGATGCTACCATGTAAAACTATGGCATAATATGGGGCAGAGCTAAGAGTCTCCACTTTCCTCTTCACTTGAAAAACAGAACAAAAATGAAAGAGCACATTCGCAGATGGACATTTTTAGGTCGCAGCCTACCAGACAGACCAGCTGCCTGGTTTGCTAAAGACATCTTGGGGACATTCAGAACGTTGACCTAGGAATGCATTCCGCCCGTTGCTTGCCATTGGCTTTGTAGTTTGTAACTCACATTTGCTGGCTTTATTTGCTTTAGGCTGTCCAGCTCGAGTTCGTCCCGCCCGTTGCTCAAACCTTGTTTACTGTATTCTTCTACAAACTCGCTTTCTGTAAACTGGCCCTTAAATCTTGTTCTCATCTTGTCACATTTGCTGTGTAGTCTACAGAGGTCAAATGCCAGGCTGTGTCTTCCAGGGAGCTTAGTGTTTTTTTTTTTTTCCAACTTCAAAGTGCGAGGATTTATGTGACAATCATCCTGGCTACTGGGGTTTGTTTGAGGAAGGCTGTATGATGTTTCTTTCTATTTTTATACAAGAAAATTTGAATGTCTGTAAATGAACTGTGCTGACGATCAAATCAACACATTGGGTGATGACATTTCCACACATTTTTCTTTGTACACTGTATAATTTTATCAGTAAAACTGTATGTGAGTGCAAATGTAATGGTCATTTCAATTGAAAATGTGTTGTCTGTAATGGCAGTACGCTACCATACAATGCATACTCCATGTTACCCCACGCCACTCTATTCTACTCTGAAACAATCTACTCTGCCATTGCTATCTACGCCACTCTATTCCACTCTTTGCCACTCTATTCCACTCTTTGCCACTCTTTGCCACTCTGTTCCACTCTTTGCCACTCTGTTCCACTCTTTGCCACTGCACTCTACACTACTTTACTCAAAACCAATACATTCTACGCCACTGTACTCTGCGCCACTCCACTGCACTCTATGCTGCACCACTGTACGCTATGCCACTCTATTCTAAACCACTGCACTCTATGCCAATTCACTCTACACCACTTTACTCAAAACCAATGCACCCTAAGCCACTGTACCTATGCCAACTACGTTGCACCACTGCACTTTGTCACTGCACTCTGCATGACTGCACTCTACACCACTGCATTGTGCGGCACCCTACTGCACTCTACGCCACTGCAGTCTACGCTATGTCACTGTACTCAAAACCACTGCACTCTATGCCACTGCATTCTACATCACTTTACTCAGTCAGTGCTCCCTACCCCTCTGCATCTACACCAATTTCTTTGCACCACTGCACTTTATGCCTCTATACTCTACAAGTGGCGTAACAAACGTTAAGGAGGGCCCCCCTGCAAGGTACATGGAGGGCCCCCTGCTTCAGATTTAATCCAGCGCTCTCAGGTCTTATTACTGTGCTAAGGGGGCCCCCTGCAGCTCAGCCCCCCGCACTGCAGGGTACTGTGTTAGACCACTGTACTCTACAACATTCTACTCTATGCCACTGCACTCTACGCCACCCTATTCTACTCTGCACCACTGTACTCTACGTCACTGTCCCCTGCACCACTATAAGATCTTTCACTCTACGACCCTGTACTCTGACACTTGCCTCTGCATGACTGCACTCTACGCCACTGCACTCCTCTGCACCACAACTTTATGCCACTTCAATCTACGCCACTCTACTCAACTCTGAGTCACTCCACTCTATGCCATTACACTCTATGCCACTGCACTCTATGCCATTGCACTCTATGCCACTGCAGTCTACTCTGCAACGCTCTACTCTATGCCACTGCACTCCACAATACTCTACTCCAATGCGCTCTACGCCAATGCACTGTACACAACTTTACTCAAAACCAATGCACTCTACGCCAATCTACTCTGCACCACTGTATTTTATGCCACTTCATTCTAGGCCACTCTCCGACACTCCGCTCTATGATGCTCTACCCCATTAAACTCTGCTCCACCGACACTCTACTCCACTCTATGACACTACACAGCACTCTACTCTGTGTCATTCTATGAAGCTCTACGCAACTTCCTCTGTGCCACTTTACTCAACGCTATTCTATGACAATCTACTCTGCTGTACGCCACTCTACTCCACTCTATGCAATACCCTCTATGCCGCTCCACTCTGCTCTACATCACTCTACGACACTCTATGCCACTCCACTCAGCTCTGACACTGTGCTCAAATCTATGCCCTTCCACTCTATGACACTCCACAACACTGTACTCTACTGCACTTCACTCCTCTCCACGACACTTAACTGTACTGTACGCCTCCCTGTAACACTCCACTCTACTCTACTGCACTTTCGACACTCCATTCCCACCCACTCACCTTTACTCTACTAACTTTTAGCCATGCCGAACAGCAGCCACTCTGGTGTACAACATTGCTAAAACATATTGGTAAAATCAATAGCTCTTGCATAGGAGAGACCTACTGGCTTGGCCAATGCTTGTCTAGCAACTGCCACATTCTGGCCCATTACTCGTCTAGTTCAGAGGGAGATATTTTCTTTTGTTACTTATAATCCTATAAATGACTTAATTGTGCATGTGCTTCTTTTTGCACCTATAGATCACTTATGAACCCATATACCCATAACACCATATCATGCTGGCAGTAAATACATTTGTTGATTTTTTTTATTTATTTATTTTTACTTTTTTTTTTAAGGCAGGCCAGTCTAATAGAAGCAAGGTACTAATCTATGCTTTTGTTATCATTTTTTAGAGTTTCCGAAACCTGTGTACAAGGCCCAACAGCTGGCAATCTCCAAACAACAGATCTACGAAGAAAACGCTTGCCATAAAAATGCTATTCGAGGAGAACTAAAGAAAATGCTGAATCTGAAAACTTACAACAATGTTGCTTGTTTTCACTGACTACATTTATTTTTGCATATCTTTTTAATGTTGTCTTGTATTGATCCAGCGGTATACCAACAACAGATACTCCACTACCATATACTCACCTGGGCCCATAAAACACACAAATTGAGTAAACCGCTGGAGTTTGTCATAGTTTTATATTTTTCAGGATTAGTTATTTAACTTTCCTAACTAACCTTTCACTGATTAAAAAGTTCTTTCCTCTGGTCGATGGACCATTAGTTGAACTAGTTGATGGTGAATAATTAACTTAACCCTTAACTATTCTTTTTATTTTGAAGTAAATAATCACAGACTCAGGAAGTTTTAAAATCTTTATCTAAATTAAATGCATGTGAACCATCTCAAAATTACAGTGCAGTCACCCTCATTCTTAGGAGAGAAAATTCAATTGATTAAACATCAAGCATATACTTCGGACTCATGCAATAACAAATGCTCAGAAAGGGAGAGGACAGAGAGAAAAAACATCTACAAAATACATAAAAATATATTTACCAAGAATGGTGTGAAAGACCAACCCCCTGGCCAAAGGGCCGGTAAGGGTCCCCCAGGATAGGTCAGGAGACAAAGACTTCAGGACAGGATAGTTGACCTCTCTAGAATACCGACGATTGCGCCGCAACCCTCTCTGACACTCTCTTCCTCCTCAAGATTCTTCCGCGATCTTCTGATCTAACCCAATTAATTAGGATAGTAAGTTCTGCTTCAGATTCTGCATTCAGTTCTTCATCAGCATCTCACAGCATCTCTCCCAGCAACAGCATCCCCGACTCCCAGACAGCATCCCGAGCTCTGCTAAATTAACTAACTAAAGCTACCTTAGTTATACCTTCGTATACTCATGTTCCACCCACTAAAGTTACAATATTGTAAAAATACGAAATCTAATTGGTCAGGCAAGGGGGGAAGCTCCATCACACCATACTTACATGTCACTTTATTCTGTTAAACCATTGTTCGCAAACCCATCCCCTTAATTTTTATTCAAACTTTATTCCCATCCACCACATGTATCTTATTTGAAACATTAATAACACTACGAAGAATAGAACATCTCATTGCTGAACTTTTCACCATCCGTTCCCAGGGTATGGCGCTCCAATTTGGCCTCCATTCAAGTGCTCTGTCATTGACCTTCATAGCTTCACTCAGTAGGCATGCGCAGGCATTGCGTCATTTCATCTAGTCCGGTTATACAAGAGAGGCCCAAATGCGCACTAATAATAAAGTCAAAAGACAAATGTTACTTTCACAAAATAAATGGTCTCACTGTATACCACCCCCCTCTACTCTATTTCCCTTTTCTTATTAATACTTTCCCAGCATTAGCATTAGTAAAATAGCCTGTTTTAGTTTCAGCTAAGCAGATGCCATGCACGAGAGTCTTCAAGACTCCATTTTAGTATCTTCTGCTCATGCGCTAGAATTTCCCTCCAAGCATTGTCTCGTCATACTGCGTAGATGCAGTTGACGCATGCGCACAACATTTTTTCCCGTTTAAAGCAGTATTAGTCAGTTTTCATTGTTATCCGCATTAGTACACACATAAGCAAGCTTCGCTAACCTGCGTGTTCATGTGGTGCGTATTAATTATTCACCAAACATGGTTAGTAACTTTGTTAATGAGTTAAACGAGAGGATTGCTTTCGAGCAAGTCTCTTTCTTACGAGATCTTGCTCCATCAATCCCCTCTCTGATGGCATTTTGAACCATCACAAAATTACCCATCCCTTCCCAGATGCCAACTTTAGCACATCTCAGTTTTCTCTTTTCTCTTTCATCAGTTCGTCAGTTACTTCTTTTCCTTCTAAATCTTTCATCTTTTTGTATAGCTTTCCTTTCATCTCTTCTAGCTGAATTTCTTCATATTCTCTCTTTTGTTTCTTTCCCTTTCCTTCCCTTTCTACATGTATCCTTCTCTTTCCCTTGCTTCTGCAACATTTTGCATGTGATGATTACTATCATAACTATTGTCATTATCACAACTACTGGTAAGATTATTTGACCTAGAAAACTTTTTCCAAAATTAGTAAACCAATTATCTATTGATGTTATACTCTTTGTTAATCTTCCCCATACACTGTCAACCTCCAGTTGGGTCAAGTCATTATGCATTCTTGTAATATTTCTAATGTACCCCTTAATTTCCTTACTTTTGTCCGGAATATAAGTGCAGCAATGTTTAATTTTCAACATACTACAGATTCCGCCCTCTTTTGCCAATAAAATATCAAGAGCAAGACGATTTTGTAAAACCAAAGAGCTTATTGCAACCATCTCTGTTTTAATCATTAAGAATCCTCCTGCAGTATCTGTAGAAAGACGAAAAACTATGGTTGATAATTTGCAAATTTTACGCGAATTTAGAATGACTCCAACTGAGGGTATCAATGCACTAAATATATTACCTACTATTTCAGAAAAACTAGCTCTTCTTCTCCGTGTTAGTCCATTAGATTTTCCATCGATTCCATTGATTCTGTCCACATGGTAGATTTTTGGAAAAACTATTCCAAAATAACAGCTCCCGTTCCATCTTGCAGGTAACCTATAATAGGCATTATTCCCGCATACATAATAAATTCCTGGAAATACAGGATCATTTCCCCCTTTTAGTCCCCGCCCTCCTAGAATTAGGAAGTTGTGTTCACGCTCACTGGAGCCAATGAAATTGTTATTATAATCTGTCTTTAACCTATGGAGGCAGAATTTTCCCTTTTTCACAAAGTCTAGGGACATCGCAGCATGAGCTTCACCCTTTGCGTAAATTCCCTCTTTCTCAGCCCATGGAGGTGCATGGGATTTCTGTTCAGCAGCTTTCTTTGTTAAATCCTGTCTCCTTTCTTCTACTAAATTCAAAAATTCTTTTTCTTCTTCACGTAATATACATGTTAAATTATCCTCATATGCTTTAACTATATCTATTGAACTCATTGTTAAAAATAATTCACCCATGAACTGTGCATTTCTACTACTAATCACTGGATTCATATTCTTTCTAATAGGCAATTCTGAAAATACTACATCTAAGTTTGAATAAAAATACTGAAGTTTCCCTGTTATATAAAATAAACTTGATAAAACACTACATATTCTATCTACCTTCTCATTAGTAATTGTATTATTCTTGTTACTTGTTTCCATCAACAAAGGTACTCCTATTGTTAGAAATAACCATACTAATACCACTAATAAAATACTACATAAACAAAATCTTAAACATTTTCTTTTTAGACTTCGTTTCGATCTTTCAGTGTCTTCAACTTCTGCCATTTTAATCTGAGAAAATTTCTTTTCTCTTTTTCTTTCTTTGTCTGTCTAAATTTCTTTTATTTTAAGGAGGTTTTAATTTGCTTTCATCAATCTGTGCAACATGAACTCTTTCTTATTCTTCACGTAAATCTAAGTTTTTAAATTCTTCTAGTATCACATAGGTTCACTCTGGGGCCTTGTATTTTCTGTTCAGAATCTTGGGCTTCTTCGTGTAAGCTTTACTAAGGTTTGTTTGGATTGCGTCTGACTTGTGACTTCATTTACTTGCTCTGGTTGATTTTCTGATTTTCTTAGATAATATTTTAGTTTCTTTACTCCTCCTGGCCAATTATCTCCTTTTCTAACTCTTTTGACCTGAACTGCACTTTCACCTTCTCTGTCTTCTTTTAAGGTTCTTTTATTTTCACTTAATTTGGGCACAATCTGTTCTTGTTCTACTCCCCCTTTCTAATTGTCTTTGTTCTCTATTTTCTGTATTCGGATTATCTTCTACTTGTTCCTGTTCAGGTGTTACTATAGTTTGTTCTTCTTCTGCCTGAACTTGTTCTTCTAGATCTATTTCTCCCTGCTCAGGTTTCTGAATGTCTTTGTTTGTTTTTACCTGTGTGTTCTTCTTTCCCTGTTTTCTCCTCTCTACTTTCCTGTCTCTTCAATTTAGTTGTTCTTCTTGTTTTGACAGCAGCATCGTGTATTTCAATTACTGGTATCCACTCTTCCTGACTTGTACTTGGCTGTTCGTCATATAGCTGTCTTTCAGAATCTATCACTCTAGATTCTTCAGCTTCACAGCTTTCAACTTCTGACGTTTCAGCTTGTTCAGTCAGTAGCTGCTCTTGTTTTTCAGATGGGCTCGGAACTCTTCTGGTATGACTAGCATGAATCCAATTGGGTAAACCTGCACACTTCACTGCTGTGGTAGTGATTAGTATGACTTAGCATGGTTTATCCCACTTGGGTGCTAGGCACGATTTCCTTGCGTGTTTCTTCACTAACACCCAATCTCCAGGAATCAAATCATGTGCTTGGTCTGGCTGTCTTTCAACTGCGTCCTCTCCAACCTGGTGAGAGACAGAACTCACCATTTCAGCCAATCCTTTGCAATAGTCCAATACCAGATCATCAGTTATATTCATTAATTTATTTCCAGGAATAAATGCTTGTCTCATTGCCCTTCCCATGAGTACCTCATGTGGACTCAATCCTGTTTTTCTGTCTGGAATACTTCTGAGACCCATCAGTACAAGAGGTAATGCATCTGTCCATTTCAGCATTGTGGATGCACACACCTTCCCTAATCTTGATTTGATTGTGCCATTCAGCTGTTCAACTATTCCAGAAGCCTCTGGACGATAAGCACAGTGCAGTTTTTGTTCAATGTTAAATGCAGCACAGATTAATCGAATTATCTCATTGTTAAAATGAGGTCCTCTATCTGATTCCAAAGTGACTGGAAAACCGAAGTGAGGTATCAACTCCCTCAACAGTAGTTTAGCAACTGTAAGACTGTCGTTTCTTCTAGTGGGGTATGCCTCTACCCATCTCGAGAACAGGCACACTATGACAAGTACGTACTTCAATCATTTCTTGCACAGTATCGAGCAATTTGGTCTGCATATCTATTTCCAGCCGTCACATAGTCATTTCCTGACTGATGTGCAGCGCATTTAACAACTGCTACTTCTTTTGGCAATTGTAATGCTTCCAACAAATCTTTTACATTTTTACTGTTTCTGATAGGAGATCCTGAAGAAGTCAGAAATCCCCTCTGCATCCAGAGTTGGCCAAAATCATGCACAACCCCGAAACCATATTGACTGTCCGTAAATATGGCTATTCTCCAATTTTTCCCATTTTTGCACGCCTTTGTTAAGGCCACCAATTTGGCTACTTGTGCAGACTTGACTCCCGGTAAACAGGATGCTTCAACCACCCCCGTTATTTTACATACAGCATATGCAGCACTTAATCCTCCTCCTTCAGTTCTCAGACAAGACCCATCCACAAACAATTCATGATCAGCTTCCTTCAATGGTGTTTCTTTTATGTCTGGGCGGGGCTTAGTACATAATTCAGTCACATCCAAACAATCATGATCAATCTCATCTTTCACTTCTTCACAACATGGATCTGGCAATAATGTGGCAGGATTCATTATCGTACATCTTATCACTGTCATATTTTCTTTCTCACAGAATCACCCTTTCATACTCAGTCAGCCGACTAGGAGTAAGATGTGTTGTTCTCGTTCTTGTCAAAAGAATCTCAACTGAGTGTGGAACGTAAACCTTTACAGGTTGTCCCATCACTATGGACTCACTTTGCTCCAGACTCATACAAGTAGCAGCTACTGCTTTTAAGCAGCCAGGTAAGGCTGAAGCCACTGGATCCAAGGTGGCAGAGAAATACGCAACTGGACGTCGACTCAGTCCATGTCTCTGTGTTAAAACTGAAAGTGCACAATTTTCTCTCTCACAACAGAACAACGCAAATTCTTTTGAATAATCAGGCATACCCAAGGCTGGGGCCTCACATAAACAATTTCGTAGTTTCACAAAGGCTTCCAAACATTCATCATTCCAATCAATGGGATCTTTCGCTCTTTTCCGAGTTAATTGTATCAATGGCTTTACTAGCATGGAGAAGCTATTAATCCACTGCCTACAGTACCCAACCACTCCCAGAAACATTCTCATCTCCTTATGTGTCTGAGGTAGCTGCATTTCTTTGATTATTTTTATTCTTTCCGGTGTCACTTTTCTAACTTCTCTTTCTATTTTATGCCCTAAATATCTAACTTCTTGTTGACAGAACTGCAATTTTTCTGGAAACACTTTATGTCCTCCTTCGGCCAAATGGTTCATTAATGCAATTGTGTCGGTGACACAATCTTCTCGTGTTTTTGATGCCACTAATAGGTCATCAATGTACTGAACCAGAACTGATTTCCCGGGCATAACTAATGACTCCAGACACTTTTTCAGTATTTGATTGAAAATTGAGGGACTCTCTGTATACCCTTGAGGAACTCGGCACCATGCCAAAATATGATCCTCAAACCGGAAGGCGAAAAGATACTGGCTGCCTGGGTGCAAAGGAATAGAAAAGAATGCTTGGCACAAATCAATTACTGTAAACCAACCTGCATTCCAGGGTATCTGATAAAGGATCACCGCTGGGTTTGGCACTACTGGGCAACAAGGCACTACAATTTTGTTAATTTTTCTCAAACCCTGTACTATCCTGTATTTTCCACTAGGCTTTTTGAGTCCCATTATTGGCGAATTACAAGGACTACCCATTATTTCTTTTAAAATGCCTTTTTCGGTCAATTTCTGGAGCAATTCCTGCTTTCACTTCTGGACTCATTTTGTACTGTCGTGTGTTTGGATAAACTGCACCTTCTTTCACCGTCACTTTAACTGGATCTACATCTGACATCAACCCAATGTCCTTTCCTGTAAAATCCCCACTTCTGGGTTCACTGTGGTTCTCAACTCTTCCGGCAATTCACTTTCAGTCATCAATGAAAATATCTCATCTACTTCTGTACCTTGCTTAGCTAGCATCATTTTATATATTACGTCTTCATCAGGGGTTTGGAAAGCGACACCATATGGTGTACAATAGATCGTGCAATTCATCTTGCACAATAGATCTCTTCCCAACAGATTTACTGGACTAAAATCACAAACTACAAACCGATGCATTTCTTTAAAATTTCCGATATGTACCTCCATTGGTTTTGTAATTGGGGTTCGAATCTGTTGATTTGACACTCCTACAACTTGGATAGATTCTCCCGAGAGGGGTAGGTTTGGGATGTCTGCTGTTCTCACAGTAGACCGGGTAGCACCAGTATCCAATAGAAAAGTGATGTCATTACCTTCAACTTTCCCATCAACAAATGGACCTGACTGATCTAACGGCAAGGATGCGCCAAGCATGCACTCCTCTTCCTCCCCCCTCAGGCACCGTCATTGCACATAGTCCGAATTTTCTTCATCATTCTGCAAAAGATATTGTGTAACCACTCTGTTATTCTTACCACTTTCTCCGTGAAATCCGGTGTTCACATGGTATTTTTGTGAGTTCACAAAGTTTGGTATAGGAGCTAGTGGCACCTGATACTGTGGAGTAACTACCTGCTGTGGCTGATTCATAAGCACTTCATTCTGCATCTGTGGAATTACATTTTGGTTTGGCCCATTATTATTCTGAATACTCTTACACTCATTTTTCCAATGTCCAATCTTTCCGCACACATGACAAGGAAACTTCTTCTTCGTTTCCTCTCTATTCATCCGTCCTCTTACTTTACCACCTTTCGCCGCTTGATCATTCTGACTCTGCTCTTTCATCTGATTATCAGTCTGAACATTTGATTTATTCTCCTGTTGTTCTGCTAATTTTACTTGTGCCCACATCATCTTCTCTTTTAGCTTTCTACGCCTTGCTTCTATGTCGTCTCCACAATATTTTGCATATTTCAAAATCTCATCAACTGTTTTGCTCTGCCAGCACAACATGTGCTGCTGAATCATCTGACTAATCTCCGGTTTCAGACCATACACAAACCGATATACAAAATGTCCCTTATCCTTGTCACAAATGTTCTCAAAACCACTATACTGCTTAAACACCTAAAACAACCGCTCATAATATGCATGTACGGATTCATTTGGCTCTTGAGTCGTTCTGTCTATCTTTACCCAATCTGTCTCTTTAGGAGGGAATTTTCCTTTCAGGAAAGTAATTACTTGATGATATTTCTTCATCACCTCCTCTGAGAGTGCTCCTGTCTTCGAGTCTCTGGCATACTCCTCACTTGGCCAATCAATTGTGATCTTACACTCTGTCCATAAATCAGCAGGTACCACAATGTCAAATAAACCATCTAGATCTTTCAATAAAACCTTTGAAACCTTCACAAATCTTTCCACCTGTTTATACCATTCAACTGGTTTTTCTCTCAATTTGGGAAAATCATTCGTAAATGACAAAATATCCTGTCTACTCCAAGGGACATCTCCATATCCACCACCAGGAACTTCTCTCATTGGACACATTTTCTCAACCTTATCTGTTCCTCTCACTGGAAATGCAGCTGATGCTTCTCTTGCTTGTACCTCCTCTTTCTTTCTTATCCACCTAATTCTCCATTTGTCAATGTCTCCCCATTTTCGCAAAATATTCATTAACTCTTTTATCTGTAGTCTCTTACAAGAAGCATTTACACTTTCTAAATCCTTGTCAGTAAAATCCACTCGATATGGTTTCTACAATAATTTCGATTTCCCTATATCTATTCCAATTTCTGAGGCTACTTCTGTTAATTTCTCATGAAATACTCTTGCTCTTCTGGTTATACTCTTACATAAGAATAATAACTCCTCATCATTATAAACGCTCAATCTTTCTACGCTCACATTGCCAGTTATCATTTCTTCCAACTCTACTTCCAACTCTACTGATATCTAGAATCTTTGGTTGTGGGTTTCGATTGTCGATCTCCTGTGCCCATCTCTCTATATCTTCAGGGGTAACTACTGTTGAACCTCCAGTTCCTATAGGAACCAAAGATCTCTTTTCTCTCAAAATTGTAGGTGTAACTCTTTTCGGAGTTTCAGTTAAAGGTTCTACATTTGGGAGATCCATTAATGAAATAATTGATTCACTTTCACTGGCCTGATCATCCATAATTATTACTTCTTTTCTGGGACTAGTTAATGGAACTGTTACAGTTTGAGGTTTCTGACAAGTCTTTTTTATCTCCATATAATGGGATTACAGGACCAATGGTCACTGGTACTGTCAAAGCTTCAGCATTTAAATTCAATTGGTTTACTTTCTGAACTAATTCTTCTCTAGTTTTATTTAAAGCTTCTCTGTCATTATCCTGCAATTCCCTATTAAGTGACACGCATTATGCAAAATTTGTGGTGTTAAAGGTATTCCTATCAGTGGTGCACTCGAGGTAACCTTACTAGGTGCTTCTTGATACGGTGGACGGTTTTTAATCAAAATATCCTCTAATAATTCATCATCTGATTCGCCATATCCTGTCGTATTCATGTGTTTCGTTTTTTCCTTACACTTTCCTCCTAACTGTTCTTCAGCCATTAATACTGGATATAAACCCTCGGTCACTACAGCTCTTCTCCAACGCTTCATTTGATCTCCACTTGACTCATACGGATATCTAGGCAAAAATCCTCTAAATCTCCGACCACTCCTGTATTTTTCATGATCAAATGCCTCAATTTCCCATTCTTCCAAAGCTTCATACTGTGTCATTCTAGGACTCGGTTCTAGCATATTCATTCGATCTCTCAAATTCTGAAGTATCTTCAAATTAAAAGTACCATGCTGCGGAAAAGCTAAGACTCCATCACCTTTAGTATACTCTATCCAATTTTCCAACCATACACAAGTGTGATATCCTTTCTCTATCATCATAAAGGAAGCAGGTGTTTTGGGTGGCGGAATAGGGATTCCCTCTCTAGTCATTACAGGCTTATCTTTCTCAAAGAAATTTTTAATTTTCTTCATTAACGTCATTTTCTTTGGTCTTCCGAACATTTCAGTCGGTCGATATAGGAAATAGTCTTCCGTATATCTTCTAGCTCTATTACCTACGTCGCGTCCTATGTCAGCACGACACCCCCCGCAGTCAAATCAGGACTCAACATACAATTCCTTTTCGACCAATCCTAGCGTGACTTCTAGTTATTAACCAATCAGACTCAGGCTCACGCTCGTCGTCTGACCAATGCCAACGCAGCCTTTTGTGACGTCAGTATTACTCCTCACTACTGACCCCTCCTTTACAATCGGCTTCTGTCACACGCCCGCTGTTTCAACCAATCCCAGCGCGGCTCTCTGTGACGTCAGTGCAACTCCGGCGACTGACCCTCCCTTCACAAGGTAATACGAAAACTTATTTCTTTTACTTTTCTAAAATAAAAACCGTTAGTAACAACATAAAAACTTTTGCTACTCTGTCTGTTCCACTAAACAAAAGGATAGATTTCAACTTATTCTTGAGTTTCAGAAATTACTCTTCTTCTACTGCGAGTAAAACCCCTGTTTACTCTTCATTCAAGCTCAGGAGAACCTGATACTTCCCCAGTGTCACCCGTATTGGGAAATGAGACCAAAGTTTCACCAGCGAACCCCTTTTGCTATCGTTCACACTCTACTTTTATACAAAATAGTCCCTAGTTTAACACTGCCAGCCCTACGTAGCTTCTCAGTGTTATTCCAACAGACGAGTAACCTCACTGCAGTATGGCTTCTGTCACCACCCGCTATTCATTTTCCCGGGATTTCTGGACAACATAAAACAAGACGCTAACTCTTTTTGTTAAACATAAATCAATAATCAATATTTATTACCAAACTAGTCAATAATAACCATAACTCTGCTACCAGAAAATTGATCCAGCGGTATACCAACAACAGATAATCCACTACCATATACTCACCTGGGCCCATAAAACACACAAGTTGAGTAAACCACTGGAGTTTGTCATAGTTTTATATTTTTCAGGATTAGTTATTTAACTTTCCTAACTAACCTTTCACTGATCAAAAAGTTCTTTCCTCTGATCGACGGACCATTAGTTGAAGTAGTTGATGGTGAATAATTAACATAACCCTTAACTATTCTTTTTATTTTGAAGTAAATAATCACAGACTCAGGAAGTTTGAAAATCTTTATCTAAATTAAATGCATGTGAACCATCTGAAAACTACACTGCTGTCACCCTCATTCTTAGGAGAGAAAATTCAATTGATTAAACATCAAGCATATACTTCGGACTCATGAAATAACAAATGCTCAGAAAGGGAGAGGACAGAGAGAAAATAACATCTACAAAATACATAAAAATATATTTACCAAGAATGGTGTGAAAGACCAACCCCCTGGCCAAAGGGCTGGTAAAGGTCCCCCAGGATAGGTCAGGAGACAAAGACTTCAGGACAGGATTCAGGACAGGATTCAGGACAGGATAGTTGACCTCTCTAGAATACCGACGATTACGCCGCACCCCTCTCTGACACTCTCTTCCTCCTCGAGATTCTTCCACAAACTTCTGATCTAACCCAATTAATTAGGATAGTAAGTTCTGCTTCAGATTCTGCATTCAGTTCTTCATCAGCATCTCACAGCATCTCTCCCAGCAACAGCATCCCCGACTCCCAGACAGCATCCCGAGCTCTGCTAAATTAACTAACTAAAGCTACCTTAGTTATACCTTCGTATACTCATGTTCCATACTGTAAATTTTCTAGGGCTACTTCAAAACTACAGTGCTAGAACATAGTTATATTGATAATAATGGTAGTGACACTAAAATTAGAAAAATATAAAAAAAATTATTATGAAATGAATACATAAAACACATTTCTAAATAGCATATACATTTTGTTGAAAAACAATTGCATCCACCCACTAAAGTTACAATATCGTAAAAATACGAAATCTAATTGGTCAGGCAAGGGGGGAAGCTCCATCACACCATACTTACATGTCATTTTATTCTGTTAAACCATTGATCACAAACCCATCCCCTTAATTTTTATTCAAACTTTATTCCCATCCACCACATGTATCTTATTTGAAACATTAATACCACTACGAAGAATAGAACATCTCATTGCTGAACTTTTCACCATCCGTTCCCAGGGTATGGCGCTCCAATTTGGCCTCCATTCAAGTGCTCTGTCATTGACCTTCATAGCTTCACTCAGTAGGCATGCGCAGGCATTGCGTCATTTCATCTAGTCCGGTTATACAAGAGAGGCCCAAATGCGCACTAATAATAAAGTCAAAAGACAAATGTTACTTTCACAAAATAAATGGTCTCACTGTATACCACCCCCCTCTACTCTATTTCCTTTTCTTATTAATACTTTCCCAGCATTAGCATTAGTAAAATAGCCTGTTTTAGTTTCAGCTAAGCAGATGCCATGCACGAGAGTCTTCAAGACTACATTTTAGTATCTTCTGCTCATGCGCTAGAATTTCCCTCCAAGCATTGTCTCGTCATACTGCGTAGATGCAGTTGACACATGCGCACAACAGTTTTTCCCGTTTAAAGCGGTATTAGTCAGCTTTCATTGTTATCCGCATTAGTATACACATAAGCAAGCTTCGCTAACCTGCGTGTTCATGTGGTGCGTATTAATTATTCACAAAACATGGTTAGTAACTTTGTTAATGAGTTAAACGAGAGGATTGCTTTCGAGCAAGTCTCTTTCTTATGAGACCTTGCTCCATCAGTATGGTATCCTGGGTTCCTGTGGGGTGAAGTATGTGTTTTAACTTAATAAAATTAAATGTCAATATGTCATTTAAGTCCATATTTTTTTCAATCAGCATGTCACTAAAAACATAGAATAATAAACTGTACCTCAAATTCAGGACCCTATTGGTATGGGTGAACGTCACAAGATGCAATGCTGCTTTTAAATACAAATTATGACATTTTGCTGGCATCTACTTTTCGCACATGTTCATATCACTGTCCACCTTTTACTGTGAAGATGCACAAAATTATATGCCAAAAAAAAGCGTAGGTTGGTCTGATTACTGGTTATTTTTTAAATACCTGTATTGTGCAAAGAATGAACATTTGTTACACCCAAACACAATTGCCGGTTTTAAAAGGGGTGGTGCTTCTCAAAGTTATTACTTACAAGTTAGTTTTTGTAAATTCTTCCTAATGGACCCTGGATGGGCAAAATGTCAATCGGAGAAGGTACTCCTGTCAGAAAACCCTCAAGGTGATCCAACCCTAACATAATATTTAGTCATTTTGTAATAATCTGCAACTATCCAACCCTCTTCATGGAATCATTGAGATTCATCACACAGTTGTCATTAAATCATTCAAAAGTATTCCATAATAATTTGGAAGATGATAGAAAATAATAATGGAGTAACCATGGGCATTCTAAAGTTGTTATAAAGAATATGGAGTAGTTCACAATTATTCTTAAGTTATCTAAATATAATACTCAAGTAATACACAGACATCCTGAAGTTGTCCTGAATCATCCTGGTGTAATTAAGACTCATCCTGAAGTTGTCCAGGAATCATCCCGATGTAATTAAGACTCATCCTGACGTTGTCCTGAATACATCCTGATGTAATTCAGACTCATCCTGAAGTTGTCCAGGAATCATCCGGATGTAATTAAGACTCATTCTGACGTTGTCCTGAATACATCCTGATGTAATTCAGACTCATCCTGAAGTTGTCCTGAATACATCCTGATGTAATTCACACTCATCCTGAAGTTGTCAATTAGTATTCCTGCAGTAGTCAAGGATCATCATGCATTTTTAATTGAAGTAATCAGGACACCATCCTAGAGTAGTTTTTGTGATGACTCTATAGAGTCATCTCATTTAAATTATTCTTCCTATAGGCATACTTCAGGATGGTTTGGGATGACTTCCCCAGCTAATTACAGGCATAGCCTGGCTGAAGTCATCGGATGACTTCAGAATGACTCCAGGATGATCTTCCTTTTTGACTTGCCACTTAGGTAAAAGTCTGACCCTCCAAATTGAATGTTTCCTATGGCAGAACAGTTAGTGACTCTGCCATCAGTAGCACAAATTACTGCCGCCCTACAAATGGGCTTGTGGTACTATGAGCAGAGCAGGTTTCTTTTACAAGAATTCCCATTGCCCCCCTTCTCTCCATTAGGCCTTTGCTTTTATATGATACATGAGATCACATAGCAGCATTGTACGGATCAAGGACATGTCTCCTTTCCCGATCATAGTCCTGCCACTGTGATTATATAATAAAAGTAAAACTTCCGCTCTGAAGACCCTAAATGTAGATGCCCAGGCTAAATTTGTAATATGCGTATCTGCACATCTGAGAAAATCTCAAAATGGAGTTTCTCTCCCCTCTGAAACCTGATACTTCTCACTGAGAGGATTGCAGACGTGCCGTGCTGACGTCACATGCCGAAACTGTAGAGAAGCTGTGGGGCTGCGTAGTGCATAGCGCTGAAAGCCGGTGTCCCTGAGCTCCTGACCCCGCCCCCCCGTTCGGATTCCGGTTTGGCTGCAGTGGGGTCGCGGGTGCAGCACCGATGTTGAGCCGGAGTCAGACCCGGGTTAGGGCTCAGGAGTTTTAGAAGTGTAGTTGCCGTCGGTGGGAGGCGAGGCTCTAGGGCCGCGGTCCTCTCCAGTAGGCGCAGAGGCGGCCGACATTAGGCCGGTGCGGCTTGTGCCAAACACCATGGGGCTTATTTACAAGCTCCTTGTGCCACTTTTGCGTCATTTTTAACATGGGAAAAGTGACGTACGGGTGGCGCAAGGGGCTTGTAAATAAGCCCCCATATGTCTCTTGGCGTACTAATACCTGGAGAGGAGTACTGGAGTGCTCTGTGACTGTGCTTTTGTGACTTTTATGATGCACGCTGTGGCTGGGGAGGATTTTTGTTGCCAGCCAGCCTAATTTCAAAAGTGCCCTGGAATATTCCACTGCCATTTCAGCTAATTATTGGCAATACGATCATTTCTAATCCAAGTTCTCTATTCTCCTTCATCGGTAGTGGAGGCGGTTTATCTATAAGCGCCATTATAAGTCAGCAGGAGGGAGAGATGGCCTGTGCTGTGGGGGTACAGGCAAGCCCCCAAGGGTGGCCCAGCGATAGTTCTCCGCCTATATCAGCTAGAGGTCATCCAAATAGGTCACCAATACCAGGGATGGACCTGGAGTTGCAAATGGCCTTAGGTCCACCAGTAAGTAATCCTTCACGCGAGCTTGAGCCAGAGCCTGCTATGTCTATTACTATCTCTGGTACTTCCCGTGCAGAAGCAAAGAAGACTCAGGCTTTGAGCCGAAGGCAGTTAGGCTGGTTGCTGGTCTACCTTCTTCCCAGCAAGATTTTGTTGCAAAACATTTCAAAATTAGAAGCCCAAGTTTAAGACATGGCCCAAATAAAAATGTGGAGGAGGTTATCTTGGTCAAAAGTCAAAGTTAAATGGATATTGAAAATGAAAATGGAAATATTACCGCAAAAAGAATAGAAGAGCCCTACACCATAGAAGGGAATTAAGGTGGTGTTAGGGGGTGCGATTTTCCCTTTTTTGAATCCCCACTCCTATGTGCTCCAGAGAAAAATCAATTGGTGGGAGACATTTACCCATTGGATGAACTTGTTGTTGCCATTCCATTAAGGAGTAAGATGTTCGATGCAGATTATCTAAGTTCTCTAACTGAGGGTTTTGGCCAAGATATAGGGGGCATTGATTTGTCAAGTCTCTCAAATCTGAAGGAGACCCAGATGGGGGTTTCTGGGGCAAGACCCCCTAGATGTTCATCGTCCCCAATACAAGCCCCTAGGGGCTATTTTGAAAGCCAGTGTTTTGTCCACCCCCCCAAGATGAAGTATGCCCCCATAAGGAGGTCACAAGTGGTGGTATTTTTGTCTCAAGACGTCGCTATCTAATTTTGAGAAGGGGAAGTGTTTTGGGGGAAAAAGGGTTCTATCTAGGTATAGTGTTGTTTCTATGTGGCCATGGGGGAGAAAGAGATACCAGGAAAGGAGGGGAGGTAGAAATTGTAAGAACTGGCTGAAGATATGTTGTATAGCCCCTCTTAGTCAACCCCTTAGTCAACACGCGAACTCCCCAAGTCTAAGGGGTTCCCACAATAGGGGAAAAAATGCAAAAACTGGAAGAAAATCTGTTACTGAGGGGCAATCGAGTAAGAAAGATCTAGAGCCCAAGGTAAAGTGTATGGGGAGGGGAGAGGAAAAAGTAAGGAACCCATAACAGTGAAAAAAGAGGCTGTTGGGAGAAATAATGGTAACAACATTAGGCCAATTAGGAATGTTAACACATTGAAGGTCCTATGGGGAGATTTTTTCCACATACGATAGGTTGGAGTACAGGATTTGCTAAAAGAAGATCTTCTAAAAGAAAATGTTTTGCAAATCCTAGTAGTGTTGCTGCAGTGCAGGTTGGAAACAATCGTGAGCAGATGAGACCTCCTGTGTTATTCCTAAGGGTGCAACCTAAAAAATAGGAGGCAGGTAGGTAAACAGCCCCTTAATAGGTCAGAACTGTTAAAGGTATTTGCTAATATTAAAAGATTACAGAATGCCTCTACAAAGGATTTGGCAGTGGTTGGCTTTAGGCAGGTCACGGGGGAAGAGATAACCAAAGTTATGTTTACTTCAAATGAAACAAAGAATATAGTGGAAGCAGCTAGTTCAGCCCTGGTGTCAAATGGAATCAGTCTTCGTAAAGAAAATGAGGAAATGCAGTCATTCCCTTTTCTATGTGAACATGGTGATCTGAAACAGAACCAGGTTTAACTTGCCAGGCCTACTGACCAGAGGCAGAGACAGGTGCTGGGAGGAGTTGGCAGGAACATGATGATTTGCAAGAAAGGATAGTTACCATAACCTTCACTAATGATAGAGCGCAGGATTTAAGGAATCGTAATAGGTCCCAGCGCTGGCAGCTCGATGAGCAACAGAGGGAAAATGACCATGGTGCTTGGGGGCAGGTCCGATCGAGGAGACAGTTACTTTCCTCCATGGACAAGTGGAGGGGTAGAAGTGATCGATTGGTAGAAGACAGGGCATCCGCAGCCAGTTCGCGTCCTAGCATGGAACATTCATGGATTTAAAACATTATAGATATGGAAAATCATAGAGAGATTTTGAAGAATTATTTCATTTTTTTCCTTCAGGAAACTTGGCTATTGGAGTGCCCCACAGTGGAGAGGTTTGTTGCCATAGTCCAAAATGCTAGGGCCTCGTTAAGAGGAAGATCCCTGGGTGGATTACTCACCCTGGTTTCAGTTTGCTGTGGGAGAAAGGTAGCAAAGCTCCAAACCACTTGCTTATGGATTCTTACCAGTTTTATTGACCTTTATGTCAATACGGAGGGGTTAAAGCAAATGATAAGTTAAAATGTGTATGCACCACCAATTCGTCCTCTCCTTGAGTGTGAGCTGCTGAATTTGGTTAATGATGTAAAAAAAATGATTTGGGATTTTCCTGATGCATTCTTAGTGGTAGGAGGGAATTTTAACCAAATATCAGCTTTTAAAGAGCTTGATGAGGTTACAAAAGAATTGCGTTTAGCGTTAAATATCCCGGAGAGTATTTTTTCTGAAAGCCCCAGGGAAGGAGATGCGAAGGTTTTGCATTGTTTAGTGGAATTGAATTTGATCAATGTAAATGGTAGGTGTCAAGATGATATTCCAGATAGGAAATCATTTAAGTATGTTAATAGTAAACTGCCTATCGACTATGTGATGGTCCCAGTTCACCAGTGAACATTTTTAGAGTTGTAGATATGGGTCCCAGCGATCATCTTCCCCTTAGCCTGGAGTTTAAAAATGTACTTTCACCACGTCCATATGCTATAACCTGTTTGGAGATGGTTTACCACAAGGAAATGAGAGTCCAGATTACGGAAGATGCATTGCGAGTCCTGTCGACAGTGGATTTTGAACCCTTCTCCTTAGAAGTAGGCCACGATGCATTGGATTGGTACTGTATGCTAATGAAGAAATTACTAGCTTTTTAAGCTGGTAAAAGGAAGTCCACACCTGGGTAACAGTCCAAGGGATAAGAGGAATTCTTGGTTTGATGATGAATGTCAGGAGGGTAGAAGGGTGGTAAATAGGAGTCACCGCCACTTGACGTTAAATCCAAATGATGATAGTCTAAGAACAGAAATGATTGCCTCGAAAGCTGCCTATCGGAGCTTATGTGCTCATAAAAAGACGGAGTTCTGTAGGTTAAACTGGGAGGCAATGTTAGCGACAATGGCTGGCAAGGATAGTAAACGGTTCTGGCGACTAGTGAACTCTGTAACCCTCTCTTCGGCATCTTCGTTAGAGGCTCAAATAATGGAAGAAGACTTGTTCACTTTTATCTCTGCTTTATATAGGGGTGGAAACACAGAGAATAGGTTAGTGATGCAGGCTAGCTCTGAAGTCAATACCGAAAAGATAATCTGTAATATGAAAGCCTCTAGGGCAGGAGGCCCAGATGGTCTTCCATCAGTGATATTTAAAAAAGATCCAAGGAAGTGGGGATCCATCCTTAGAAGATTTTTCCAATGGGTAGTGCTGACGGACTCCCTTCCAGAGTCTTGGATTGGGGCTACAGTGAAGCCCATTCATAAAAGGGGCAAAATGGATCAGTCAGCTAACTACCGTCTGATCTCTCTCTTAGATATCCCGTCCAAATTATATGCCCAAACCTTGTTAAAGCACTTAGCGGCCTGGGCTTTTGATACTGCAGTGATTCCAATGGAGCAAGGAGGCTTTAGGCCGAAGCATTCTACAATGGATCACTGTTTCACATTGTGGGGAGTGGCAAGGAAGTCAACGGAGTTGGTAGGTGGCCTTTGTTTCTGCTTCGTTGACTTCCGAGTGACTTTCGACAAGGTAGATAGAGATATGCTTTGGAGCAAATTACAGCAGTGGAAGATATCTGGGTCTTTGTTGGACATATTGATGAAGCTCCATAGTGGTAATTGGGTTCAAATTGATCTTGATGGGCTTGGGAATCTGACTAGGAAAATTCCAGTGGAGAAGGGCTTGTGGCAGGGGTGCATTTTAGCACCCCTGCTGTTCAGTCTGTTCATCGCAGACCTTCCCCAGATGCTGCTTGCTTCACACAGTTTTTCACCAAAGGTTGGAGGTAGGCACAACAGTTGCCTCATGTACGCAAACGATCAGGTGGTGATGGATCTTACACCCGCCGGGCTGCAACGGAAACTTACTGGCGAGTGCAGCAGGAATGCTTTGATCCTCGTTCTTTTGGCACCGAGTCTCACAGACCGGAGGCCAATTTCTTAATTATTTTAAAAAATACCAGTTATTCACTTCAGAAATAGCCGTTCAAGGTCGTGGCAAACCCCTTGGCATCGGTCCTGTATCACGCAAGAGGAAACCTTGCACTGACTCTTCGACATTTATATTTGCCACTATATCAATTAAGGCGCTTACAGGAGTGGCACTTCTATAGAAAACTTCTAGATCTCCATTACAAGTGATCTTTCATTTCAAGTTAAGAAAGCATAGGAGAGTCTGAGCTACACTTACCCGGTATCTCATCATATTTCATCAGAACCCAGGTGCCTTCTCCAAATATCCAAATACGCTACGATTTATGCGAAAAGAAGGTGGGCACTCCATCTCAGATCCATGATAAAGGTGTGGCTTTCCTGATGAAGGAGCACAGTGCTCCGAAACGCGCGTTGAAGACCCATCACATAGCCACAATAATGCCATCCTTGTATAATTAAGATCATAATATCATGTTCAAATAATTGAACCATAGGCCACTAATTTGATCGATGGTCATGTTTCATGTATTTTGTCATTTATAATTTACCATCATTAGGATGGCTGATGTTTATTGTTCATTATTTTCACTTTTGATAAAAGAGATATGTTTTTAAGAAAATGAGAATAAAATCAATGATGTTTTAGCGAACTTATGCTCTTACACTGAGTTTTTTCATATCATGTTTTGGGTCATTATGAGTCTTTAAATGTTGTTTTGACCACTTGACTGCCTTGGGATTTACCCTCAAATACGGAAACTTACTGGCACATGCATCAAGGAAGGCTTTTGCGATTCCTTAATTGTGATTATTAAGGAATCGCAATTAAGGAATCGCAAAAGCCTGTGCATGTAGGAATCACTATAAAAATAGCGATTCCTAAACATTCCTTAATTGCGACTCGGAATTTGCGAGTCGCAATTAAGGAATGGCTTCCCATTCATTCGTATGGGCCTACAGGCCCATAGGAATGAATGGCAATTGCATGTGCAATTTGCGAGTACCCATTAGATACTCGCAAATTGCGCATGCAATTTCAAGGGTGCAAGGATGTCAAAAGGACACCCTGTTGCACCCCTGAAATTGTAATGTGCACCCATGTTGCGCACACACATGCCCCAAGGGCATGTGTGTGTGTACCATGTAACTTTGAAAAATGCACTGTAGTGCATTTTTCAAAGTTTTCGCAAATTACCGACCTGTTTTATTTTTCTGTAATTTGCGACCCCTGATAGCGAAATTGCTATTTTAAATTGCTTCTAGCATTGCATTTAAGGAATCGCAAATTGCGATTCCTTAAATGCAATCCAAATTTGCGGTTTTTGCTTTTGGGATGATGCATCCCAAATGCAAAAATACTGGTCGCAAAGGGGCAGATTCTGTGAATCTGCCTTGAAAATAAACTAACAATAAATGTTGATAAGACAAAAACAATGTTTTTCGCTAGGAGAAAAAATACATTTGCATGGTTCCTTGGTAAGGGAAGGTAGGTTAGAGAAGGTTAGAGAGTATAAATATTTGGGGCTAACCTTTTCAGATGACCTAAGGTGGGATAAACAAATGGCTACTCAGAGGCTTGCCCTATCCGCAGTAGTGAATGGGGTGAAAAGGTTTGACCGTAAATTTTGTAGTCACACCTTGGAGCCATTAAGCAAAGTTATTCAGGGTAAGTTAATACCACAGGCCTTATATGGAGCAGAGGTGTTGGCTTTTGACATGCGAGTCGTATGGAAAGGGTTAGAAGGTAATTCCCTAAAATTGCTTCTTGATCTCCCTAAAAAATGCTATGATCTAAGCTGTAAGGAGGGAGTTGAGAACTGTAGCCTGGAGTGTGCTGGCTGATGCCAGAGCCTTGTGCTTTTATTTGTCTCTTAAAGATGGGGGCCCAGGCAACAAATTGTTGGAGCAAATCGTACTGGAGATAATGACAACCTTCTCTGGGAAAAGGAACCCGGTGACAATAATGCTAAAGCACTTGAACTTTCCAGAGTGTTGTAAAGAAGGAGGGGAAGTGGTTTTGATTTAACCAGATAAAGAGTACACTCAGGCAAAGTGCCAAAGAAGCTAGCTAGACAGAGGATTTGTATTATCTCAAAATTAAAAGGTCAGTCATTCCTTTCTTAATTTCACAGGAGAGCACAGACTTGTTCCTATACCGATATATTATTCCAGACAAGCGCTTGCCGAATGAAGTCTTGCGCTTGAGGATGGGAATTGACCCCGGGTGGCGTATTAAGGGATTAAAAACAGAGGTTGTTAAGAACAATAGCCAGTGCCCCTGTAAGAGAGGTAGGAAATATTGTGAGTCATTTATTGTTGGATTGTGTATTCTTCACTGAGGCAAGGAAAAAGATACTTCAGCCTGTGTTTAAAAAATACGGGATTCAAACTAGGGAAATGGGGCTAGAGCTGATTCATAGTCCTAGATTCTGAGATGTAGCTATCGCCGTTGGTCAATATTTATGTAAAAGCATAAAGACTCAGCTGGTGTTATCTTCCCCATAGGGTTTAAGATCTAGGTCTGGCGGGGTGTAATTATACTCAGTAAGGTGACGTCAAGTAAATTAAAGCATCTTCCAGTAGGAAGACTGTGAAAAGCTGCTATGCATATTGCACTTTAGAATCCTGATTGGGATAAAATATACTGTTTGTTATTGGTTAAACGCACATTGCACTTTAAAATGCTGAATGGGGTAGAATGAACTGTTTTTCTATTTGTTAATTTTTTACTATGTTTAGTGAAATGTTTTAAATATATGTGAGACTTTGGACTGTGGGTTGTATTGGGTCTGGGTAGGGAAAATTTTAATGTTCATATAGTTGAAACTGTATAATCTATAAGTAGTCGTGGCTGTAGGATACAACCATGTATTGTTGTTTTAGGTTAATAAAATTGTCTGTTTTTTTCATTTTTTTATGAACTGGAAATGCATGTAATATTTCTATATAAATCTGATACTTCTCACTATAATAGATTTCCTGGCTTTGGACCATGGTTTACTCAGGTCACAGACACCAAAATATTTCTCCATCCCTATGAATGAGAGCAAAATAATCTGTCCAGTTTAGGAAGCATTAACAACAGGAAGCTATATATAGAACTGTACCAATATGCAATTTTATATTCAATGGGGGCTTTGCCTTTTTTTTTTTACCAGCCCATAAGCTCTTATCATGGGCACGTGAACCAAAGATGAGGAAGCCAAGAACAACACCTAGAATGTCTTGCATCTCCTTACTTAGTCCTAAAAATGGCTCTTCAGCTCCCACAAAACATCATGTTCCATCCTCCATTTTGCTCAGCACGTCCTGCCTCGTCTTTGAAAAATGTATACAAATTCTGGCATCCTCCCACCCAGCTCATGTTCTCGCAGCCTCCCCACCACATATTAAAAATCATGGGAAAAAGCCAAATGCTCTGGCTTTGCCTACTAGCCTTTTGGCTTTGTCATATTTTTTAGCAAACTTTTATTGGTGGAAAGCCTGGCTGACCCTCATCAATCTATTACAAATCATTGACAAAAGCAAAAAAAAATTTTTGGTCTCCAAAAACTCACATTACTATAGTAGGGGGAACAGCCAGGACAACGCGGGCAGAGCCACATGTGCCGGAACACCGCAAGCGTAACCATGCTTGCCTGAACAACGCATCTGCCTAAAGCACGCATATGCGTGGTTAAGGCAGATGGTGCTCTAGTGTTCAGGATGGGCGGGGAAGTGTCGGAACAGGAAGTTCCAGATGCAGACAGGTAAGTGGGGCTAGGGCCGGGTTTGGGGGGTAGTTTTTCTTGGTGGGTAGTTTTTCTTGGTGGGTTTGGGGGTAGTTTTTAGGAGTGGGGGCAGTTTTTGGGCTCAGGGCGGGGGGATCGGGGTAGTTATTTTAATTGGGGGCAGGGTTTCAGGCTTCAGGGCAGTGGAAGGGGATGGGTAGTTATGGAAAGGGGGAGGTTTTTAGGGCGGGGGTAGTTTTAATGACTGGGTTTGGGGGGAGTTTCTAGGAGTGGGTGGAGATTTTAGGGCTCAGGGCGGGGGGCGGGGTAGTTGTTTTAATTGGGGGCAGGGTTTTAGGCCTCAGGGCAGTGGAAGCAGTTGGGGTACTTTTAGGGACAGCGCGGGGGCGGGAGTTGGGGTGGTATATGGTAAGGGGGAGGGGAAGGGGTAGTTTTAAGGGCAGGGCAGGTTAGGTATTAGGCCTCAGGGTGGAGGCAAGGTAGGGGGGTTTGGCTTTTAGGGCTTTGTGCGGGAGGTCAGAGTAGTGGCGACCTTAGCCACACATACCCCCTTACCATTCATGCCTTTACAATGAAAATGCTTGGTAAAGGCATGTGTGGTAAAGGAATGCGTGGTTTGGACTGCATGGTAGAGGCACGCGTGGTTTAGCCATGTGTGCCTCTGTCATGCAATCCCATAGTAGACCATGGCACCAAAAGGAACTACTATGTGTGTGGATGTGCTCATTGGTAAAGGGCAGAATGCCTTCACTCATACTGGAGTAATCCAATGGCTGAAGCGGGCTATCCCACTGCCCCATGCAGTATTCTGTATGAGGCAGAATAAAATAAAATGTGAATGACACAGCAACAGAGCAATTTATGAAAAGGACTGGCTGAAAGACCCTATATAAAATATAATACATATAATTTTAATAAAATCAAAAGTCTTGGCTAGTGCCAGAACAAAAAATATCTGTTCTCATACAACAATCCCCCTCCTCCCTACCTTTATGCTCTACATCTCCTTGCAAGTACATCACACCAATGTACATTCATTTTGGTTAACTGCTGGTGTGACCGCAAAGCAATTCACAACATCAGCTAAAATCTAAGGTTTCCGATAACGATTGTCTGTGGAAGTTATATACAACAGGATCCACAAACCTTATTTAGAGCTTTGTGACATTGATTATCTTCTAGTAATAAAAAATATACCAGTCTATAGTACAATCACTACAACATATGACCTCGAAAATGGCACAAAACAAGAATGTGAGGAATTGTTGGTCTTCCTCGCTTATTCAGTTGTCACCTTCAAATGGCTACAGGATGTTGCTCAATCCACTTGGCATCTATGATTGTCTCAAAATATATTCTCCTGTGAGAGTGGTGAAAATGTGGTGGTTATTTTATGAGAGCCATGTGTCACTTTTGCACCACGTAAAGTGGTACGTGTGACGCAGGGCTCCCAATCTGATAAATGAAGCCAGCGCATGGCCTCATAAATCATAAGTAAGGTGACGCAGCGCAAATCGCTGTGTCGCCTTATTCTGCGCCCGGGAGGCGTTCCATGGGCATAGCAGTGGGTTTTCCCATGCAACACCCATGGAATTTGACTCTGTCCCAGATTTACAAAGTCATGTAAACCTGGGGAAGCGCCAATTCCTTATGCCTCCTGAGGTGAGGCGTAACAAGGAGAAATATGTTTATTTCTCCTCGTGTTTTCCTTTTTCTATGTATGCTGCATTCTGCAGCACATATAGAAAGAGGAAAACGCCTTTTAGGATTGCTGTTGTGCAGGAAGGTGGCCTTTCCTGCACAAAACCAATCCTGCATGCAACAGAGGCACCCTTGCACCATGGTGCAAGGGTGCCTGGTTAGGGCTAGGTTGCCAAAACAGCACCAGTGCAGGGATACAGGACAGGAATGCACTGTAGTGCATAAATACGGTGCATTCCTGTCCTTTCACTTTGGCGTAGGGTAGCGCAGCAAGGTGCCTGGCTGCGCTGCCCTTCGCCAAAATCCCATAAATGAGGGGCCTGGGATATAAAAACCCTGCAAAAAGAGCACTGAACGGGATAGTCCAACCACCGTCTCGAGAGAGGTAACTCAGAGGATCAATGGGAGTTTCCCCAGCAGACACGCTTTTAATAAATAGGGCCAAATGGTGCATTTTGTGCCATACCAAAGGAATTAGTTCAACACCCGTACGAATTATAGTTCTGACGGTACTCTCTGGAAATACTTTAGTACTTCATGGTCCACAGATCAAGCTCTGTATCCAAAGTTTTTTTTGTTTATTGAGCAGAAGAAACATCACTGGATACAGCACAGCATTATAATCAGGACAAACAAAGTTTTATACAGGAACTTGAAGACTAGCAGCTAATAATTCATAACAGAGAAGAAAAAAGAAAAGGAAGACAAGAAATCCAATTATACTCCCATCAAAAATAAAATTTTAATTGAATGACCTAAACTTCTGCATTGCTTTGAAAAAATGTTGTTGTTTTTTTTGTTTTTTTTAAGCTATTTAAAGCAGTTTACTGAAACTTCGCATCTGAATATACACAATGAGTATACATTTATAAAGATATCAGCTTCAGATCTTCATCTAATTACACCTGCTATGCCCGGATTTAATTTGCTATATATAACATGCAGCCACCAACATCTGATATAAAACTAAACAAACTAAGATAGATTCTATTGATATAAAGTGCAGGTGTGCTGAAGCGCTTTGAAGGAAGAAGGAAAAATAAATAGATAAATAAATAAATACATTATTTTTCCTCATTAATTCAGATTTAATGTTTGAGTAAATTATCTTACATTTTCCTAAAATTTCAGAAATTATGAATAATAAGATTGCTCTTAATCATTATAAAGTGAAACACTGCTAAAGTGCTATTGGTTTATTCTTACCTGATAATATTAAATAAACTTCCAATTTAATCATTTAAGTAAGTTAACTTACGTTTTGCTTCGAGTTTCCAAAATTATGGATAATAACATTGCACTTAATCGATATAAAGTGAAAACAGTGCTAAAGTGCTTTGATTATTTCCCTAATTTAGTAAATTAATTAGACGATCTAGCGTTTCTCTCATATTTCTAATGTAATAATTAATCAGTTTACTTTCTTCCTTTCGCTCTTTGTTTCCCCCCAAAGAAGCCAAAAGGAGCGTACAAATAGTTGCTACCAATCCTCAAGTTTAAAACATTGGGGCATATTATCAAGGAATAGCAATATTTATCGCTAACCGCGCTTAGCGCGACTTTGTTTAACGCCGCCTATCGCTGGAAAATATCGCTGAGATAACACCCTATTAACAAGGTTTATCTCCATAGCGATAAAATTTCCAGCGATAGCGGCAAAATGTGAGAATATCGCTGGAAAAGCAGCGATATTCTCGCATTATCGCTAAGGTGGATTCAGCATTAGAATCCACCTCCTATACTTTAAACAGGTAAGTCATCCTCACTAGCAGGTGATAAAATCTAGCGATAAACGCGCTTAGCGCGAATTATTTTATCGCTTCGCCTGCCTTGCTAATAGGGGGTAGTGGTGTTAGCGACTGTTTTCAGTCGCTTTTAGTAGGAAAAGCCTTCCTTGCATGTCATTAGCGATAATTATCGCTGACATGCAAGGCGATGTGAATCCCTGCCGCTAACGCCTAAAAGCTGTCGCTAACGCCTGTTAGCGACAGCTTGCTAATAGGGCGATAAAAATATCGCCGCTTTAGCGGCAAAAAGTGTTGCTAAAGCGGCGATAAAGCCCTTGATAATATGCCCCATTATGGTGACGCCTCTGGACTTGCTCCGGAGTGCTGATCCTAATAACCTGCAAAAGTCCTGAGGCGAACATAAAGTGCAGTAGTGCTTGTCCATTGTAGACGAAGTTAAAGACCTCCTATAATAGTCTGTTCCTGATACCAAAACCCCTTTATCTAGAGAGTGAATTAAGACTTTTAGTAATGAAATTCTAGACGAGTTTAATCTTTTATATAGTGTGCAAACATGCTTGTAAAATACCATTGCAAAAATAAGAGAGGGTGGGGAATGCTATTCCCTGATAATTTCAAGCTGTTATGTATAGATCTAAGCCTCCCGGCGGCCGAGGAATCATTTCCCCCAACCTTACCCGCTTAGTGCCTATATTGCCAAATGTTGAATTTTTTTATTCCCCCTACACATTTGGCATAGTCCTCTTCCAAATTCATAGTACGAGACATTTATTTCCTCCATTCTACTATCGAGAAAGTCTTATCTGACCTCCAATTCTGAAGAATAAGGGAGAGTGCAATAGATAATACTAATGTGGCCTCAGGCATAATCAAATGATTAATAGCGTTGCTGATAGCTGTGAATACTTGGTGCCATGAATTTAAGTGTGGACAAGTAAAAAACGTATGGAGCCAACCCCCTTGACCTGCTTGATGGCAGCGGAAATAGTTATTAGGCACCATAGGATACATTTTATGACGATGCTCCGGTGTATAATATGATAGCCATGTAGACACAAATGCCATTCTTTTAAAATTAGCTGCCCAAAGGGATTTATTTCCTACCTCTGCAATTAATTGCCAGTAGCTTGCTGAAACTCTACATTCAAGTTTTTCCAGTACCTTTGATAGAAAAGCTGCTAAATCCGGTTTTGCTGAGAGATTCTGCAGGAATCTATAGCAATTACCTATTCCTAATAATTGGATTATAACAAGTGCTCTGCTTATCGATTGAGTCCCTTGATTTACATCTTTACATTGAGCCTGGAGAAAATGTGTGATCTTATTTAAACTTAAAAAGTGTTGTACACATTGTGGGCCAGCCCGTTCTCGTAATTCCTGCCATGAGATAATTTTCACTTGTCTAAAAGTCACTCAATGTTTTGAATCCTATAGAATTCCAGAATCTAATTTCCTTCTCTACAAGGCACAAATCCTTATATTTACTCTCCTGCAGCTGGACTGGACAAACATTAAAAAGGGTTTCAAAGACTTTTCCCAATGCATTCATCCGCCCAGAAATGTCTCGAAGAAATGTATATCTTGGTTTTTTTGGTAACTTTGCTGTTTTTATAAAAACTGGTAAGCTGATTTTTTTATCATTTTCTCTAAAAAATACTTATCTGATGCGTTAACCCGATTTAAATAGCACAAAAGTGCATCAAGTAGTACTGCCTGATAATAAATATGAATATTGGGGCATGCCAAACCACCTTGTGATTTATCGAGTTGTAGGACCCCTAGCTTAAGCCTCGCAGATTTTTTGTTCCATTTAAAGCCTCTCACAGCTGAATCTAGTTCCTGAAAAAAACCATTAGGAACTTTTATAGGAACATTAGAGAATAAAAAAATGAATAGCGGTAGAATCGACATTTTGACCATTGATATACGGCCTATTATAGTCAAGGGGAGCAGAGACCACCTATCAAGCAAACACCTGATTTTGAATAACATTTTGGTATAGTTCAAATGAAAGAGGCTGGAGAAGTTATTTGTAGCAGCTATATCAAGGTATCTAATTGGGAGCTCTACCTTAGCGCGAGACTGTCGTGATAACGGGAGCTCGTCAATTGCAACGTTGAAAAGCAACAGTTCGGGTTTAGTCTGATTGATCTTGTACCCCCCTATCTTTGTAAAATCTGTAATAATCTGGAAAGCTCGTTCTATATTGTCATTATCGGGGTTGAGATATAGAATCATGTCATTGGCAAATAATTTTAGCTTTGTCATCCCCAACATTGGGAGCTTTATATTAACCCTGCTGCGAATTTGTATTGCAAGTGGTTCTATAAAGAAAGTAAATAAAATCGAGGAGAGGGGGAACCCTTGACGTGTGCCTCTTTTGATCCTAATTAGACCTGCTACCCTGGAATTTCCCACCAGCTTTGCTTGGGTGCCATTATACAGATTGGTTAGCATCGAAATAACCTGGGGAGGAAAATCAAATTTTCCTAAGCTATAAAATAAGGCGTCCCAGTTTACCAGATCGAATGCCTTCTCGGCTCATCGCTAGGGCTTTTACATGATTTTCAGAAAAATAATCTATGGCCTGAATCAGAACCTGAGTATTTGAAGACATTAAACGCCCTGCCACAAACTCAGTCTGATCTGGATGTATTAGTTGTTGTGCTGCTGGAGTAACACGACTAGCCCAAACCTTCATTAGCAATTTATAGTCTGTATTGAGCAGACTGATTGGCCTGTAAGAATGCAGAGATTTTGGATTCTTATCCTTTTTAAGAAATTATACTATAATTGATTCTTGAAAGGTTGAGGGGATCTTGCCCCTGCTTTTAATGAAATAAATAGATAGACTAAAAATGGAAGAAGCTCACTTGAAAATGTTTTTAAAAATTCTGTGGGTAGCCCGTAATTTCCGCAGGCTTTTGCATTGGGCATTAAATTTAGAGCTTGTTGAATCTCCAAAGATGTTATAGGCTTCAACATCACCTGGAAATTCGATACGGATAGAAGGGGCAAAGTCAATGAAGCATAATACTGACTAATAGAGCCGGAAAGTGTGTTCCATCATGCTCTTCGGCTAGGGGTTGCGTCACATCCGGTTTGCTGACCGCAGCGCTGGTTTGGTCCATGCGGTGCTGAGGAGCTCCTTGCCAGCACACGGCTGGGGACGCAGGTGCTGCTGAGGTCGCAGGAATCACGGGCGGCCGCCACACATTGATGTAGGCTGGGCTGGGCTTGTGCTGCCGCCCGCATCACGCCGCCACTCCTGGGATTCCTCTTCAGGCAATGACTATGTATGTCGGGTTTCTAATTCTGCTCGGCGGAATGCCAAATCCTCGGGAGCGAAGAAGGACCTCCACTCTCCCTCAGGGTATCACCAGATCTGAATACAACCAGAGTACTGGTTGCCTACCCGCAGGGGAGAGAAGAGACAGCTCAGGACCACCAGGGTGAAGGAAAGGCAAGGTATCCCCAGGAATCTCAGAGAGGCAGGGTATATACGTGGATGCTCTAAAAAAATAGAAAGATAAGGCAGATGAGTAATGGCTGTAACTAGCTCGCAAATAGTGCCTACTACCCCCACCAGGACTTATACCCCGTCCCAGGTTGTGTACTCTCTCAGACTCACCGTCTACCTCAGTAGGGCATTGCTGTAATGTTGAACAGGAATCCAGCCAGAAGTGTGCCAGAGCAGCGCAGAGGTTTCTCACATCAGCAAAGAACCCGGAGGGTCAGACATGTACAGGAGTCCAGCTTCTACTGATTTAGTTTAGAAAAATGTCCAAGCGAGAATGAAGAATGTCATCAGCGAGGGTAATGTCAGGGCAAGGAGAACGGGAGCTGCTCTCAGGGGCCAGGGTGCAAGAAATGAATCGAGGCGCCCCCGGAAAAGAAAATAAATATCCGCAAAGACTGATGCGGTAACGCCAAACCGGCGTTCTTAAACAAAACAGGTAGTGCGCGCGTGCAGCACTAAAGGCAAGAGACGAGGCGGGAAAAAAAGAAGTCTCAAATATCCTTGCCACAATATTAAATGTATTGCAGGACGCGCCCAACGCGCGTTAGTCGAGATTCCTCAATCAAACCAACTAGGTCAGAAAAACAACAGGGCAGGAGCTCGTCTGAAGATGACAGAAACAGGGGACGACACGTCCGAAGGCGAAACGGAAATCCAGGTAGTGACGAAAACGAGGAACAGATGCTGGGAGGCGTGGTTCATCAGGAAGAAGGTTGCCAAGCACCTGTGCTTGGGAGAAGGCTGCTTTTATGGCTCACGAAGTCACGTGACGAGTCTGTGAGTGCACACAACCAATTCCCCCATCTAATGCATTCTGGGTAATGTAGTGTATACAGAGTGACCAGTCGGATCAGTGTCCTAATGTGCAGCAATGTAGGCTGGGCATTGGTTATCCAGGAATGAGGGTTCAGGCTTTTTCCGTGAGTCCTTTTACTCTGACTTCTGCGCCTACGGAGCAGTGAGATCCATCAAGATATAGGCTGTAGCAGTTGTTATACAGCCCTGCCATTACGATTAACTCAGACTGTCTGGAGTTGCTTGGAGCTGGAACTGTCTGGAGCCGGACCATGAAACTCTGATTGTAAGGTAGGAGGTGTTTTATTTTTTGAGTTTTTCTGGGTCATTTTTTTAGGGGGGTCCTGCTTAGAGCTGGTTTGAAAGTGCCTCATACCTCCAGCCTGGACAGTGAGCCAGTGTGGTAGCAGAGGCGGCCCCTCCTAGGTGTCAGGTGCGGCTTGTTGCCACTCGGCTCGCACGCCCCTCTCGCCACCCTCCTCTAGTGCTCTAGATTTTATACAAGTTTCAACCTCGCCATAAGCAGGCATCATGAAGCGGCTGACTGCACGAGATGGGACAGTAAAAGCCCGCACCCCAGCTAGGAATTCAAGAACTAACAAAGCACCGAAAACGTGGGTTAGCAAAAAACAGATTGAATCACTAAGCCCATTGAGCCTAGAGAGCCACGAAGAAAATACTGAGGAGAGCAACGAAAGTCTAAATCTGAGCGGCTCACGTTACAGATTACAGGCCTCACCTGAGTTGGGAAAAGCAATCTGCTCGCCGAGCCAGGATAATAAGCTCTTAAATTTTCAGAAAAGACCTTCTCTGGAGGAGGTTGTAGCTCGAGTAAATATACACTCTCCAGAGGCATTAGCAACTTTACAAGCTGACAGCCTCGGATCTAAACCCTCATATCCTCTGTTTGGGCCAAAGGCGGCAAAGACAATAGCACCGGTAGTATCTGACCCTCTGGCGGTGGTCCAAGCTACACAACAGATAGCTGAATTCTTCCCATCACCAAGTCCATTGCCCGAGGAAAGTAACTTTTCCACGATTCAGACAAATGTCCAGGACATCTCTAAAGGGCAGTCAGAAAGTCAAAAAGTGACTCCCAAAACAATCGTACAAGGCAAAGGAACATTGCAACCAGAGTTGGGGATAAATAAAGAATTCTTAACAGAAGAAGTTGTAGATAATCTCCAATCACAAGTTACTCTGAGTGAAATTTTACAGGAAATTAGACAATTAAGAAATGCACAGGAGAAAGCCCACACAGAAGTCAAGGGCCAGCTAGAAAGGATTAATGAAAATATCTTGCAGCTAAATCAAAAACTAGCAGAGCAGCGGATCTCTGATCTCGAGGATGCCCAGAAAAAACTTGAACATTGTCAATCTAAACTTAATAGAGAGCTGGAGGAAATCCAGATCAAGTTTGAAGAGTTTGAGAATAGGTTGAGGAGGTCGAATCTACGTTTTATGGTCATCTCGGAAGGTCAGGAAACTGGGCAAGATCCCATTAAATTAATTTCAGATCTCATTCAAAAGTATGTGATCCCAAGCGAGCAGTCCATTAGAGACTTTCACTCGATTATGAGTGCTCATCGCGTCCCATTCCATCAGCAGCCTAATGCAAAATATCCACACACATTCCTTGTTAATTTTAGTGAATATCGCATAAAGGAGTTGATTTTAGCTGCTTCCATCAAACTAAAGGGTTTCCAAACAGAAGACAAGTTTTGGATCAACATCTATTCCAACATGTCAGCTGCAGCCACTAGGCATTGTCGTGAATTCAGAACAATGCTGAACGAATTAAAGAATCAAGGATTTCAGGCGCCCATAGTCCAACATCCAAAACTAAAAATACCTGTCAAAAGACAGTTTCACAAAACAATTGATTTTTTAAAAATATCTAAGTCACTAAACAGGGGCCGAACAGACATCCTCTCCAATGCTTTTTCAAATCATTCCCTGGTCTCCTTAGAGGTCGAAATCAGGTCAAAAGATAAGGATAGATCCAGATGGCAATTTGAAAGATCTCTGCTTTCCGATCCCCATTGGGTGGAGGAGACGAAGCAGTTCATTTTGGAGTTTTTTACCCTTAATTCCAATACAGCTCAGTTATTCTCTATCTGGGAGGCCTTCAAATAAACTTTAAGAGGGAGGATCATAGCGCTTAAATTAAGAAAATACAAGGAATGCATTGAGCAGATTGCAAGCCTACAGGCCACCTTAGAAAATGCAATTAGAGTTAGGGAACAAAAAAATGGGCTCGAGATGGAGCCAGGTTCAATTGCCACTGCAAAGCAATGCAAAATCTTAGAGATTTTTTTACTCTAGAAGAAATCAAAAAGTCGAATTGTTATCAACAAAAAATATATGAGGAGAATCAACACATCAGCAAGTTTCTCGCCTAGTCAACTAGACTAAAGAAAGATAAAGAATTGGTAATTTCTGTAGAACATCCAATCACAGGGCAGAAGGTTACTGACCAGGAAGAAATTCAAAAACGTTTTCTTCAACATTATTCTGATATTTATCAGACTCAATATACTATATCCAAGAGTCTTATTTTTGTGGTTCAAAGTGCATATTATTGTCCTGTTCGTTAAAGATATCCACTAAAATGGATACTTTCTATAATCTAGGTATGTACTGTACTTGAAGTCTGCCATCCACTTCTTTTCATTGTTTCATTCTGCCCTTTTGTTTATCTGACTTGGAATCTGTTTATGAGGGGAAGCGTGTGGGCTTGAAAAACTACTGAGATATCACAAAAACATGCCTTAAATGGCAGAGGCATTCCACACGGTAGACAGCTTGCCTCAGGTACAAGGACCAACTTACACTGATCCTGCACACTGAAGGCTCAGGTGACAGTTACATGTAGTGATAATAAGGTCATAAAAAACTGCAGATGAGGGCGTGGCCAGGCGGTCCAACATGGTGGACGTTCCGTAAAGGAGCGCCCGTAGCTCTGTTACAATCTGTCATTTATCCTGCCGTATCGGCCTTCAAATCTATACCTCTACCCTATGCAGGTGTCATTTATACTCCACTGATCCCCTAAAGCTGCTTTTGAGTCGCCCCCCGGGTCAGCCCGGAGTGGAAGCGTGGCTGCGGTCTGGTGATCCCCGGCCCCAGCTGATAGGTGACGCCGGAGCGTGGGACGCACTGCCGCGACGGAGACCTGGCGTGCTGTGATAGCCGTGGTGCTGCCCTGTGGCGCCTACGAGGTGAGGCAGCCGGAGGCTGAGAAGCCGGGAACATCACAATTGTGCTGCGTGTGGCTGGCATTCGAGATTCGGCGGCTGCGCCGGGCCGCGGTGCGTCTGCTTTCAATCTACACAGCCTGGCAAGGCGAGAGGGGAGGCCTGATTGGGGGCTCGTGTTCTGGGCCCCCTCCGCCGCCAAGTAGAGCCCACCACTTCATCCAGGCAGCGGGCAGCAAGTGTAGCGACGCGGTCACCGCCGCGGGAGACGCTGCCCTCGTCCTCTACATTGGTGGCCATACTGGGTCATGAGACGCGCCCTGCATTGTTGCGAGCGACCATAACAATATCCCGGCTGCAGCACCCTTGGGTGGGTGTCTGCCTGTGCTGGGCCCCCTGCCTCCGAGATCAATTCCAAGATACGAGCGGTGAGCTATGAGGGACAAGAGGGGCTGGAGACGCTGACGGGCACCCCCCGATACATTGTGGCTGGCTGGAGACAGTGCAGATACAGGAAAGCTACCCTCGGCCTCTCCCCTCAGTGAGGTGTTTGCCCTCCTTGGTGACAGTTTGTGGGGGTGAGCTGCAGCCGTAGAGACACCTACCGCCCCAGGACTATAACACCCCATATTCGTGGGTGGGTATGTGGAGGGGGCCGGGCCTTTGACCTCCGCACCATCGCTACATCGTACGGACATCCTACAACGACTACACCTGAGGTGGCCTGATATCGGAGGTTCGCCATCGTACTCCGCATACAGATTCTATAGAGGCCCCTCACCCAATAGATGCAAGTGGCCTCTGGGTGATCTGAGGAGGTGGGAGCTGTGCCCCCAAATATTCTGCATGATCGAGCCACCATCCTGGTTCAGCCCAACCGCATCACTTCAAATTTAGCATACCCATATGGATCATTCCCCCACCAATATTTCCAGCATGACCAAGGATAAACTCCCCAGTGCGGCGACAAAGCAGAGCACCGTAGACAAATAATCTGGTGCGCACATAGAAATAACCTCCGATTTGTGGGGTTTCCTGAAGGCTGCGAAGGTAATGATATGGAGGGCTTCCTTGTTAAATGGCTGATTGACTGGCTCCCCACTGGTGTACTGTCCTCCTGCTTTATAATTGAGCGCGCACACCAGTCCCTGCTGCAGAAACCGCCGCCTGGTGCCCGCCCCAGGCCAATCATTTCTAGATTCTTAAATTATAAAGACAGGGATGTCATCCTGCAGCAATCTAGGCTCAAGGAGACCCTCACCTATGCCCCATATCCTATAATGATATTTCCGGACTATACGAGGCTAGTCCAACAGCGCCGACATTCCTTTACGGAGGCCAAAGCTCGACTGCGGAGTTTGAATATCTAGTATTCCCTGCCAGACAGCGAGTGTCATATAAATCGCGGACACACTTCTTTGAATCACCTGAAGAGGTTTTCAACTGGACAGATGAAGTCGTCAAGCTCAAGACGCACACTCCACCTAGAATAGACTCGGACTCGTTGTCGGGGGGCCCGGGTCACGGGATCTCCCAGGCTAATGAAAAACAACGTTGCAGATCACCCTCTAAGAGACGCTCCAAGACTCGCAGCAAGACTTGCATCCGAGCAATACAGGACACAACATGAACAACAGCATTCTAATTCATTCCTGCTTCAAAAGTGCTGTCCATACCACCGGCGGCATTATACCATAGGCTACTTTTATTAACGCTTCCCCTTGACTCTGAGGATACTTGTATGTACAAGGGAGGCTCTTTTGGGATCCATTGGCAGGAGGTAGTTCCTGACCCCCGTTGGAGTTGGGACACCTATCATGCCGTGACAGATGCTTCAACGTTCATGAGGTACTGGGGTGGGAGGGAGGGGGCTGGAGTTTGTGAACGTTACTGTTTTTGTTTTTAGTGTCATTTCTCCACAGTATATATGCAATGTCTCAATTAAGTATGCCATCCATGCATTATCTCCCATCCACCTACAACACTGTCAACTACACCACTAGATATGTCCAAGCTATACGATAGGTGACTTCACATCGTCAGATGGAACGTTCGAGGCCTGTTAGATAAGGTCAAGAGGGGGCCGTACTGCGACAGGCTAAGCATTATGAAGCCGACGTCTTGCTTCTGCAAGAGACACATTTACTGGGCAATAAGACACAATGCTTAATGCGATTTGGGTATGTACAGACCTTTCACTCCGGATTCACTAGAGGCTCACGGGCGTAGCTGTAATGATTCACCGCAGAGTCCCCTTCCTTCATGATAAAACATGATCGGATCCCCAGGGCAGATACATTATAGTCACAGGCACATTATATGGCGAGCCGCTCGCTCTGGGCAGTGTATATGCCCCTCCGCCATTAGCATGGAACCTAACAGAATGCCTGATGACACTATGGGCAGTAATTCCCTCAGGCCTGACAATAGTTGGGGGCAACTGGAACGATATTATATGCCCCCATGCTGACAGATGGCCCAGCGCATAGAGATCAACAGAAGCACGTGAGTCGAAATTACAGCTCCTGGTGCAGGAGATGGACTGGGTGGATACCTGGCGGAGGCTCCACCCAACTGACCAAGGTTACACATACTTCTCTAGCACACACAGGTCTTTCTCCCACATCAACTATGTCTTTATACCTGCAACACGCGTACATAGACTTGAGGCGGCAGAGATCCTACCCAGGGGCCTTTCTGATCACTCCCCTATGCAGATAGATTTGCGACTAGACTCTAAACGCCCCCCCCCCCCTTCCGGTGGCGACTATCTCCATGGCATTTACAAGATGAAAAATACAGAACACACCTGCACACTGCCAGCACAGAGTATTTCTCACATAATACGGGGACAGTAGAGTCACCCGAGACCCTGTGGGAGGCCATGAAACCAACACTTCGGGGGGTGGACATTGCATACTGCATGGTGCGGCGCAGGCAGTGCCGTGAGAAATTGACACAGATGGAAACCCAGCTTATAGACCTAGAGTGCAGGAGCAGAGGGGGGAAGGAAGCAATGCGCGTAGACAATTGCTTCATGCACAGCAGGTATATGCCAGTGAATTGATGGACGAGGCTAGAATGACATGGCTAGCCACCCGTAGCAGGATATCCCAGTGGGGGGACAAGTCCAGTGCACTAGTACACTGCCTTTGTCAACGGGTGCTTTGCCCCTTAACTATTCCAAGTATTCGTAGTCCTACTGGGGAGATACTCACTGAACCATTACAAATTGCAGCAAGCTTCGCAGGCTACTATGAGGATCTATACGCCCCCAGAGAGACTATTCCATCACATCTTGTCCATAAGTTCATAGACGATATGCCTCCACGTGCTCTGGCAGATTCGGTAAGAGAGGAATTGGATACCCCAATAACTATCAAGGAGCTCCAGGGGGCACTCTCCGAGATGCGCCCAGGTAAGGCACCAGGCCCAAATGGCTTCCCGTGTGAATTCCATAAGAAATACCAATCCCTATTGATGACCCCGTATCTAGCGGCGCTCAATGCAGCTCTAGACAAGCAGCACCTTCCAAGGGACTGGCGTCATGCAGAAATAGTGGTGTTTTTAAAGCCAGGCCGACCCCCGAATATCACACCTCATATCGCCCAATATCACTTCTTAATGTGGATGCTAAGCTCCTTGCTAAAGTCATAGCCAACCGCATAGTACCATATATCACAGATCTAGTTCACCCAGGCCAAGCTGATTTTATGCCAGGCCATGCCACACGACATAATATCCGCCATGCACACAATGCCATTGCGACAGTAGACCGCCTTGAAGAGCCGGCTGCACTCCTATTGGCCGACATTGACAGGGCGTTCGACTCCCTTAGCTGGACTTACCTCTTTTCACTCCTGCGTCAACTAAATTTTGGCCCCCGCCTCCTAAAGTACATTCAGCTTCTGTATACTGACATCACCGCATCTGTCTGCATTGCAGACTCTACATCACAAGCCTTTCCCATGGGCGGGGTACCGGTCAGGGCTGTCCCCTCTCTCCATATCGCTTTGCATTTGCCATGGAGCCGCTCGCGGCCTGGGTGCGAATGGATTCACAAGTCTGCAGCTTTGAATGGTCCAGGGAGGTCTCCGACCGCATAGCACTTTATGCGGACGATGTTTTGTTTTTCCTCACGCGACCTGACCGTTCGGGACCACGACTGCTCAGGATAATGCAGATCTTTGATGAGACATCTGGGCTATATATGAATGCCCGGAAATCCTATTTGTGGCCTTTGCGGGGTGGATGTCACATGGGCCAGTGGGCATGCGAGGTGACGGTGGTTCGAGACGGGTTTAAATATCTCGGGGTCTATTTGTCGTCCTCCCAATCGGTATCCTGGGAAAGGAATTTGGCCCGCTATGGGTGCAGATTAAGGCGCAGACCCACTCTTGGTCACATTTACTGCTCTCCCTGCTTGGCAGATCCGCCATCTTTAAGATGGTCTCCCTGCCCCACTTGTTATATCAACTTCAAAATCACCCGTACCCGATATCACCCTTCTGGTTTAGGCAACTAAATGCAACCCTTAGACACTTTCTCTGGGGTGGGGATCAGACCGGGTGGCATTGAAAACATGCTTCCAGTCTACGTATTGTGGGGGCTTAGCAACGCCGGTTGTCCCGGCATACTATATGGCCTCGCACCTTCTTATTCTGAACGACTGGTGGTATGGAGACAGATGCGATCCCGCTTATGCAGTTGAACGCTGGCTGATGGGCAACATGTCACTACACACGAACCTCTATGCACGGCCGAATCTAAGAGTGCTGCCGCCGGCGACTGCCACGATATTTACGATCTGGAAATGGTCACTGCATCAAATAGGGTGGTGGGGCAGGCTAACGAAGGAAGCGCCCCTCTGGCACAATGGTCTTCTGCCTCAGCTGGCGGGGCTCTCTGGCTTTTCCGGTTGGGAGGCTATTGGTATATCTACAGTGGGAGATGTTCATCACGGTCGGACTTTAAAGTCCTTCCAGGAACTGCAACAAGAATATGAAATGCCCGATCACAATTTTATAAATACCTCCAATTCCGCCATGCCTTTTCCCCATATCTCACACACCAGGAAATTATACCGGACTTTAACCCTATTGAGGCTAAAGTATTTATGGGGGAGCTTGGAGAACATAAGATCACCAAGATATATCGTACACCCGTGACAAATAGCCCCACTACACTTAGCAAAACGCGCGAGGCCTGACAGGAAGATTTGGGCCCCCTGGATGATGAAGATGGGCAGAAGCACTGGAGTCCCCACGTGGTGCGGCCATTGCGGCACAACTGCGGTTCATACAATTCACTGGGTTTACTACACTAGATATCGGCTCTGGGGTGCTGGGTTAATCGAATCTTCTCTCTGCCTGCGATGCCAAGCAACAGATGGTACCTTTATACATACCGTGTGGCAGTGTACAACACTCTCTAGGTTCTGGCGGGGTGTAATTGCATGTCTGTCAGAGGTTTTGGACTGGGACATTCCACACTCACCACGACTGGCCATGCTCCACATCACTGATGGTATCGGGGGCAATATATATAAACGCCACTTACTGCTCCTGGGCCTTACGTTAGCGAAATGGGACATAGCCAAACCATGGAAAGATGCCTCCCCACCACTGGGTGGGGTATGGAAGAAAGGTCTTGATTTCTGCATGGGGTTGGAATTACCAATATTTAAAGCAAGAGGATGCCCCCAGAAACACCCCAAGATCTGGAAGAGGTGGGCAGAATATCAGGGACTGTACTTGGTGCCTATTCCAGCTGTATCAATAGATTAGCAATGGACATAAACGAAAATTATGTGGGATGAACATGGCTGTAAATGTTTAGCTCTTCGATCTGGGTGGCTGAATTCGACATGTACTGTATTGTGTACCAGATATATGACACTACTGTTCATTGTTGGAGAAATATGTTTGATTGTATTTGATCTTCAACTGTTATATTGGAATCAAAAAGTTGACATCTTTATTGCTACTATATGTATTGTGCTACTGGAAAATCTGGCCATGCCAGGCGTGTTACGGCTGTTGACAGTAACATTTTGTTGTGAAAAAAAAAATAAAGAACTGCAGATACAGATCTTGAAATGTTTTCATTTGATTCATGACATTTCTGTCACAGACGCGAGAAAGAGCCCGCTCTGGCAAGGAACTGATGATGTTACATCAGCTGTTTGTATTTCCAAAGCAGCATTCTTCAATATTCACATATCTGTTTGATATATTTTGTAAATATACTGTTTTCCTTTAAAAGTAGTAGATTACTATTTTTGGAAATCCACACGTTGTTCCCAAAATATGAGTTCTCTTCTTTAGTAAATTAATTCATTAGGTCACATAAGATCGCCATGTCATTTTCTTAAAACAAACACTCCAACTTAGCCCTCAAATGCCAGATTTTAATTTTGATAAATTATCTCAACGGTTTTCAAGCACCACAGTTTGTTATTTTATTGGAAATACGCTGATTTTGTTTCCCAAAAACACAATTTAATTTGAACTCAAAGTATGACAGTAAATTCCAGGTATTACCATGGATACTCATGCACCCCATCAAATAGAATTCATTATCATCTTAGGCTCCTGGAATCTGATATGTCAATCAAGGGTATGTTGGAGTCCTAGCACTTCATAAGCTAGTCAATGCCACGATGTTTACCATGGATGCCCAAAATAGCAAACCAGTGCCCTTACTGTGCTACAGGAATCTGTGTCCATGTGCCAGCCAGTGCCCATGATGCACACCAGATATCCACCCATATTGCTTATGTGTTTTATACTGTAAAGATTTTAAGTAATTGTACGGTTAATAAAGACTACTTCCACCCATATATCACCAGATATCCACCTACATGCCATTGATGATCCCCGAATACATCGTTGGAACAGGAGTAGAGTAAGCTAAAAATTTATTTTCAGCAAGAGACTTCCATTTTCTATGACCTTAGCAGTACAACTTGTCCTCCCCCCTGCATCCTACTGATGTCATTGCTTTCTCCTTCTCCCCAAATATATACAATGTAACACATTCCATTTCCCAAACATAACAAAAAAGCTAAAATTCAACATGTAATTCTAACTAGCACAACTATATGCATAAGAGCAAATGCACATGACGTTGCTCAGGATGTACAATAACAAACCATGTTATAGTAAAAGGAACATAGGAAGTTACATGTGAAACGTAACAGAACAAAACTTTACACATGAGCATAAAACATGTGACATTGCTACCAAATATAATAACTCAACTACTTGGGACGTGATTTTGTTCGCTCACTACGCTGACACACCGCACCTGTTCATAGCTGCCAAGGTTTCAGTTTGCTTATGTGTGACATTTCCATAATTTCAGTGTAATTATGAGTGACATTTCAACAACTATGAGTGACACTTTCTCATGCGCAAAATCAAGCAATGGGTATCATTTAAATATCAGAGGCTGTATTATTTCAAAAAGAGTTTTAGCTCACACTTATAAAAATTATTAGCAGTTGAGTGGCCGACCCGCCGGCCGGGGTCCGGAACGCAGTATCAGAGAAGAAGTGGGGGGGGCAGAAATACCACTTAGTGCCAGACTTCAATTAGGGAGTTATTTGGTTGATCTCTTAATTAGTTATGGCATGGAAGCAGGGTATCCTGAAAAATACTTTTACTGTACTTGGCCTCGTGCAGTCATGTATGTACAAGTTAAGGTACAGCTCTTCTGTCTGTGGCCTAAGTCTGTACAGTTTGTGAAATGTGTTGTTTAAAAGGGAATGCCTGTAAGATCTGCTGTCCAATACTATCCCTAAAGCTAGGGGGGATTTTTGGGGTGGTGTGCGTGAGAGTGAGAGACAAAGAGAGAGAGAAAGAGACCCCTGATGCTGGGCTCGTGGCTGGTCGCAGGTGGGCTACGGGTCACGTGCTGTGTTTGAACCATATGTGAGCAGATTTGGTTGTCGTCCAGCAAATAGCAGCGCATGGAAGATGAGGGGAAGTAATGCCCACTACCTGCGAGTTCAGTTGCACCACAGGCAGTGGTGCTAAGTCACCCCGACCAAAAACGAGTTAGTGTGCTAACGCAGAAAACTACTGAGCAGACAGACTACGTGACTGCACAGTTCTCAGTAACACAACCGCAGGCAGCTCATGATGATCTAATCATGATGACTGCACGCTAAAAGGCAAATTTTATTAGCACAGCAAGTGTCTGTCAGGCACACTAACTTACTTCTTTGCAAAGTGAGCCGGCACTGCGGCCCCATGGCTGGCCCACACTCGTGGACTCCCGCGGCCACTAACGCCACGCCTCATAATTCTGGTACACACACTGGACTGGTGACAGTGCTCTGCTAGGCTAAGGACAACCACTCCGGCAGCCGCTGTGGTCTGTGGTTCACACTCAGCCTGGCCGCCGGGTGGGGTCGGGTCCGTCTGGTCACGGGCTCACATATCACCGTGGTGCGAGCAGCAAGCTGTGCTTCTATTGTCCACTGCAAACTTCATGAAATGCCCCGCTTGCACGGGCGAGTTGTTCTGACAAACCCACACTGTCTCACTGTCTTGGTAGTAGCTATTGGGCAGCCCCAGTACTGTCTGACTCCTGACGTCAGTCAGTGAATGTAGGGGCATATTAGCAACAACTTGTGAAAAATATCGCAAACCGCGCTCAGCGCGTTTTGTTTTTACGCTGCCTATCGCTGGATATTATCGCGGAGATAACATGCTATTAGCAAGGTTTATCTCCAATGCGATAAAATATCCAGCGATAGCGGCGAAATGCGTGAATATTGCTGGAAATCCAGCTATATTCACGCATTAACGCCATGGTGGACTTAGCCTGACAATCCACCTCCCATTGAACAAACAGGTAAGTCATGTTTTTAGCAGGTGTTAAATTCTAGCTATAATCGCGCTTAGCGCAACTTTTTTATCGCTTCGCCTGCGTTGCTAATAGGGGAAGTTGTGTTAGCGACTGTTTTCAGTCGCTTTTAGTTGGGAACGCCTACCTTGCATGTCATTAGCGATAATTATCGGTGGCATGCAAGGCGATGGAAAACCGGCCGCTATCGCCAGAAAGCTGTCGCTAACGCCTGTTAGCGACAGCTTGCTGATAGGGCGATAAAAAAATCGCCGCTTTAGCGGCAAAAAGTGCCGCTAAAGCGGCGATAAAGCCCTTGCTAATATGCCCCGTAATGTGTTGGGTGTCCTGTGTTACACTGTAGCAGAGTACAAGCAGCTAGGAAAGCTGCAAGCAGATGACAGAGCAGCGCCCACTGCGCGCTGCCACTGCAGCTTTCTCAGTATGGTGAATTATAGCAGCGCTCCGGCTTGACAGCTGAGGAGGCACTATATTGCGTGATTTGGCATTTCAGTGCAGTGATGCTGGCCAGCGCACTGAAATGCGTTAGTCTAACGCTTGATGCGTGGTACTTGGCAGGGCTGCCTCTTTCTTTTTTTCCCCTGCCCTCCTTTCTCTCACTGAGCTCCACCTGATCCTTCTCCCTCACTATAAATTCCATTCCACCCCCAACTGCAACAAGCCAGTCTCCTATCATTCCACAGCTCATAGTTTTTCAGAATTGCAGTATTGCCGTAGACACTTTGCACTTGTCTTGGTCTGAATATTGTAAATTTCCTTTGCTGCTCATCACACCTAACTTAATACACTTCCTGTTTAACTTTTATTCTCTCCGCTATCAACTTCTGCTCACATATACTCCCTTCCCTTCACATGTTCCCATCCACGTAAGCTTTATAATCGTAGACTTCCTTCCACACACATGGACATCGATTCACCAAAATGGCAAATGAAGCGGATGTTACATCACACATCCTTTGACATCTGATATCATCACAGGAAGTGATGTCATATTACCTTTGACCCTAGTTACATCACAGAAAGTGATGTCACATAATCTTTTAACCTGATGGCATTGCAGGCAGTGACTTCATTGAAGTTAAAAGGTACTGTTAAGAGATAATGGAAAAGGGATACTAAAGTAGATAATAACGTACTTTAGTTAGGAACCATAAATTAGCTAAGCTTAGCTGCTGCCATGATATGCAAGGAGCTTAATGAAGGAATGACAAAACAACAGCCATCTTAGACAGAGGGAACAGTTGTCTAAGACCAGATGCAGTTTTCACATTCCTAAACATACATTCAAATAAAAAGGAAAAGTCTCAAACACCTAGGCACATTTATTTGATAACCACAACCATAATTTGCCCTGGCACAACCATAATATACTTAAACATAGCCTGAAATTCCTAACTACAGCCTCAAAAGCTCAGACAGAATCTCCGCGTGCCAAGGCAAAGCCAGAATATGCCCTGTCCAGGCATTACTTCATATGCACAGTGGGGTCTCAGAGGATACTCAATAATCAGAGGCTGAACCTGAATGGTACATATGTACATGCTCTCCTTATCACAGACACAGCACTGACTCACTCCAGGCACGTATGTCCCACAAAAAATGCAGACACTCAGCTTACACTCCTTGTAATCCTCTGCCTTACTCCCATCACAACTGACTGCATGTACAGGAAACATGGGTACCTATTTTGGGAAGAGCACCTTGCACACACGGAGGCCATTTGCACTTTCAGAGACATGAGAAGACGTTTCCTGAGGACTGCGGGCCTCTGAGTCGTCAAGGACCTTTCAGGGTTTCATTCCATTATCCCCCCCAAATCAGGCCATCTTAAAATATATAACCCGGGCAGCTATTGAGGTTATTGAGTGTGATACTATATCATACTGTATTTGAGCTCCAATCCCTTTACCATCCCCTCGTGTAAGCCTTAACTGCTCACTATTTCCTCTTTTGGGAGATAAGTTTATAAAATGAATAAGCCTCATATCCAAATAAAATGAAGTTGTCTTAATTCCTGAATCATCTGTGGTTGAAAACAGAATCCACCACGGGTACTGTGCAGTAATTACCTCTCTCCATGGGACCCAAAGAAAATGTTTTGCAATCTACTTGTGTCTTTTTTCCATAATATGACAATATTGATGGAACTAAGGAACAGGCACAATAGAGGTAAATAAAGATAGCAAGAGCTATAAATAAACCTTGGCATGGATCTTAACAAGGTGGACAAGTCACAGGGGAGACCTGCCAACAGAACTAAATGTGTTTCAGTGAGTGTTTTTTTAGCCATGGAACTATGATACTTGACATCTACTTTCGGCTTATCTACTTCACTCAAATAGGCCAGAAATAGAGACCGTACTCTATTTTTGAGCAGGACCTACACCACAGTGGCATTTCCGTGGGAAAGGTGGTTCCTTGGCCTTGTCATCAGTTCATTGCCACCCCAGTTTTGGTTTAGAGAGACAATTGGAATCTGTGGAACCAGGAGATATGTTTTTAATGATGCATGTCTTTCCATTTGGCCAAATACTGTGCTCTTGTGCAATTGCTTTTTGAACTTATTCCTCTGCTCATATTTCTGCCAAGTTTTGGAGTATGCAGACTCAATCTAAAAGCTGCTAGTAAGCGTGTGTTAAAAAAAAATGGACTTGATATCACCTGGAGGAGGGGGCAGTGCCTATACTAAAGGCATAGTCACCAAAATCCTACATGGTGGTAAGAGTACAGACTTTGGAGCAAGTCGTATTGTGTTAAGTCTTGGGTCTCCTACTTTAACAAATGGTTTGATCTTGGTGAAATCATGCGTTGTTGTTTTCTGTCCGCTAACCTGACAAAATATGAGCACCTTGAAACAGGTCTAATGGAAGAAATAAACACCAAAGGCATGATGCCTGCAAGGGGCCTCATCACAGTTTTCATTAACACATTCAAAGCTGTGTGACAGCAGGAGACCACGTTCTATATCTGCGTCTCTGAAGCCGAACCTGCTCCTGAAGCTGCATTGTGCAGAACACTTTCTGTGCTACAGCTTCTTGTTCTCAGCCAAACAGACACTTCTTACAGGTCATAAAGGACTGAAAGAGTGAGAGCTGAACACTCGGCCCAGCCACTCAAGGTCCTTTTCCTGAAGCTCCAATCCTCCTCGTATAGCAAAATGCAGGACATTAGACGACCTGCAGCAGCTTATTGGGGCAGTGGGTCAGACCAACAGAATGTGCGATGGCAGGCCGCCTTAGCAGGCAAGGGTACAAAATTCCTCCAGCAGGCCAGGCACTAGTGATTGCACTCCTCTCCAGGTGATATGTGGTGGCAAGCTGGAAAGTGTTCGTCCCCATTAGGCCTGCTTCACCTGCCCATCACGTTTTAAAGCACGGAGAACACTGCATGCTTCAAACAGAACACCTAAGATATCACTGGCAGCATAGACAAAGGGGGATATTTACAACAAAATGTTGGAGCTCGGTGTTACACCAAAATTGGTGATGCTGTGCTCCGCCATTTTTAAAATGCAGGGATGAGCCGTATTTACAAAAATACAGGGCCGTAAAGTGTTTACCCTAGCGGTGGTGCTAATAAAGCTGCCTAGCACCAGCGCAGGCACCCTTGCACCATGTTGCAAGGGTGCCTATGCTGCAGGGGCTATTGTTTATGTGCAGGAAGGGACTTATTTTGTGCTCGCCACATCGCAAAGGGACTTACCTTGCGCTCGCCCCATTGCCGAGTCGGCAATGCGGCAAACGCAAGGTAAGTGGTTTTATTTATTTATTCATTTTATTTTCCCTAGTCATATGTCGACTTCCCCCCCTGCCCCACCCCGTCCGACCGCTCTTAGCTGTACCAGCCACGGCTGCTTATAAATATGTGGCAGCGTCAAAAATGGGTGTTACGCTGGAACGCCCACTGCAACACCCATCGCACGGCAATTTCACAGTAAGTGAAGTGTGAGAAGGGGCCTTATTTACAAGGCGGCGTTAAGCCACATTAAGTGGCTTAACGCCGCTTTGTAAATAAGGAGAAGGGGATATCCCCTTGAAAATATGCCCCAGAGTCTCACAGTGATAGTGATCAGCTACCCTGGCCACACCTCAGGGGGTCAGGAGCGGTGAGCGACATTTTGCATCCACAAGTGGCTCTGCGTGACAAGAGCATGTTTGTGGAACAATCCTGTAAAATATAGAGCAGCCCATAACCATAGCTGGGATATGTGCAGTTTTTAAAAAAATGGGTGGAGTTACAGAACAGCCAAAAGTATTAATGAAGATAATGGGGATGGACAGCCCTCTTCACACCAGCGAAGTGAAGACTTCGTTCTTCAAGACAAACAATTTCGGATTCGGATTTACAGGTTGAATTCTCCCAAATCAACAGACCAATAGCGCATTTTGCAGTTGCTGTCCCATGTCAGCGCTAGGCACACTGGGAAACACTTTGTTGCCTTAGCACTTTGTGGTTTGCTATTTACAAATGATTCTCTGATTATTGCCTGGGAAAGCAGTACTGCGAATTTTGCCTCTTGGCATCTGCCTTGATGTTTTGGGCCTGTATGTGCACAAACTCAAAGGCTTTCAATAAAGGTTTAAAGGTTCCAGGGTTCTTTAGGGGGAAGATGTCATTTTGCTGCCTGTCAACAGCGAGTCATATTAATGAATATTAATGACTCATTGGAGCCTCTGATGACAATATGCAAAAACCAATAAAAACTGATAAAAATGTCCACCTCAAAAAAATATTTTCTTAGAGTATTGGTAACACACTTATATGCATGTGACATTGAAGTTGCATGTAATACAATACAAGCAAATTACTTTTAACGTGTAAATGTTCAGAACTGAGCTTGTGCAAAGCAGGTAATGAAACGAATATCAGTAAACTAAACATTTACAGCACATAGGCTGCAGAATCTTGACTACATGGGAAAACCTCTTCTGCCTTAGGCCAAGCAATTGCCAAAACAAAGTGTCTGAACATTAGAGTGGGAGAAGTTGCACCCTTACATTTTGGATATGGGTAACTCACTGCCAACTAAAGCACAGCACAGAGGCACGTGCCTTCTCTAGGTTTTTCCTCCCTCTGTACATCATGTAGAGGGAGGGAAATTACCTACATCTAGTAACGCCTCTAGAATTAGAGGAGGATGCTGAGAGACTAAGCGAGAGATATAAGGCTGCATGTCCCCACCCTATGTTCCACCCTGTGTCCCACTCTTAAACGTTCAAAAGTGACTCTTTTAGCTGTTGAAGGGTAGTATCTACAGAATGTAAACCTTGCTCATTAAGAGCAATGTTTGCTTTTGTCTTAGTGCTGCTTGATGTTCCCAAGTCAAGGGTCGCAAGAACAGTCCTGAGGGTCTCAAAGGGCAAGCCATGGGTCGCAGCTATGACCCATTACAACCTCCAATCGATGTCCATGCATCAACTACGTCACAACCTGTGCCTTCAAGGTGCATTCCAATAGTTTCCACACTCCCAGATTTTCTTGAAGAGTCTGAGGAACCTATGAAGCCAAGAGAAACTACAGAACCTGCTTTAAGGAAAAGATAAATGCCCAGGATAATTTTACAGCAGCGTTGCAGTGCTTTTGCTCAACAATCTTCTTTTCGTGTACTACCTAATGATGTGTTAGATTAGGCCCATTGCTGCACCTATAATGCTATGTATAAGTTAGCATTCACTACACCATTTTCTGTGTCTTCCATTTTGTATGGTGATCAAAACTAATCCTTTTTCTGTTCCGAGAAATGCCCTTTACTAAGTTTCGTTTCTGCCATAATGAACAGCTAGTGGCAGCGCATAGCTTTCCCACTAGATAGCGGCCCTCTTCCACCTGTCTTGTACTTTGATCATAGCACAAGGTGAAATGGCCTTGGACTGGGTCGAGTTGTGCAAGATATGGGAGCAGAAATCTTTTTTTATGTGTCTTTCTCTGTTCAGCTGCAGTTGTCTGGAAAATTCCATTGTGGGCGTGTTTTTTGACTAACCATGCAATGTATAATGTATCCATGCTTGTGATTCTTCAGTTCCCTCTGTACCACTCCCAGAGACTGTGAAGACGGGGCTCCGCTCTGAGCATATATGAATAAACAATTATTGATATATATTCTCCACTGTCTCTCCGACTTTTCATTTGGTATGGAAGGAGGAGAGGTGGTCAGTCGTGACCCGGGTGGCCCTAAGCGGGTCACTTCCTTCAGTTGGCGCCCGAACAAGGACTCCTTCGGGTTATGACCCATCCCTTTTCCACAAACGGAGGGGAGGTCAAGGACATCATCAGGTCGGACTGAAGGCTCAGGGATCCCTGCAAGGAAGAGCTTTGGTACTCGCAGCTGCTGCCTATGTCCCACCGGAGGGTGTCTCGCCCAGTGGTCATCCCGACTGGGGTCCTGAACGGCGAACCCTTGATCTGACTGTTTGGTCCATAGAGTCGGCAGTGGAGAACTGGTTTATCTGTTTCTTCGATATCAGGTGAGTCTGTTTTGGTTCTATGTGAATGTGGTACCTCTGTAATTTGGTTTTGTTTCAGTCTGAGGGCTGCTTTGGTGAAGTGTTTGCAAATACTTTGCCAGGTAGAATAGCGACTTTGTTTTCCTTTCTTTGCAATGCCTGGTTTAAGTAAGATTTGGAGTTTGTGCTGTGGTTGCTGTTCTACAGATGCACGGTTAGCAGAATCTCAGCCTGCGCCTTCTGAGGGCACCCCTAATTATGATATGTATATAAAACATGGCCTTGGCCCTATTATGTTTAGTACATTATGGCACAAATATACGAGGGACAATGCAGAGTTGCAGTGGCCTTTGACGGGCTCTTTTGACAGACAGAAGATTGGATTCCTCCAGGAGCAGTTGTTCAAAAGACGTAGTAGACAGTCTATGTTCGATTCAGTTCGTACTTGGCAGAAGGAAGCCAAACAGAGGCGGTTAAAATTGGAGAGAGATGCCAGAAAAGGTCAAATTCAAACCCTTACGCAAAAGGCGGTAGCTTATGATAAAGACAAGCTGGATGCAGGAATAGAATGCGACGATAGGAGATTTCGGTTGCACATTGATAAGTCCTTTGTGGTTCAGGAGGATGGTGATACTTTTAGGGAGGCTTTGTTAGACACCCAACCTCCACCACCATATGTTCGAATGAATATATCCCGTTATTCCCCATCAGCAACAACAACCTGCTCAGGGTGCATCCATGTCCACAGTTTTCACGCCTACCGCTCCAGTTAGTGTACCCCCTGCCCTTTCTCCTCCGTTACAATCATTGACTACATCACTACCTGTTACTCCGACTTCAGTCATTCATCCTCCATCGTCATTAATTACTGATACACCGGTTCGTGGTTCGGAGGATAGCGATCTGACCAAATTTAGAGAACGATTAGGTCTGTTAATGCGATCTGGGGTAGGAGAGGAAGAGAATAAAGCAATAACGGACCAGGCCATACGGTGGGCTTGTATGCGATTTATAGTCTTGAGGATGTCTGGCAGGTCATGAGAGTTCTTGAACCCTTCATATAGCAGCATGCCCTTAAATACATGTCTGCAGCACTGATTGATCTTTGGCACACACAGATTGAAACGGAGGCCCCCCAAATATTGTTTGATATCAGAGACTGTGTTTATATAACAAATTTGGAGCCGGGCCAAGTTTTTGGGAATGTTTCGACTTTGATTTTTTATAGAAGCAGACAACATAAGAGTCCCACCCAAATAGCTCAGTTTCCCATGCGAGAAGTTCACCCCATTTAGCATCCGGAAATACCCGAAGTGACGGATCAACATGGGGCGGTTACTAGACAGGCTGTGCCTGCCTGCTTTCAGGAACAATGGGCTTATTCTCCGTGGAAAAGGAGTGAAGTCTTAGGCCCTTGGGGCTACTTTGCCTTATCCTAGGAAAAATCCTACTGCTTACTACAAAGAATTGACATAGCCTGCATCTTCTACTGTGATGACCCTTGCTGATATTGAAATGTTTTTTGGTCTCCTAGTTCCAGTTGATATTTGGCAACAGGTACATACCCAAGACCATGTTGTCAAGTTGGGAGGAACATGGGATGTGATTAGGGGTTGGGATCGGGATAGGAAGCCAGGTGATAAACCATGTGCCGAATTGCTTGCCTTGCCTAGCCGTATTATAGCATATATGCATACACTCATCCTGCCCAAGAAAGTTAGTTGGGACAGATTGTCTGCCTGTCGGCAGAAGAAAGATGAAAGCGTGTCCGATTTTTTCACCAGGTTTGAAGAGACGTTTTTGGACTATAGTGGGCAGGATATGTCCACGGAGGGAGGAGTTTGTTTATTTGTTGACAGGTTTGTTATTAACCTCCTTCCTGAAATAATGTCCAGACTTCAGGCGTCTGAAGGCACTTGGTCCACGTCCTCTCCCTCTGTGATTTTAAATATGGCCCAATATTACGAACACAGAGATAATGAAGAGAAAGACAAAAATGATAAGAAACATAAGGATTTAAAGACAAAGGTGTTGTTGCAACAGGTATATCGGGGTAATACTAGAAGACGGGGAACCCAGCGACAACTCCTAGGTGCTAGAGAGCCTCCACCACCTTTGGGACAGAATCAGTGTGCTTATTGCAAGGAGGAGGGTCATTGGCGTAGCGAGTGCCCTGTCCTTCTGCAAAAAGTTTCATCCACGCGAGGAAGGGTTCTGGAAATAGAGGTCGCGGGACAGACAGACAGCAAAACAATACAGCCCCAATTGGCCGTTCTGATAACTATTTTTTTGTAGTAAAATCTTTATTATTCGAAGAAAAACATAAAAAATAAAACAACAGAAACCAAAAAGCAGTACATTACATTAATCTAACCTTCCAAAAGCTCAATACAAGGTACAAATATATATAGAGGCGTTGGTAAACTTTACAAAAGACATGCATCATCGTTCCATATCAGTGCCTTTCAATATCTTCATCGTCCACCACTAGGGAGGGAGGGAGGGCAACATGAGTGCATAACAGACCCCTGCTTTCGTTCCAAGAGTCCCAGATTTTGGTCCATTTTTGTGGGCAACAAATACTTTCATAAACCACCCTCTCAGCCTGCATGCACCAATCCATGTCTGACTCCCAATCCTTATAACACAGCTGTATTTCACCCCTCCAGATTCTGGCTATGTTGCGCTTCGCCACCATGCAGCCCATGGTAACCCACAACTTCTCGGAGCGGGACAGATCCCTGGCGTCCCAGATATTAAGGAGACACTGCCGGGGGGAGCCGTCTATAGTCGAGTTACAAACACGAGACATACCAGCGACGACTTTTTCCCAATACCCCCGAAGGATAGGGCAATACCACCATTGATGAATATAGGTACCATCTCTGCCACAACCACGGGGGCAGGCAGGGGAACTTATCACACCCATCTTAACCAGTACAGAGCTTATATAATACGTCCGGTGCAACAATTTGAGCTGTACGAGTCTGAATCGTGATCGGATCGCTACCTCGCGGGGGGATGAAAATGCCTCCCTCCAATCATCATCATCCAAATCCCCAACATCGTCGGCCCACTTTGCACGCAATTTTCCCTGGGCGTCTGGAGTATGATTGAGGATTTTCTGGTAAGTCAATGAAATGGCTTTCTAGGAGAGATAATCATCCAACAATCTATCCTCCAGAGGCGAGGAAACTGGCACCTCCGAGTCCTTGGGAATGGCTTTATACAATGCGTTTCTGGCCTGGAGGTAACAGAAAGTTTCTCGTTCGTGCAATTGGTAGTCTCTTTGTAAATCAGTAAAGGGAATCACTCTACCCCTCGCCCACATATCCCTGACTGTCGAGAGCCCGATCAAGTCCCACTTATCAAATCCTGGCTGCTTGGAGAGCATACCCAAGCGTCCAGTTTCCAGCAGAGGAGTAACTTGTGTTATTTTGTCTTTCCACCCCAAAGCTCGCGTTGCTTTATGCCATAAATCCACCGTGAATGACGCAGGAGTGAACCTGGGGGCGTATCGTGCACCCCCGTAAAGTGCCCTGAGATAGGTGCCGGGTAGCATATTGTGCCGATCCATTCTGTAAGCGGGGTCAGAAATGGGACGATGGACCCATCGGTTTAAAACAACTAGCTGCGAGGCCCAATAGTAAGACCTAATATCGGGTAGGGTGATACCACCATCGTACCAGCTCTTTCTCAATTTTGTACGGGCAATACGGGGGGCACCTTGATCCCAGAGCAGTGCCCTAACTTCCGAGTCAATTAATTGGAAATATCGCGGTGGGACTGAATATGGCGCATTCTGTAGGACGTACAAAAAATGCGGGAGGGCCATCATCTTGTAGAGGGCCGCTCTACCTAACAATGTAAGGGGTAGTGTTTTCCAATGACGTATGTCTGCTTTGAGGCGAAGCAAGGGGGGAAGCAAATTACGTTCATAAAAGACAGAGGAGTCCTGCGTAATACATTCCTAAATATTGAAAGCCGTCGGTCACCATGTGGGCCTCACAACCCACCGGCAAAACCGGAGGTACACCACTCAACACAAATACCAAGGACTTGTCCCAGTTAATGGTGTACCCGGAATATTTTTGGAATAATGCAAAGATATGGAGTACACGTCGTAGAGAAAAAGGAGGTCTAGCCAGGTACAGCAGAATATCGTCAGCATAGAGAGAAATCTTGTCGGACCACTCAGGTGACCAATTCAGGCCCCTAATAAGCGGGTCTCCCCTTATCCAAATCGCAAGGGGTTCCAGGGCTAGGGCGAAAAGCAGGGGCGAGAGCGGGCAACCCTGTCTCGTACCTCTCTCCAAGACAAAGGAGGCCGAACGCGCACCATTTACGGAAATCCTAGCCAAAGGGTCAGAGTAAAGAAGACGCACTCAAGACAAGAATCGGCTACCGAATCCATATCATTCGAGTGCAGCGAAAAGAAACGTCCATTCGATCATGTCAAAGGCCATTTTGGCGTCGAGGGACATTATAATGGAATCTTCCTGTATAGTGGTGGCCCTGCCCAATACGCCATATAACCGTTGGAGATTCAATGCCATATTCCTGGTGGGCATTAAGCCAGATTGATCCGGATGTAATAATTTGAGGAGGCACGGGGAGAGACGTTGAGCTAGTAATTTGGCTAGGATTTTAACTTCAGGATCTAAAAAAGAGATAGGTCGATAGGAGCTGCATTCCTCCGGGGGTTTTCCCTTTTTGTGAATCACTACAATATTGGCTAGCCGTTGCGTTTCAGGCAAGACACCTTGGAGCTGACTCTCCTCATACATTCGTACCAAGAATGGGGCAATAGTATTAGCGTTAGATTTATATAATTCAATTGGGAGACCACTCGGGCCCATGGCCTTACCAGACTGCAGGGAGCCAATAGCCTTTGCAACCTCTTCTGCTGTAAACTCTGCATCCAGGCCCTCCACGTCTTGGGCGTCTAAAACAGGTAGCGGCAAGGTGGCCAACAGTTCTGCCGATTCGGCCTGAGTAGAGGACTGCCTGGATGTGTATACTTGTTTAAAATGTCTGGCGAAGGCAGCTGCAATCTCAGCTCTATCTCGTATTACATCTCCCCCTTGTCCCACGATATGGGCCACCCACCTATTAGCCAACTCTCTTTTGTCCAACCACGGCAGTAACTTTCTAGCCTTATCCCCTATGTCATAAATACGCTGCTGGGTGGCTCGATACTGAGTCCTAGCAGCCTCTTCAGCAACATCCCTATACTCTTTTTATTTTATGGACAATTTATGTGCCGTAACAGGAGTATGGGAGGCCACTAATTTGGCTTCAAGCGAGGTCACCTCAGTTTCTAAATTCTCCAGTTGTTTGCGCTTCTCTTTCCTATGACCCGCGATCGCTGCCACCCCACCACCTCGGATGACCACCTTATAGGCCTCCCAGAGCGTGACGTCCGATGCACCGACCCATCATTTTCTGCAAAATAATTTTGGGTAGCTTTCACCTAATGCTCTCTAATTGTGGGCACCTTGAGATACCAAGGATTGAGTACCATTTCGTGCCTGGTAGGGGGGGAACACCGCCATAGAACGTCACAATCGGGGAATGATCAGAGATACCCCTGGGAAGAAAGGAAACCCCGTCAAACATGGGAAGCTGGGGGGCTTTACAGAAGATATAGTCAATACGAGACAGGCTCCCATGTACCCCCGAATGAAAGGTGTATTGTAGGGAGGTGGGGTTACAGGTCCTCCACACATCTATAAAGCCCAGCGCATCTAAAAATTCCTCCAACAATTTTCCGGCAAACTCCCCTCTTCTGGATGGCAGACGGTCCAATTCCCCATTGAGAGCAGCATTGCAATCGTCCCCCATCAGTACATCACCGTCCGGTAAATTTAACATCTGAGGACCCAAGTCAGCGAGTGTGATGGAATGAAGTCGAGGTGGCACATAGAGAGAAGTTACATTGAGGGGCCTCCCTTCCCATTGCCCTGAAACCGTCACAAACCTGCCCAGTGGATCCCGAGAAACTGATTGTATTTGAAATGGGAGGGACTTTCGAACCAGAATACCCACCCCTCTGGACCCTCTAGCAAAACCAGCATGCGCTACTAATTTATATCCCCATCTGTTAAGGGCACAGTAGGAGGTACCCTGGAAATGGGTTTCCTGCAGCAACACCAGATCAGGAGCTTGTCGTTTCAGATACTGCAACACAATTCCCCGCTTGATCCGGTCACCCAGCCCATTCACGTTCCAGGAGAGCAGTTTAAGGCGCCCCGGTTGTGGGGTTAAACCTTGAGCAATACTCATTTAACCTGCAGTAAAGGATACATATACATGAAGGATAACGGAGGGGCAATACTGACAAATCTTTCCACCCCCCCCTGCGGCAGCACAGAATACGGAATACACAGCAATGCAATATGGAAATCCACATAAAGAATGACCCAATACGCCATGGAGGAAGTCGGATCTGGAAAATTGTACTGAGCGCACACATAAAAACTGCAAAAACACCCATTAAAAAACCCTGGATCCCCTCTCCACCCTGCCTCCCTGCAACGTGGACTTCGAACTGCCCACCCCCCAATTTTGCAGTGTGCCTGTAAACCCCAATCGATTACTCTATGGAGGGAATGTCACTCAACCAAACAACCCAAGTAGGTACTCTGCTAGCCCCCCAAGAAAAACCGATGAAAAAGCCCCTAAGAACAATATTATCAAAGGCCGGAGCCCAACAATACAGTACTGGTACTTATATTCCAGCCCCGGCCCATCCCATATCCACCGATCAATATAGTGAACTGACATTAGCACCGACTGATCTTTAAGTCCGTGGAGCCGGTATAAACAAAAAAAAAAAAGACTTAGCAATCCCCCCCTCCATCCCACACTATAAACATGGACCTCCTCCCCCAGAATGCAATCAATACTCATCGTGACTAGATCGTAGCATGAGTCCAACACAGTTCCGCCGGTCAAATCAAATCTCTATTGCAGCAGAGTTGAGTCCATAGTCACTCACTCCCATTACTTCCAGCTCATTCCCGCTGACCGCCCAGTCCCTGCCCCTGATTTGGAGATGATCACCGACGAGCATTGGAAGAGCGCCAACCTTCAAGCCAGTCCCAAGCCTCCTCAGGGGTCTGAAGAAACAACGATTTACCATCTGCAAAAACCCTCAACTTAGCCGGAAAGAGCATGGCATACTTGAGGCCGTGATCTCGGAGGGCCCGTTTGACTTCAAGGAAGGATCTGCGCCTCTGCTGCACTTTGTAGGTAAAGTCCGGTAAAAAGGTTATAGTCGCATTTTCAAATTTAAGTGGCGGGGCAGTCCTAGCCGTTTGGAGGATTATATCCCTATCTCGAAAATTAAATATCCTTGCCAACAGGGGTCGTGGAGGGGCACCAGGTTTTGGGGGGCCCCCTGGTACATGGTGTGCCCGTTCCACAGAGAAATACTTTGAGAGGGACCGGGGCTGCAGATGCTTCTGTATCAATTCCTCAACAAACAAATCCGCGGTCTGCCCCTCCGATCTTTCTGGAACCCCCAAAATGCATACATTATTTCTCCATGCTCGCCCTTCATAGTCCTCCAACTTCGCCTCAAAGTCCGATGCTTGGGCCTGAAGAAGTTTGACCGATATTTCAAGGGATTTTGTTGAGGACTGGAGAATTTTCACTGATTCTTCGGTTTCTTTGACCCTGTCCCCCATTTTACGAAGGTTGGCGTGTATGAGAGTGATGTTCGTCGTTGCGGTGTCGATCTTTTACTCCAACGCTGTGCGAACTCCCTGGATGGCCTCCATCACGTCGACGAGGGATGGGCCCTCAGCGGGCGCCGGCTGCTTCGCCTCAATCTCGGCTTGTTTGTCTTCCGCAGCGTCAGCTTTGCAGAGGGCAAATTTAGACAACTTGACCAGGCTAGACTGTCTGGATCCCTTATTAGTGGCCATTGCGCCAGAATCACAATTAAATATGTTGACCAAAGCGGGAGCTGATATGCGTGGAAACGGGGGGGGGTCGGCGCCGACCACAAGTCCAATACCAAACAGCACAACTTTCACGACAAGCCCACAATGGGCCCGGAAGTACAATATGTGGCGAGGAAATCAGGTCTGCGCCTCAAACCGGCTCTGTATAATATCTGCGTGCCTTGGGTGCAAGAAAAGGTTCCAGCCAACCACAACCCCACTGAGGCCAGGTAACACTGCGGATCAATAAATCAATGAAACAGCACTCTCCTGCATATAGAATCGCCTCGTCGCAGGCACCGGAGTCTCACCAAGTAAATGCCGAGTAGCCTGGCAGTTCCGAAGGGGGAGGGGCACCAGACCGCGTCCCAACGGCAGCTCCCATCGAGGAAACAATCCCAAATACGGTCACTGACCAACGGTGGTGGTGATCACGTCGGAGGGGGGGGGAAGGCCCCCCGTTTTGACTCCGGCCCCCGGGGCTGTAACAATGGCCGAGTAATGGCGCCCGTTCACCAGCCGATCTTCTTGCGTGTACCGGAGCCCACCCGGCACAGCGCCGCGCCCAGCAACCAGCGCCGCCTCAAAGCAGCACCAGGGGACACCACCAGTGCCTCGGTAGCTCCCCTGCCGCCAAGAGACACCCACGCCGAAGGTCGGGCACCGCCCTGCACCCACATGCCCGGCCGCAGCAGCGGTACTTGCGTGAATTGGCTCCGGACTATGTCACGGCCAGCGCGTCCTCACGGCTTCGGTCCGGAGCCGCGATATAATAACTCCGGGCAGAATTGTCGGATCATCACTGGCGATGGACCGGGTGATCACAAAAGTCAGCGGCCACCCAGGGCTAGCATTTAGACTGGCTAGACGGATAGTTTAACGGAGTTTGGGGGATAATTATACTTTAGAAGCTTGGAGCTTCACTCCTTTGCGGCCATCCTGGGTGTTGGCTAGCCACGCCCCCCCTGATAACTATTTTGACAACTCCAGAGATGGACAGTATTATAATGACGATTATGACTTCGATGATGCGACCGGCATGTCTTACAGCTAGGACAGCCATGGACAGGGTAAGGGACCAGTTCACATACCTGTAGATCAGCGTGGCCCTTATGTCAAAGCGAATTTGCAAGGATTGACTAAGGAATTTTTGGTGGATACGGGAGCCACAAAGAGTTCTGTTTCCCAACACATGGTCCCTGGGGCGACCCTGTCTGGCCATAATAATGTTTCAGTGGGTTTTTCAGGATTACTGGTTGTAAGCCCCATCTCACGCCCCCTTCCCCTTACCTTTGGTCCTTTTACTGTTGACTCTCCATTTCTTTTAACATCTAATTGCGGTGAGAATTTCATGGGTTTGGACTTGCTAAAGAAGTTGCACGCTACTATCTATTGTTCCCCAGATGGTGTTTATATCACCATGCGCCCGGACATGGGTACTAGACAGTGATTATCCAAGGATGCCCCCTTTCTACCTGAATTCGATCAAGTACCCCCCACGGTATGGGCCACTGGTGATACTGATGTTGGCCTATTACATATATCTCAAGTTTCTATACAGGTCAAGGATAATGCCGTACTGCCCCGTATTCCTCAGTATAAAATACCACAGGCAGGAGAGCGGGCCCTTCCTCAAATTGTTCAGGATCTGATATGTAAGGGAGTTGTCGAAGAAACGACCGGTAATGTATGCAATAGTCCTATTCTTCCAGTCCTCAAAAGGACATTATCAGGTTCCTCTGATACAACTGAAGATGTATATCGTTTTGTTATTGATTTGCAAGAAGTTAATAAAATAGTGGTTCCACAAATCCCAGTGGTTCCTGATATCACTACACTGTTGACAATGATTCCATCTACTTACTGCGCAGATTTTCTCTGTTATTGATTTGAAAAATGCATTCTTTAGTAGTCCTATACACCCAGATGGCAGGTATATGTTCGGATTTACAGTAGCTGGCAAAAGCGTTCGCTTCTGTCGTGCTCCTCAAGGCAAACTGAAAGCCCTAGTATTTATAGCCAAGCATTGAAAGGTCAGTTGGATTCACTCAATTTTTCTCCAGGTAATGTATTGGTGCAGTATGTTGACGATTTGTTGATTGCCTCTGATACGGAACAAGGTTGTAAGGATAGTACGGTGAAGTTACTGTTACACCTGGCACACCATGGCCATAAGGTTTCCCTTTCCAAGTTTCAGTACTGTCGACAGGAGGTTACCTATTTGGGTCACTGCTGTCGAAGGAGGGTAGAAAGTTAACTCCAGAACGAATCAGTACTGTTACAAAAATGCCCCTTCCCTGCACTCAAAAGGATGTGCGTGCTTTTATAGGTATCACTTTGTACTGTCGCCAGTGGATCCCTAACTATTCGTTACTAATTAAACCCTTGCTTGCACTAACAACTAAAACAGTGCATGAGTCTTTGCCTTGGACGCCAGATGGCCAGCAATCTTTTGAACAGTTAAAAATTGTGCTTTGTTCTGCTCCAGTGCTTGGCACGCCTGACTATAGAAAGCTGTTTGTACTCTACGTCGACGAGATGGCTGGTTGTAACCTTTTTGTCTTGACTCAAAGATTTGGTGATAGACAGAGACCTTGCGCTTATTTTTTTGCTGTGCTTGATCCTGTCTCAAGGGCCCTTCCCAGCTGTCTGTGAGCGGTTGCAGCTGTGGCCACTTCAATTAGACAATCGGCTAGACTCGATACTGACCTCACAGTCGTGGTACCCCATGCAGTGGATACACTTTTGAATAAGACAAGGACACAGCACCTCACCAGTGCGCGTCTTACCGGCTATGAATTGACATTGTTTGCTAAACATATTACGATCAAAAGATGTGCCACTTTGAATCCAGCCATGTTACTACCCCTACCTTCTGAAAATGATGCGGTTGATAAACATGACTGTATTTTCCGAACAGAGGAGACGAAAGGACGGGTAGACTTGACTGATGTTCCCTTATCTGACCCCCAAGGAGAACTATATGTCGATGGCTCTTGTTTTAAGTTACCAGATGGCACCACTACTGCAGATTTTGCTATTACTACACTGCACACAGTGGTGGAGACATCACAAGTCCCCTATCAGTCAACCCAAGCGGCAGAGCTTGTTGCCCTTATACGAGCTTGCGAATTAAGTGAAGGATTAATTGTCAATATTTATACAGATAGTAAGTACGCATTTGGGGGTCGCACATAATTTTGGGCGAGTGTGGGCTGAGAGAGGGATCCTTACTTCTCATGGCACTAAGATACAACATGGACAGCTCATCTTGCGATTGTTATCTGCACTAACGCTCCCTAAGAAAATGGCAATTGTAAAGTGCAGCGCCCATAGGAAAGTGACTGATGATGTAGGCAGAGGAAATGCGTATGCAGATCAGACGGCCAAAGAAACTGCTAAAAGTAAGATGAAGAGAATGTTTGGTGCAGGTCCAGCTAGATGGGTTCCTGAGAATGCCATGTTTGAGAATACAGTTGAGAGTGTGAAAGAGATACAAAGTGAGGTCACAATGGAAGAATTAGAAATATGGCAGGAGAGTACATCACAATTAAATGAAGAAGGGTGTTGGATTGACAAGTCTGGAGAACAGAAATGGATGTTACCTGATGCATATGTACTCCCTTTGGTTACTATGGCCCATGGTCCGGCTCATATTAGTGCAAAAGGCATTTCTAAATTATTTGCCCCAGTCTGGTAAATGATAATATTTCCAGGATCGCTGCATGTTAGACGTGATACCATTGGCGTGGGTCTCCCTTCCATTTTTTCGCTATGCCTCCTCTGTTGTTGACATGTTTTTGCTGGTTTAGATGCTTTGGGCACTTTGCCACTGCTAATCAGTGCCAAAGTGCAAGTGCTCCCTATGATAAATTGATGTGTGGATTAGTGACTCCATGATTGGCTTATTTGATTTACTGTCATACCCTAGTACAGTGCACCGCGTGTGACCAGGGCCTGTAAATCAAATTCTGCTGGTGGGCTTGCAGCTCTGGTTGTGCCACCCACTGGAGCAGCTTGGAAAGCGTGTCTCAGGCCTGCCATTGCAGAGCCTGTGTGCAGTCTGGTACTGTCATGTCGACTTGGTAAGTGCACCCACTTACCAGTCCCCAAACCTTCCCTTTTCTGCATGTTAGTCACCCCTAAAGTAGGCCTGCGGGCAGGGTGCATTGTATGTAAGAGGTAGGACATGCCCTGATGTGTGTGGCATGTCCTGATAGTGAATTACAGCCAATGTCATTTTTCACTATTGCAAGGCTACCTGTCCCCATAGGCCAGAATGGGCAGTTTGATTATAACATCTTATAATCCTAACTGACCCAGGGAACATGGTAGAAAAACGAATTTAGTATGCCTGAACTCAGAATGATAAAATACATCTTTTAGTGAAGTTGGTTTTAACATTCTGTGTTTGAAAATACCACTTTTAGAAAGTAGGTATTTTCTTGCCTAACCATCCAGCCCGCCTCTGCTAGCTTGTGTATTGTATGTCTGGTTTTGTGAGTGACCGGGGCTGGGGGACTCCAGGAGACGGGGTGAGTCAGCACTAGGCTGAATAGACCTATCTGCATGAGGAGTGGTGGGAGGAGTAGCACCTGGGCCTGAATAGGGCTGTGTCTGCCTTCCACAATGCTGGCTCCACCTCCTGTGGTGTGTCTGATGATCCTGGCCCACACTGACAAAGGAAGAAGTTGTGCACTGGCAGAAGGCACCCAGAACTGGTTTGGACTAGGTACAGGACCCTCTGCCTTCAGAGGACAAAGGATTTGCTAGTATAAATATTGGGGCCCAGACCCCAAGACTTTAGATCACTTCTGGGAATCAAGACGAACCTTTGCTGAGGAGAAGAACCAGGAAGCTGAAGGAGGAGACTACCCCTATGCTGCATGTTGTTGGGGTTGGCCTGCAGTGGTTACTTTATTGCCAAAGAAAGGAGAAATGGACTGAGTGTGCTTTCATCATCTTGAAGAAGATCTCCAAGGGCTTGAACATTGAGCTTGCCTCCTGCCTGAAGTCTCAGGGATACAAGACTTCACCCCCAGCTCCCCTCCTGAATTCCTTTGCTGGGAATTGAAGTGCCTACTGCTGTTGGGCCTTCTGAGAGACTGCGTGTCGCTGGGAGCTGGAAGCGCGACTCAACGAAGAGGAAGCGTGTCGCCGCCGCAGCAGTTGTTGTCGCATCGCAGAGTAAGCGTGCCACCGCTGCCGCATCACCGAAGCGCCCCGCATCACCGGAGAAGCGTTCCGCCGCAGCAGTTGTCGTCGCATCACAGAGTAAGCGTGCCGCCGCTGCCGCTGTCGCCATCGCATCGCCGAAGTGCCTCGCATCACCGGAGAAGCGTGCCGCCGCCACAGAGGACGCCGGTGCATCACCGGAGAAGCGTGTCGCAGGGCCTGTCATGGCTCAGAAGATCGCTGAGTCGCCGCACGGCCGTCGGGCGTGCACGCATCCCATCCACGTTGTCGCACCGTAAGCAAGATGCCATTTCCTCGCATCGCACCGGATCGTTATCGCATCGAAGCGCCATCTCGATGTATCGTAACCGGGCCGCAGTAAGAAACCGACGCATCCTCCTTTCTGCATGTAAGGAATCGAGGCATCACCTTCCCTGCGACCCTTTTGTTTGTTTTGCGTTACGCATCCAAAGGTACATTGAGAGTAAAGTGTTGCATTTATCATCTTTATTGAACTGAACTATTTTCTACCATTTGACAGTCATATTTTTCGTATTATATTGTGGATTTTTGTCGTTTTGGGTCTTGTGTTAAGTCTATATAAAAATACTTATTTTTATACTACAACCTGTGTGGTGTCCATCTGTAGTGTTGTCACTGGGTTACTGTATGTGTTCACAAATGCTTTACACACTGCCTCTGAGATAGGCCTGCCTGCTCGTGCCAAGCTACCAAGGGGGTGAGCAGGGGTTATTTTAGTAGTGTATTCCCCTTACGCTGACTAGAAGCAAGGGTCCCTATTTGTACAAAGGTACCTACCTCTGCCAACTAGAGACCCCCAGTTCTAACATTGGTGGTCAGCGGTGAGGATTCTGGACTTGCATTTGTGACTCATATACAGTAATTGGTGTACACTACTAGTGAGTGCAGACCAAACGCAACCACATACATTTCTGGTAGATTGTTTTTCCTGGGATTTCTATTTTTACCAAGAACTGCCAAGTTTTGACACCATGAGCAAAGCAGCATCCATCGCATCTATGGATTTAGATTTTGAGGAAGAAAAGCTAGAAACCTACACTGTGAAACAGCTGAAGTACTTCTGCAGGAGATTTAAAGTTGCTACTCCAGGCCTCACCAAGAAGGGTGAGTACCAAAAGGCGCTGAGGGCCTGTGTGGAAGCAAGAAATACCCCTGAGCATGTGGAAGAGCATGAGGAGGGAGCTGAAGAGGCAGAGGGGCAGCTAGATGGGCCATTGGGTCCAGGGGGGAGGAAAGCACCTTCCCCAACAGGTAGCAGTGTTTCTTCCAAGGTCCTGTCCCCAGGAGAGCTGGAGGACAGGGAGAGAAGTAGGGTGCATGAAATGGAGCTGACCAAGCTTGAGTTGGGTGGGCAGTTGGAATTGGAAATTAAGAAATTGGCCCTAGAGGAAAAGAGGATGCAAATGGAGCATGAGAGAAGTTTGAGGGAGTTGGAGTTGAAAGCTAGGAGCTTAGAGATTACTCCCTCTGGTGGCAACATACCGTCCATGCCTGTTACAGCCAGGGTGTATATACCTAAAGATGTGGTGAAAGAGTTTTATAAGAATGATGATATTGGTCAGTGGTTCAAGGCCTATGAGGTAGCTGTGTCCTCCCACCGGGTCCCTGAGAAGGATTGGGGAGCGGGGTTGTGGGGACGGTTCCTTAGTGTGGGACGGGATACCTTGTTAGACTTGCCCTCTGAGGTCCACAATTCTTATAGCCATATGAAGGAAGCATTGATGTCTCGGTATGGGTTGACTCCTGAACTGTATAGGCAGAGGTTTAGAAATTGCAAAAAGTTGGAGTCCAGTACTTGGGTGGAATATGTGACTTTTTTTTGCAGAGCATTGGATGGTTGGGTGAAGGGTAGCAAAGTGAATGATTTTGACGCGCTCTTTGATTTGATTGCATGGGAGCACTTGTCAGGAAATTGTTTTCCAGAGCTACGCCAGCACTTTATTGATAGTAGGCTGACTAACCCTAGGAAGCTTGCTGAGGAGGCGGACCGCTGGGTGAGCACCGGGGTCCACAAGGGTCACGTAGGAGACTCCGCCAAAGGAGGGCAGGGTCCCCAGCAGAGGAGTGGGGGGGACAAGGGTAAACAGAAGGAGTTCCATAAAGGGCCCCAAAGTAATCCCCAAGGGAACCAAGGGAAAGGTTCCCAGCCTCCCCTTGAGAAGAAGCCAGGGGCCCGACAGATAAGCCTGTTCACAGGGGGCCCAGGACTTGCTTTAAGTGTGGTCAAGTGGGCCACTGCTCCTATGATTCTAAATGTCCCTTGTATGGGAAGACAGCACCCACTGGTGCACCACCCCAGCAGGTGGCTAGTGTAGCCCTGGGGGAGGAGATGGGTGCCCAAGGTGGGTGGGGTCCTGTAGCGATGTCCTTGGTCTCTTTAGGAGACAGTGAGATGGTCCCCAGGACCCAACTGCCTGAAAACACTAAAAAATACAGGCAGTGGGTGACCATCAATGGCCAAAGGGTGGAGCCTCTGAGAGACACCGGAGCCAGTGTGACAGCTGTCAGTTGTCGGCTGGTGTCTGAAGAGCAGGTGATCCCCAATGCATTCTGCCCAGTAGTTGCCGCGGACAACTCAGAGAGCCACTGCAGAGTGGCTCAGGTTCCCTTTGAGTGGGGGGGGGGTCTCAGGTACCTTTCAAGTAGCTGTGAGGCCAGCCATGCCTGTAGACTGTCTGTTGGGCAACGATTTAGAAAGTTCACCTTGGGCAGTGGTGGAGAGAAGGTCTCATTTAGAGATGTTGGGTCTGCCTGAGTGGGCGTGCATGACCACTCGGTCTATGGCAGCCAGTAGAGGTGTTCAAGAGGACCTGGAGCCTGAGAGGGTGGCCCAGGTGCCTGCCTTGAAGAGAAGAGGCAGGGGGTGTGGGAAACCGGCCCCCGTAGTTCCCACGGTCCAGGAGGAAGCAGAACCTGAGGGGGATGCTCTGGAACCTACAGGGGAGCAAGTGGCCGAACTGGGGGACCTGCCTGAGATGATCCATTGGCAGCAAGAAGGAGGACCCTCCAGGGAGGAGTTCTGCGAGGAGCAGAACAAGTGCCCTTCTCTTGTGGGTTTGCGGCAACAGGGCACAAACCAGGCAGCAGGTGATCAGTCTGGATCACATTGGATCTACTGGGAGAATGGTCTCCTGTATAGTGAGCCTAAGGTTGCTGAGCCTGGGTCAGCCCGTGTGCTGGTGGTGCCCCAGCGCTTCAGAGCCTTCCTACTGGGTTTGGCTCATGATGTGCCTTTAGCAGGACATCTGGGGCAGGGCAAGACCTTTGAAAGGCTTGTCACCCACTTTTATTGGCCCCAGATGCGCAAGAGTTCAGACACTCATTGCAGGACATGTCAGACTTGCCAGGCAAGTGGAAAAAGTGGGAGGAAGCACAAGGCTCTCCTCCAGCATTTCCCTGTGGTCAGCACCCCCTTTGAACGGGTGGGTATTGACATTGTGGGGCCACTGGACCCCAAGACAGCCATGGGCAACAGGTTCATCCTGGTCTTGGTGGACCATGCCACCCGGTACCCGGAATCCATCCCTCTTCCGACAGTGACGGCCCCCGTGGTGGGACGTGCACTGATGGGGATTTTCTCCCACGTGGGGTTCCCCAAGGAGGTGGTGTCTGACCGTGGTACGAACTTCATTTCCAAGTATATGAAGTCCATGTGGCAGGAGTGCGGTGTAACGTACAAGTTCACCACTCCTTACCACCCCCAAGGTAATGGGCTGGTTGAGAGATTCAATCGGACCCTGAAGGGCATGATTATGGGTCTGGAAGAACCCATGAGGCGTAAGTGGGACGTCCTCTTGCCACGCCTTTTGTTTGCTTACCGTGAGGTGCCACAGAAGTCCTTAGGGTTCAGCCCCTTTGAACTGCTCTATGGTCACCCGGTAAGAGGACCTCTGAGTCTGGTGAAAGAAGGCTGGGAGAAAGCTCCCAGTAAACCTCCCCAGGATGTATTTAGCTACATGCTGGCCTTTAGAAACCAGACTAGGCAATTCAGACAACTCGCTGAGGCGAATCTGGAAGCCAGCCAGGAGGAGATGAAACGGTGGTATGATCAGAATGCCACTCTGATCGAGTTTCAGCCTGGGCAGAAAGTGTGGGTCATGGCCCCCGTGGAGCCTTGCACGCTCCAGGATAAGTGGACCGGACCATTTGAGGTGGTGGAGCGCAAGAGTGAGGTCACCTACCCGGTGGACTTGCGATCTCCCAGGAACCCTTTGCGGGTCCTACATATCAACTGCCTAAAGCCCCATTTTGAGAGGTCCGAAGTGGGCATGCTCCTAGCAACAGATGATGGAATGGAAGAGGAGACAGAACCTCTTCCTGACCTCCTGTCTGCAACAGAGCAAGATGGGTCCATGGAGGGTGTGAACCTCTCTAACTCCCTGACACCTGAGCAGTGGGAAGACTGTCGCCAACTGTTGGGACAGTTTCCTGAGGTGTTTTCCCTGACTCCTAGTGTCACTGATTGGTGCGTCCATGATGTGGACACTGGGGACAGTCCTCCTGTCAAGCACAAGGCTTACAGAGTGACTGACAGGGTGAGAACTTGCATCAAGGAGGAGGTCTCCAAGATGTTTGCATTGGGGGTGATTGAGTCCTCTCACAGCCCTTGGGCCAGCCCAGTGGTCTTGGTCCCAAAGGCTGCCGCGCCTGGTGCCACGCCCGAACTCCGGTTCTGTGTGGACTACCGAGGACTCAATTCAGTCACCAGGACTGACGCGCACCCCATCCCCAGAGCTGATGAGCTCATTGATCGGTTAGGGGCTGCCCGGTACCTCAGCACGTTTGACTTAACGTCTGGGTACTGGCAGATCACCTAGACTGATGGGGCCAAAGAGAGGTCAGCATTCTCCACACCAGATAGGCACTACCAATTCCGGGTTATGCCCTTTGGGATGAAGAATGCCCCTGCCACCTTTCAGTGGTTGGTCAACCAGGTGTTGGTTGGACTGGAAGATTTCAGTGCCGGCTACCTGGATGACATCGCAGTGTTCAGCGCCAGTTGGGAAGAACATCAGCGCCACCTCTGGGAAGTGTTGATGGCGCTGCGGAGGGCATTCCTCATGATCAAGGCGAGTAAGTGCCAGATCGGGCAGGGTTCCGTCGGGTACTTGGGACACCAGGTTGGGACCGGCCAGGTGGCGCCCCTACAGCCCAAGATTGATACCATTCTGGCTTGGGAACCCCCCAAGACCCAGACAGAGGTGAGAGCCTTTCTAGGACTCACCGGGTATTACAGGAGATTTGTCAAGGGGTATGGCAGCATCGTTGCACCCTTGACAGAGCTGACTTTCAGGAAGCAGCCCAAGAGAGTGATTTGGACTGACACCTGTCAGGGAGCTTTTGACGCCTTGAAGACTGCCATGTGCACGGCCCCCGTGCTTCAGGCGCCCAACTTCTCAAAAGAATTTGTTGCTCAAACAGACGCTTCAGAGCATGGTGTAGGGGCTGTTCTGGCACAGTTAAATGAGGAGGGCCTAGACCAACCTGTAGCTTTCATCAGTAGGAAGTTACTTCCACGGGAGCAGAGGTGGAGTGCTATTGAGCGTGAGGCATTTGCTGTGGTCTGGGCACTGAAGAAGTTGAGACCATACCTGTTTGGGACTCACTTCCGGGTTCAGACAGACCACAGGCCCCTCAGATGGTTGATGCAGATGAGGAGTGAGAATCCAAAGCTGTTGAGGTGGTCCATTTCCCTACAGGGGATGGACTTTACGGTGGAACACCGTCCTGGTACAGAACACGCCAATGCTGATGGTCTGTCCAGATTTTTCCGCCTTAGTGATGAGAACTCCCAGGAGGTAGGGTAGTTCTCCCCACATTTCAGCTGGAGGGGACACGTGTTAGACCTGGTACCATTGGCGTGGGTCTCCCTTCCATTTTTTCGCTATACCTCCTCTGTTGTTGACATGTTTTTGCTGGTTTAGATGCTTTGGGCACTTTGCCACTGCTAATCAGTGCCAAAGTGCAAGTGCTCCCTATGATAAATTGATGTGTGGATTAGTGACTCCATGATTGGCTTATTTGATTTACTGTCAGACCCTAGTACAGTGCACCGCATGTGACCAGGGCCTGTAAATCAAATGCTGCTGGTGGGCTTGCAGCACTGGTTGTGCCACCCACTGGAGCAGCTTGGAAAGCGTGACTCAGGCCTGCCATTGCAGAGCCTGTGTGCAGTCTGGTACTGCCATGTCGACTTGGTAAGTGCACCCACTTACCAGTCCCCAAACCTTCCCTTTTCTGCATGTTAGTCACCCCTAAGTAGGCCTGCGGGCAGGGTGCATTGTATGTAAGAGGTAGGACATGCCCTGATGTGTGTGGCATGTCCTGATAGTGAATTACAGCCAATTTCGTTTTTCACTATTGCAAGGCTACCTGTCCCCATAGGCCAGAATGGGCAGTTTGATTATAACATCTTATAATCCTAACTGACCCAGGGAACATGGTAGAAAAACGAATTTAGTATGCCTGAACTCAGAATGATAAAATACATCTTTTAGTGAAGTTGGTTTTAACATTCTGTGTTTGAAAATACCACTTTTAGAAAGTAGGTATTTTCTTGCCTAACCATCCAGCCTGCCTCTGCTAGCTTGTGTATTGTATGTCTGGTTTTGTGAGTGACAGGGGCTGGGGGACTCCAGGAGACATGGTGAGTCAGCACTATGCTGAATAGACCTATCTGCATGAGGAGTGGTGGGAGGAGTAGCACCTGGGCCTGAATAGGGCTGTGCCTGCCTTCCACAATGCTGGCTCCACCTCCTGTGGTGTGTCTGATGACCCTGGCCCACACTGACAAAGGAAGAAGTTGTGCACTGGCAGAAGGCACCCAGAACTGGTTTGGACTAGATACAGGACCCTCTGCCTTCAGAGGACAAAGGATTTGCTAGTATAAATACTGGGGCCCAGACCCCAAGACTTTAGATCACTTCTGGGAATCAAGACGAACCTTTGCTGAGGAGAAGAACCAGGAAGCTGAAGGAGGAGACTACCCCTATGCTGCGTGTTGTTGGGGTTGGCCTGCAGTGGTTACTTTATTGCCAAAGAAAGGAGAAAAGGACTGAGTGTGCTTTCATCATCTTGAAGAAGATCTCCAAGGGCTTGAGCATTGAGCTTGCCTCCTGCCTGAAGTCTCAGGGATACAAGACTTCACCCCCAGCTCCCTCCTGAATTCCCTTGCTGGGAATTGAAGTGCCTACTGCTGTTGGGCCTTCTGAGAGACTGCGTGTCGCTGGGAGCTGGAAGCGCGACTCAATGAAGAGGAAGCGTGTCGCCGCTGCAGCAGTTATTGTCGCATCGCAGAGTAAGCGTGCCGCCGCTGCCGCTGTCGCATCATCGAAGCGCCCCGCATCACCGGAGAAGCGTGCTGCCGCAGCAGTTGTCGTCGCATCGTAGAGTAAGCGTGCCGCCGCTGCCTCTGTCGCCATCGCATCGCCGAAGCGCCTCGCATCACCGGAGAAGCGTGCCGCCGCCACAGAGGACGCCGGCTCATCACCGGAGAAGAGTGTCACAGGGCCTGTCGCGGCTCAGAAGATCGCCGAGTCGCCGCACGGCCGTCGGGCGTGCACGCATCCCGTCCACGTTGTCGCACCGTAAGCAAGACGCCATTTCGACGCATCATAACCGGGCCGCAGTAAGAAACCGACGCATCCTCCTTTCTGCGTGTAAGGAATCGAAGCATCACCTTCCCTGCGACCCTTTTGTTTGTTTTGCGTTACACATCCAAAGGTACATTGAGAGTAAAGTGTCGCATTTATCATCTTTATTGAACTGAACTATTTTCTACCATTTGACAGTCATATTTTTCGTATTGTATTGTGGATTTTTGTCGTTTTGGGTCTTGTATTAAGTCTATATAAAAATACTTATTTTTATACTACAACCTGTGTGGTGTCCATCTGTAGTGTTGTCACTGGGTTACTGTATGTGTTCACAATGCTTTGCACACTGCCTCTGAGATAAGCCTGCCTGCTCGTGCCAAGCTACCAAGGGGGTGAGCAGGGTTTATTTTAGTAGTGTATCCCCCTTACCCTGACTAGAAGCAAGGGTCCCTATTTGGACAAAGGTACCTACCTCTGCCAACTAGAGACCCCCAGTTCTAACACTGCTCATCTGGTGAAAAGTTGTAGGATTTGCATGAGACACAATTCATGAAAAGGCACCCCCACACCATCCGGTAATTTTGCACCACCCACATTCCCTTTCGAAGTCCTTCAAATGGACTTTATCGAATTGGAACGCTGTAATGACTTCAAGTATGTTTTAGTGGTTATATGCATGTTCAGTAAATTAGTTGAGGCTTACCCCACTAAGGACAATACGGCCACCACGACTGTGAAAATACTCCTTAAAGAGTATTTTCCTCAATTCGGTATGCCCCGAATTATCTGGAGTGACAACGGAAGTCATTTTAATGGGAAAGTGATTAAATTAGTATGTGAAGGCTTGCACATTAAACAGAAATTTCATGCTGCCAATCACTCGCAGTCAGCGGGATTAGTTGAGAAGTACAATGGTACGCTCAAACTGAAATTGGCAAAAATCCAAGAGACGACAGGGTTGAAATTGCCAGATGCTCTTCCGTTGGCTCTTTTCTCAACTAGAACTACAGCACATTCTAGAACTGGATTATTACCTTTTGAGGTGGTGTTCGGACGCCGGCGAATGTCTGGGGTGTTCCACACCCTAGGAAGTTTTCTGACATTGAATATCCTGTATTGCTTGATTATCTTGGGCAGTTAACGGAAAGTTTGCGTTCTATTCACCAATAGGTCCGAGAATGCTTACCTCCTAAACCAGAGGGACCTGGCCACAACATCCAGCCTGGGGATTTTGTGCTTGTGCGAAATTTCCAGAGGAAGAAAAGCTTGGAGCCCAGGTGGAAAGGTTCTGAACAGGTTTTGCTGGTTACACAAATGGCTGTTAAAGTTGCTGGTCGAAAGAACTGGGAGCATGGTGTACACTGTAAGTGGATACCTTTGCCGTTGCCTTATGACCAGTGGGTCAAGGAGGGAATAGGAGACATGGAATGTTAACAAATGCCCAGGTTTGTGCCCTTTAGTGATGCCCAGCTAACTTGGACACAAACAGATAAGGAGAACGACGATGTTCTGAACGAGGCAGTCCCACCAGAAATACGAGCTATCCAAGAGCCTTTGTTCAGTGATCCCACAGTGCCTGGGGCTGCCAGGTACAATTTACGTCCTCAGACGAGGACCATCGATCTTAAGGAGAAAGAAGATTACGGATGGACTGTACAAGGTAGGAAAGTACTGAGTAACAGTACCAACGAGGGATTGGAACAATGAAAAATTCTGCACTTGCCTCGCTCTTGCTGTTTCAACATTATTTAGGAAAGTATACTCCCAGAGTATATCACTTTTAGCAATGTGGGATAGATTAGGATAGAGCTTAAGACACAGCAAGCTCCACCACCGGTGCTCAAGAGCACCAACTGATTGATGGATAATAGGAGCCTGTGCCAGTGAGGCTCTGACGGACACTGGGAACATTTATATCTTCTTTTCATTTGTTTTCCTTGACTTCACTGTGCACCCTTTTGGCAGAAAAGTTAATGAGGAAGAGCAGCCAATTGCCACTATGCAACGCAGTGTGACGTGGTCACTCCGGATTAAAATTGCATGTGTCATTTTTCTGATAATGGTGATAATATTACTAAGTGGGGTATCGTCGTTTTTGGAGGATGCGCAAAGTGTGCCCATACGCAGTAAGGTTAAGGTCATTTCCCCGAGAACTAATAGAAGAGCTGCCCCGAGTAATGTGTTTTTGGAAACACATAAGAGGTTCTTTAGGGAAGGGACCGCCTGTTACCCTACCCGATCTGTCACTAATCTGTGGAGTGCATATCCATTGTCACTCGTGAATTACACGTACCCTCGGCCACCTCAGTTTGCAGAAGTGAAGGGAGTGTTTGGCTTTGGTTATCTGGGGCCGTGTCTATACCATAAGAAACCACTGGGAGTAGGTTATCCAGGTTGTGATAACAATACATATTGTGATAACTTTTATATGGAAGAGCAGAATATAACATTGGTGGGTTGGTATTATAAGGAGTTGACGGTACCTCGAGAGGCCGGTTATTACCCTGCTTGTTGCCCCATAGTGAACAGTACAGACACTTTTCTATACATGAATTGTTCAGGGATATTTTTGTACAAAACTATGATCCCCTTGGTGAATAAAGAAGATTCGAGTACTTTCGGAATAAACTCTAGATACGCTGCAGTGAACTATCAGGGGCTGATATATGCACACCCAGGGTTTTTCTTTTTGTTTAATGGGACTTATTCCAGTGTCTACAATGATACCGATGATGTGGCCCTTGGAATGGTACTCCTTTGGATGTACCATGTAAATATGCTAAACCTAAAACAAGATGGGTAAAAAGGACATTAAGGAAAGAATTCTGTGAGGGAGTTACCGATATAGAAGTCAATAATTATAGTAATGGTATCACGTTCGGATACATCCTTTCCTCTATTTTTACACTAGGTGGTACGTCCATGGCCAGGGGTGAGAAAGCTAGAGAATATTTCGGAGACAAGCTGCAAATTCTATCCAACACTACAGTTGCAGCTTTGAGCGACATCACTACTCAGTTAGAAAGCATGCAGGTGTATTTGGAACAGACTAGATATGCAGTGGATTTTATTTTGGCCAAGAGTGGTGGGGTATGCGCAGTGGTTGTTGATCAGTGTGTGGTTGGTATCCAGAATTTGGAAAAGAATATAACGAAACACATTATGGATATCATTGAAAATGTTAAGGGAACTGAAAGTGGAAATTGGAATTGGTCTCTTTTCGGAGGTTGGGGTTGGATTCTTGAGAAAATGATTTATCTTAAAGTAGTGTTAGTGCTCTGTTGCGTTCTTATTCAATGCCTTCCTTTCTGTTGTTTGAATTTTGCCAATATCTTCATGCCAAAGCAGAAAATTTCAGCCCATGTTACCAATGCTCCTATGAAGCTTCAGGGAGACATTGATGATCTTATGAATATTGATGAAGTAATATTCGAAGAGTCATCTCTCCTTGCTGTTCCACTGTCTGATGTAGAATGTAAAGAATGTCCATAACTTCAGTGCAAAATAGGTTTTTGTTTCTGATTCTCTATTGGCTTCTGACATGTTAATGTCGTTATAATTATGCTGCACATATATACATTGTTTCCTTTTCTCTTGTTCGAAAATGTTTTTAGCTAAAAGGAGGGTCTGTTAGATTAGGCCCATTGCTGCGCGTATAATGCTATGTATAAGTTAGCATTCGCTACACCATTTTCTGTGTCTTCCATTTTATATGGTGATCGAAACTAATCCTTCTTCTGTTCAGAGAAATGCCCTTTGCTAAGTTTAGTTTCTGCCATAATGAACAGCTAGTGCCAGCACATAGCTTTCCCACTATATAGAGGCCCTCTCCCACCTGTCTGGTACTTTGATCGTAGCACAGGGTGAACGGCCTTGGACTGGGTCGAGTTGTGCAAGATATGAGAGCAGAAACCTTTTTTTTATGTGTCTTTCTCTGTTCAGCTGCAGTTGCCTGGAAAATTCCATTGTGGGCGTGTTTTTTGACTAACCATGCAATCAATCAATCAATCAGGGGTTTGTATAGCGCGCTACTCACCCATGAGGGTCTCAAGGCGCTGAGGGGCGGGGGAGCAGCTCCGGATCAGTCGAAGAGCCAGGTCTTGAGGTCCTTCCTGAACGTTGCAGGGTCGGGGAGCGTCTGATGTTCACAGGGAGCTCGTTCCAGGTCTTGGCTGCGATGTAGGAGAAAGCTCTCCCACCTGTTCTGTTTCTGCGGATGCGGGGGACTTCTGCCAGGGCGAGGTCGGCGGAGCGGAGGTTCCTATTGGGTACGTGGAAGGATACTCTTTCGTTGAGGTATTTGGGTCCGATGTTGTTGAGGGATTTGTAGGCGTGGGTGAGGAGTTTGAAGGTGATATTTTCCAAGAAAGGGGACTAAGGGGCTTTTGTTCGAGGTCCAGTATTAGTGCCCTGTCAGATCCTAAAAACTAGTGGAATACTGTTCCTCATATGTGGTGCCTAGTCAATGTAAATCAGGGAACCAACCACTATCATGCAAATTGATGGTGGAAATGGAACCTAATCCAGGAGACTATCTACACTCAGTGGTGCGGCTATTGGCTAACTACCACAGGTGTCCAGTCCTGCGGGGATCATGGCTAGTTCCTCGCGAGGAGGGTAGGTGAACTAGCCATGATCCCCGCAGGACTGGACACCATGCTACCAGGTGTCCCATTGAATCGCCGTACCGATTGAAGTAACTTTCTTGACAGTGGGAGGTTACTGAACCACACTATTGAAGAATTGCGACATGGTGTTTACCTGTGGTAGTTAGCCAATAGCCGCACCACTGAGTGTAGATAGTTTTACTGTTCACAGATTAGGTCCTGAAGAATTGCCACGGATTATTCTTACCACTGGCAAGAAACATGTTGACCCCAAGAGATGAGCATAGTTTCAACTGAACTTTCACGTCAGGTAGACTGCCACTCTTTATGTTTTTACTGAGGTGGATAACCAGCTTGAATAAAAGTGTTATCTGGATTATCCAACCTTTTTAACTCACTTAATTCACTTTATCTACACCTACACGGGCCACACACCCCCACTTCATCAAACGGCAAGGAACAAAAGATCTCCGACAAAGAGCCCCTACGTGGGTGCCCGTTGGGTATTGCACCGCCGACCCAACGAGGAGCAGGTCCAGATGATGAAGCATGACACCTAGCTTGCTGGGTGTGTGAGGACCCTAGTTCCGAAAAAGTGGGATCCCCTCCGAATCCCTCTCCTGGATTAGGTTCCATTTCCACCATCGATTTGCATGATAGTGGTTGGTTCCCTGATTTACATTGACTAGGCACCACATATGAGGAACAGTATTCCACTAGTTTTTAGAGTTTGAAGGTGACCCTCTTCTCGACGGGGAGCCAGTGAAGGTCACGTAGGTGTTGGGTCATGTGCTCGTGACGCGGTGTCCCGAGGACGAGTCTGGCTGCGGCGTTCTGGATGGTTTGGAGTTTGTGTAGAAGGGACTTGTTGATTCTGGCGTAGAGGGCGTTGCCGTAGTCCAGTCTGCTGGTTATGAGTGCGTGGGTGACGGTCCTTCTGCAGTCAGGGGGGATCCATTTGAAGGTCTTACGGAGGATGCGCAGGCAGTTGAAACTGGTGGATGCAACGGCGTTGATCTGGCGGTTCATGGAGAGGGAGGATTCAAGGATGATGCCGAGGTTCCGAGCGTGGTCTGTAGGGGTGGGTGGGTTCCCGAGGGCGGGGGACCACCAGGTGTTGTCCCAGGTGGAGGTGCAGGGTCCGAGGATGAGGACCTCGTTCTTCTCTGAGTTGAGCTTCAAGCAGCTGTCCTTCATCCAGGCTGCCACGATCTTCATTCCTTCCTGGAAGCAGAGTCTGGTGTTTTCGGGGTTGTTCGTGAGTGAGAGGATGAGCTGGGTGTCGTCGGCGTAGGATACGATGCTGAGCCCATGCTGTCTAACGATGGCGGCGAGGGGGCCATGTAGATGTTGAAGAGCGTGGGGCTGAGTGATGATCCCTGGGGTACTCCGCAGTTGATTTCCTTGGGTTCGGAGAGGAAGGGCGGGAGTTGAATACTCTGGGTTCTGCCGGAGAGGAAGGATTGGATCCAGTCGAGGGCGGCTCCTTGTATTCCCGCATCACGAAGTCTGGCTGCGAGCGTGCGATGTGAAACGGTGTCGAAAGCTGCGGAGAGGTCTAGAAGGATGAGGGCCGCAGAGTGTCCCTGGTCGAGTAGTATGCGGATGTCGTCGGTGGCGGCGAGGAGGGCGGTCTCGGTGCAATGTATAATGTATCCATGCTTGTGATTCTTCAGTTCCCTCTGTACCACTCCCAGAGACTGTGCAGACGGGGCTCCGCTCTGAGCATATATGGATAAACAATTATTGGTATATATTCTCCACTGTCTCTCCGACTCTTCATTTGGTATGGAAGGCTGAGAGGTGGTCAGTGGTGATCCGGGTGGCCCTAAGCGGGTCACTTCCTTCAGATGGGGGAATAAACCTCAGATTTGTTTGGAGATTTAAAGACCTCCATGTTGTCAGTGCAGCACCTACAAAATAAAAATATAAGAGGTTTAGTAAAGAATTAATGACAATTAACAAAAGCATCAATTCCATTAAATATGTTTTAGATAGACTCACTAATACAGTAGAGTAGGAAAGAACGCTTTGTGACAAATTTGATAACTTAATTGAGGCAGTTACAAACTTATGTAATAGGGGGAGGAGAATGGCCATGAGCGAAATGGGAACCTTCCAAACGGCTCATGCTCTCTGCTGCCTAATATGCTTTATTGTGGGGGCTGGCAATCTCAAATAATGGCCACTGTCACCTGGGAAGAATCGCCAGGAATTAGAGAGGAGATGGACCTCGCCGCTTGCCCACCCCTGTTGTCTGCAGCTGCCGTACAGCTCTCTGATGTCACAGCATGGAGAGAGACCTCGTGACATGGAGAAGAAACTCTGTGCACCGGCTTCCAGATACCCGCTGTGCAGAGCAACCAGAGGGGCAGGACCTACTTCTTTGCCTGGAGGTGCCGGTGCTACTGTATCTCTTACAACACTCAACACCGTAAGCCACCTCCAATACTTGTGTATGCTCATTGCTGCGCCTGGCCTTGACGCTACAGATAGGGGGGTGAGGTAGAAACGGATGAACCATTACTCCAGCAACTGGAGGGCAACCAATCGAGGCCTTGGAGAGCTGACCAGTCACGCAATTACCTGCACCACATTGCTGTGCCTGGAGAACCTGAGCCGCTGACTCCTATGGAGATTCTAGTGCTGCTGTGTCTCTATTACTCCCCGACACAGTAAGTCGCCCCGCTGCCTGCACCTACCCACCACCATACACAACCTGGGGCAGCGCATGTTCAGCAGATGCACACACTCCCCTGAATTATTTGGTGGAGCTTTGGCCACAATCATCACCCTCTCTTGGATGCTGGGTACAGCCCCTAGAATCACATGGGTGCCATATTTGATTGGGAGGGGAAGCAGAGACCACTGCGATTACCACTGCTCTCCTAAACAGAAGCCTCTCTGACACCTGTTATAGCCTGCACCTCCCCATCTCCAGGTGCATCATAGACCTTGAACATCTACTGCTCACGGGGGCCCCCCATGCTTCCCCCCTCATTTTATTGGAGGATACTGTAGCCCACATACCTTTCAGAAAAGCCCAGTGCCGAAAAACAAACCACATAAGCAAAATAATCTATTTTCCAAAATAGTTGCCACCAATCTCAGTGTTTACATTGGATTCCCTAATGGTGGAAATGAAAGGTCGGAAGGTCACCATGGATGCCGTGGAAACTTTGACCTCCTCCATCAATCAGGAAATTAAAGGAATCCCTGCAGAACTTGTGCAATTCAGATTGCAAATAGGCAATGCAGAACAATGCCTCACTGCCTTGGAAAGCAGGTATGCTGCCACTCTGGGTTGGGACGATGAGCTTTGGAACCTGTGGGGTGAGGTCACAGATTTGGAAGTTAGGAGGAATAATATCAATTTACTAGGGGTTCCAGAACTGGATGGTGTCTTGAATCTGATCTCCTTCCTCACGGAGCTTCTAACAACGCCAAAAGACCTGAAATCTCATCCATCACTTGAATTTCAAAGAGCACATAGACTCCACTTGAGAAATCGTCAGACAGGCTCAACCCATGTACCTGTCATAGCCTGCTTATTGTGCCACCAAAATGTCTGAGCATTGCTGCAGGCCTCTAAGTGCCCTGGCCTGTTTAACTACAAAGGTAATGCTATGTCTCTAGCAGAAGATTACTACCACGATACCAATGTTGTGAGGAAAAAGCTAATAGCACCACGGCCCCACAATGGAAGTTGAACATATGGTACAGCTTATGTGAACCAGCCATAATGATTCTCATGGTGGACAGGGCAACCTGGGTATTCACTGATCCTGGTGAACTCGAGCAATTTCTCTGAGATATGATTGACACCCAAATGGATTCAAGTTATCACCCGTGGGAGACCTCGCCACTGCTTAACAATGTCACAGGTGCTTCACCATCCTCACTGGCCCCAATTTCCTTCCCACCCCCAGACACTCTGTACGAGATAAACAGAGTGAGACGGCCAGCCCCGGCCCACAGGACAAATCTAGACCCCGGCCTAATCCATGCACCTTCTGTTCCAACTCTCTGCAGAACCTCATTGGTTATCACAACACCCTCATAAGACTTTAATACCATTCCACAGCTTCATAGTGCAATTGCTTTTTATCCTTGCTTACGTGGCGGAGCCAGCCCCATAGGAGTTATGCACACTCGTTAAAAGTTTTAGGCGCAGTGTTCTGAACCTCCTTGAGTCTACACACCCAATATTTGTTCTCCCACAGCTGCAGGTAAGTTCTTGACAGCATTGGCTGTTGTTGGGCACAGCCCTCTCACCCTGACTTATCCCATGTCTACCAAAAGACCACTCTCTGTATGGTCCTTAAATGTCAATGGCCTCTCCTCATATGGAAAGCAAAAGAATATTCTAACCCATGTAGCCCATCATAAACCTGATATCATCATCCAGCAGGAACCACGCCTCTCTGACACAGAATCCATCAAGGTTCAAAGGTATACTACTCTGCATTTGACCACAAGCATCTGGAGAATACACATACCTTACATACTTCATACAGCAAGAGGGGAGTGGCCATACTCATTCATAAGTCCCTTAGGGTGAAAACTCTACAGACTTGGACTGACCCTGGAAGGGAGCTATGTCTTTGTGAAACTCTCCATTCAGTACCATGTCATGGATCTTGGCTCTAGATATGCAGCCAATACACAGAAAGGATCCTTGCTGGCCCATATTAGTAGACTATGTACAATGTTTTCTAAACCCCAACTCTTGATAGGTGGCAACTGCAACACCACTTTAGACCAAGTACTAGACAGATCTGGGAGGCCGGACTTTTACCAAAAATAGGGAAAAGATGGCCCTTAAGGACTTGATGTCAGACCATGGACTGGCTGAGCTGTGTCATCTGTGCTTTCCAACGGAGAGAGACTAGACGTTCTTCTCCTGCACGCATGGCACAGAGACCCACATTTATTTCTCCTTTACCAGCTATATTCTCCCACTGAACGTCTGCCAATGTACCATTAAAACCCCAGGCTTCTTGGATCACACACTAACGTCGATCCTACTGGGTCACCAGCTTCCCGATCCACTCCTCAGAATATGGTGAATGCCTTCTTTATAGTATAGACAACCTCAGGACAAAATGCCTCTATGTTCACAGGTCCAAGATCTCCTGGAGCAAAACGCTGGGTCTGTCACTTCACCATAGAGTCTGCGGGCAGGTGAAAAAGCATATATCAGGGGACTGATAATACAACACACTGTGGCACTTTGTTGATAGCTCTGTGATTCACTGGACAAGCTTGAGCAAGAAATCCATGCCCTACAGCACGCTTTTAGGTTCTCCCCCTCAGATGATCGGCTTTGCCAAGAAAAAAAATGATCATGTCCTTCACCATGGCAGAAAAAGTGCTATTTCGCATTAAGTCTAACCACTATGAGGTGGGCGCCTACTTGCACTACAGCTGAAGCAGAGAGTGAATAATACAGCAATGTCAGCCGTAGGTTCTCTTACTGGATGATTGTTATATCGCCCTTTGGATATAACCAAATAATTCGCCACCTACTATACTCAGCTCTACATGTTGGAACACCCTAATCACTCCCCAGCAGAAGAAACCTTTATGTCTGAAGTATCACTGTCACGCATCAGCAAGAGATCACCGAAGAGGAGGTTGTGGCAGCCATTAAACAAATGTCAATTGGGAAGGCCCCAGGAGACAATGGCTTCCCGATGGTCTTTTCCAAATTTATGGCAGACAAGATGATACCTCTCCTGACCAAGGTGTTTCAAGAAGCTACTTTTGATGGCCGATTGTACCCAAAATTCAACAAGGCATTCATATCTCTGAACCTGAAGCCTGACAAAGATCCACTACAAACCTCCAGCTACAGACCTATATCACTGCTGAGCAGCAATATAAAGATCTGGGCTAAGTAGGGCATAGTGGCGTGGCCTCTGCGGCCAGGCGTGCCGCAATTAAATCCAAACCAAAGTCGCCCTGAGGCAAGGACACGCCATGGCGACTTTGGTTTGGATTTAATTGCAGCACGCCTGGGCGCAGAGGACATGCCACTATGGAACGTTTAACATGGGGCCAGAGACTCGGTAGGAGCTGGGTTTCACTAATGGCACAGCGGCGAAGTAAATTTGACGACCGGCCATTTCGGTTCTGAAGCCCACTGGGGTAATACTTTGGACTAAACAACATTGCAGATTTTACTGGACCCACTGAGGTTTAATGTGTGCTCCAGAGAATGTTTGACTACAGGTATCAGCATGCCGTTCATATTACTCACCTGATAGCCCAGCTGGTATTGATTGGTGCTTTTGTGCATGCGGTGAATGGTGCCTGGGAGCGGTTGCCAGCATACTGCGATGTCCTCCTCTGATGAAGGAGCTGCCTAAGCTCTGAAACACGTTAGGATGTGATCTGTCATCGAACTGGAAAAGCCGGTATTCCAAATAAATAATGGTGTTTACACTAGCCTGCTGTTGGCGTGTCCTTGCCTCAGGGCGACTTTGGTTTGGATTTAATTGCGGCATGCCTGGCCGCAGAGGCCACGCCACTATGGTACATTTAACATGGGGCCAGAGACTCAGCAGGAGCTGGGTTTCACTAATGGCACAGCGGCAAAGGAAATTTGACGACCAGCCATTTTGGTTCTGAAGCCCACAGGGGTAATACTTTGGACTAAACAACATTGCAGATTTTACTGAACCCACTGAGGTTTAATGTGTGCTCCAGAGAATGTTTGACTACAGGTACCAGCATGCCGTGTATATTACTCACCTGATAGCCCAGTTGGGATTGATTGGTGCTTTTGTGCATGTGGTGAATGGTGCCTGGGAGCGGTTGCCAGCATACTGCGATGTCCTCTTCTGATGAAGGAGCTGCCTAAGCTCTGAAACACGTTAGGATGTGATCTGTCATTGAACTGGAAAAGCCGGTATTCCAAATAAATAACGGTGTTTACACTAGCCTGCTGTTGGTGTGTCCTTGCCTCAGGGCGACTTTGGTTTGGATTTAATTGCGGCACGCCTGGCTGCAGAGGCCACGCCACTATGGGACGTTTAACATGGGGCCAGAGACTCGGCAGGAGCTGGGTTTCACTAATGGCACAACGGCGAAGGAAATTTGACGACCGGCCATTTCGGTTCTGAAGCCCACTGGGGTAATACTTTGGACTAAACAACATTGCAGATTTTACTGGACCCACTGAGGTTTATTGTGTGCTCCAGAGAATGTTTGACTACAGGTACCAGCATGCCGTGGATATTACTCACCTGATAGCCCAGCTGGGATTGATTGGTGCTTTTGTGCATGTGGTGAATGGTGCCTGGGAGCGGTTGCCAGCGTACTGCGATGTCCTCCTCTGATGAAGGAGCTGCCTAAGCGCTGAAAAGCGTTAGGATGTGATCTGTCGTCGAACTGGAAAAGCCGGTATTCCAAATAAATAATGGTGTTTACACTAGCCTGCTGTTGGCGTGTCCTTGCCTCAGGGCGACTTTGGTTTGGATTTAATTGCGGCACGCCTGGCCGCAGAGGCCACGCCACTATGGGATGTTTAACATTGGGCCAGAGACTCGGCAGGAGCTGGGTTTCACTAATGGCACAGCGGCGAAGGAAATTTGACGACCGGCCATTTCGGTTCTGAAGCCCACTGGGGTAATACTTTGGACTAAACAACATTGCAGATTTTACTAGACCCACTGAGGTTTAATGTGTGCTCCAGAGAATGTTTGACTACAGGTACCAGCATGCCGTGGATATTACTCACCTGATAGCCCAGCTGGGATTGATTGGTGCTTTTGTGCATGTGGTGAATGGTGCCTGGGAGCGGTTGCCAGCATACTGCGATGTCCTCCTCTGATGAAGGAGCTGCCTAAGCTCTGAAAAGCGTTAGGATGTGATCTGTCATCGAACTGGAAAAGCCGGTATTCCAAATAAATAATGGTGTTTAGGCTAGCCTGCCTTTGGCGTGTCGTTGCCTCAGGGCGACTTTGGTTTGGATATATATATACATATATTATCTACTGGCGGTCGCCAGTAGATAGTTATAGTTAGGACCTATTCTCCATAGGAAATCCGCAACATTCTATTTGAAATAACTTTTGCGCCGGTTGATGAATCTTCGCGAAATTTTCAAAACTCGTGGGGCGCTCCGGTCCGCTCCTATCCTGAAAGTCTCGGGGTGATTTGTCAAGTGGGGGCCGAGAAAAAAGGGGGGTCCCAAAATGTGTTTTTCCCATGCAATTTTCCATAGGAACCTTTCATCGCAGCTACAGCCTGAACTGCTGAACGGAATTACACCAACTTTGGCAAAAAGGTAGCCCTTGGTTCAGAGTCGTGCTTTTTGGTTAAATGGTGTAAATCCGTTCAGCAGTTCCTGAGAAAATCAAAAGTAAAATCACATATATATCTGGGCGGAGCCTAACCACACATGTCATTGTGAGATCTGATTGGCTGTCAGCACTTCATCCTGGATAGTACCCCATTGAAATGCATTGTAGTGAATCAAAGATTTTGAGGGTTACCAAAAGGAGAACTATAAAGGGTGATAACAGTCTTTAGTTACATTAGAATTCATTTGTTGATG